>VSDK01021573.1:271958-306992 GCA_009767595.1 Symbiodinium kawagutii
CAGGCACTAGCGCAAACCGACCAATATGATCTAAGAATTTAACAAATGGTGACTTGGTCAAACATTGTATGGCTAAGGGAGTTTTTTAACCAGAAAATGAGAGATCCAGATGAATAAACTATTCATCTACGGTGAATCAGAAGCTAATTGTGGTGAAACTAGTGGTGGTTTATAGATAGAGATCTGACATTACAAAGAATATGTTTTATAAATCCTGAGATGTTCATGTGAAACAGGTCACATGTTTGTATGTACCATACAGACAGATACATTGACCAGTGTGAGGGGCTATACTACCCGAGATGTCAGAAATCACTACAACCCATGAAGTAAAAACACACTGTCCATGAAAGGCATGATGATCTTGTTGCTGCACTTTACATTATAAGTTCTTGTCGGTTCTGACACACCATGAAGCCGTGCATGAATGGCGATTTGGCAGCAAAAGTGCTGATTCAAACAAATTGTCTCGGAACATTATGTCGACTTGACAACATCTCAGAGGATGGGTAGCAATGGGAACCACTCCCAAATAGGTTCAACAGTCTCATATGGCATTGCTGATGCAGCCCTACGATTTTACCAATACCATGATTAATCAAAATCAACCAGCATCATTAACCGTCATTCACTATGATTGCTAGGCATTCTATTTGCTAACATTGCATTGGCCATTTTACTAGCCATGTTCAAGCGTGCCACCAAAATCTATGACATGGTCCTTATGTAGCCAATATCAACCATCAGATTGGCCAGTTTTGACTATGTTTTTAGCAACTATAGTAGCTGTCAAATAAAGCATTTCATTCAACACTATTGGCTCGCAATCCAATACAATGAAAGCTTTCACTGATAGTCCTGACCTTGTTTGCATTTACATTATCCATACTATGGACTATTGTATTTACAAGACATTTTTTAAAGCACTTGATTGGTGACGATAGTTGATAACAGTTTATGTTGATAGCCGTCATACAGATATACGTTAGAAAGGTTAATCATACTTAAGTTCAGTCAATTCCAATGGTTGACCCATATGAATAGCTACTTCTTTTTCACCACTGCCACCCCCCAAAATTCCTTGGCTAAACCGTCGCGGCGGTTGAGGTGGGCTGTACCGTCCCTGTAATGTGTCGCTTGGCCAGCGGGGCAATGAGTTGCTGGATTTGGGTACGGGTCAATATTGATCAACCAACTAATGGAGGAGTCATCAACAAATAGGAATTAACCATCTACAGATCAACAAAATCAATATTGATCAACCAACTAAGGAAAACAAGGGTTTTGACCCACAGCCATTTCTTGCTTTGTTTGATTTTGCTTTGGTTCCATCTGGAGCGGTCGCATTAGATTTGCAATATTCAGTTTGAATTGCCAATAGGTTAAGTTATATTCTCAATTCCTGATCTCGAATTCAAATTTGAGAGAATCAAATCTAAATTGCCGATGAAATTGCTAGGGAGCACGTTCTCTGGTCATGGATGACCAGATACCTCGCTCCCTGAAGTTGCCCCAGTGCTCCACCCTCTCGAAAGAAGTTTTCATTTTTCAACAACATTTGCAACTTAAACTTAATCTGAGTAATTCAATCAAGTATTAAAAGTTTGATATTGGCAAATGTGATGTTCATATCGGTAGCTCAAATATCAGTCTAGAGACCAGGCTCGCAAATGTGAATTTGATATTGGCAATTTAACTTCAATGTCGTCAAATCAATTCTTATTTCTTCATTGACTTCTGTCAATTGAATTACTAACTTGAACATTGAAATATTTGAAATACACAATTTGAATGATATATTTGCAGTTCAATGAGTTGATATTAATCGAACTTGACAATTTTGAATTTTGAATTTAACAGTAGCCACTCAGTCACTAATTCATTCAAAATTAATATTCGCTACTTTGAAATTAACATCGACAACTTCAATTCAATATTGGCAACTCACTGCTTTTCAATATCACCAATTTACTTTTTAAAGTAATTCAATCAACAAGTCACTTTTTAAAGCAATTCAATTACCGATTTAATTCCAACACCTGCAATTTAGATCTAATGCTCGCAGTTTTCAATCCAGATCTCAATCTACTCACGGCTCATACAGTAGGTGCCTGAAAGCCTGACTTCACGCCGCTCCCACACACTCACACAATACTTTACAGTACAGCCGAACATTTGTATAACGCAGCTAACCCCATTGAAGCAAGGCATCATTACCCTATTTATGGAAGCAATCTAACACAGCTAATCCCATACACAGCATTGAGCTAATTCGAGGGCTAAGGACAACGCATGGACTGCAACCAGGTATCCGCAGAATGCAGCGATTCTGCTAGGCATTGGGACCAGCCCCCCCGTCCTATATGATGAACTTAACTTGTTGGCCAGCTCAGGCAATAGTACTCATAGATTGCAAACAAACATTCAGAGAATGCAGCTAATCCCAAAGACAGTGAGGCATGAGCATTAAACAAATATCAACATAATGCAGCTTTCACTTTGGATAGGCAGGCACTAGTGCTAGATAGATTGCAATGAAACATCAACAGGACAATACAGCTGTTCCCACAGCTGCGAACCCACCAGGGCCCCATGGATCACAGCCAGCTATCCATAGAATGCAAGTAACCGCATGGCCAGTCCACAATATACAAGATGCCGAACCATATATCCATGAAAGGCACCTGAGCCCAGTGGCCATCAAGGTTTGGTACACCATAGGGCCAACGATGCCCAATTAATCCCATAGATAGCGAAATTTTAGCACAAAATGATTTACAATCATTTAGCCGGGAGACAACAGGCAGAAAACCAATAAGGGCCCCATAAGTCTTGATCAGGTACCCAAACAATGCAACTATTTCTGTAGATAGGAAACTATAAGCACACCATAGTACCAATGGAACGAAAATAATCTGTCAGATAGCCACAAATGAGCCCACACATTGGCATGACGTAGTTTACAAATTAGTTATCAAGAAGAGCGTGAGTAGTAAACCCAGCAATGCCCCATGGGCCTCAACCGGGGAAGGCTGCTATTCCCACATGCAGTTGATCAATTATACAGGTTGCTCTTTACCTTACACCCAGCAAGGTATCAGTGCCTTGTAACTTGCAACCAGGTATCTAGAGAATACAGCCATGCCCCCAAATGTATGTTATCAGCGCGCACTAGATTGCAATGAGATACCTGCAGAATGCAGCCAGTGGCAGAAGTATTCAGCCATCAGCACACCACAGGTGGCAACCACGCGCCCACAGAAGGCAGAAGAAAGATCAGTGTCCCATGGACTTTAAGAAGGTATCCACAAAATGCAGCCATCTTCAAGGCTAGTAAGGCTAGTAGTACATCAGCGCGCCAGAGTTTGCAACCAGAGCAAGTCAACAGCCCACCCTAGTCTGCAAGCAAATACCATGGGATTTCAAGATTTGAGATCTAATCAAATAGTGACTACATGCAAGAACTTTTACATGTTAGATGGCTTTACGGATTTCATACATGTGGTTCAGGGATTGCTATATTTCTATCTTTTTAAATGTAAGTTTCTGACAAGCAACAATCCAATAATTCGAAATGATCAAGCACTTTCAAAAATCACGAAGAAATGGGGCCCGTATTATGACCCGCCCTCTAAAAATAGGGGCTAGATGAACATCCCAATAAAGACTTCATTGGTCATTCAGGGGGTGATCACCAAGGGGTACGCCTGCAACCACATGTTTTGACTCTGATCAATAGCGGCGCATTTACCATGTGAGGGATAGCACTGATTAACACATGTGGTTGATGTTTTTTCACGGTTTATCAGCTGCTATATTGATCATGATGAACTACCCACCAATTTTGGTGACATTAATCACAATTACCTATGAACTGTGGTGGTTAATTTTTTTCTTCGGTATCCTGGCGCTAGGCATATTCCAAACCTTTTGGGTTAGCAATCGGTAAGCAGTTATCCTGCATTAACCTTAATCGGCCATTGAACATCCACCTATTTTTGGAGATCTCGAAAGTCGCCATCCATCTGTAGTTTTCTCCCAATTAGTTTACTGTAGATGTCCATGGCCATGGCGAACAATCTTGCGTTATATCACGATCAATGGTTCACAATCGTGGTGAGTGGTGATTGCAGTGGCAATTTCAGGTATAGACAGTGTCTTGGAAGTACCGCCACTTGCAGACAGACCCGCCCACACTTGACCGGTATTGGATCCACAACAAGGAAACTGAATGATCACTGTCATGGATGTTTGTTGAAAAGGACAGACATTGAACCAGTTGCAGCTCTGGAATACTCAAACCAATTAGTCAATTACTCCAATACAAACCAACAAACAGATTTATATCCCAATACAACTCAACAATTACGATTACGTATATATATATATATTTATATATTGTGTTGAACCACCATTAACCTACCTGGAGCTATTTTTTCCTGGTATTTTACAGTGTCAAACCTGTATTTTTTGTAGGCAAAATTTGCGGACGGCACGGGTGAGCGTCCGCCGCCCTAGGCTACAGAGCCTTCAAGCCTTGCTTTTGGGCATCGAATCGGAACCGTCCGAGGAGCGAGGTTGAGAGCACCAGGCTTACGCTAAGGTTCTCCCAGGATGGTTACCCTTGGGTAGTCCCCAACATGGCAATGGAAAATCCACCTTGGCAATGGAAAACCCTGGGAAATCATACATTGAAAAGGTGGATTTTGGAGTGCCATGTTAGGGACTACCAGAGCGTAATCGTTGATGGTGAATTTCTCTGGCTATGAACCTGATGGTTTTGCAATTTTCACGAACTTCGTTGTTGAGGGAAGATCATCGATAACATTTTCACTGTTTTATGGTCATCTCTTTTTTCTTGTCATGGCTCTTCTCGATACAATCTTCCTCATCCTGATGCTCTCATCCTCATTCTCATCATTCGGGCTCTTGTCACCATAGTCACCATTTTCATGTTTCCTTGATCATCCTCATCCGCATCACATCATGAACATTATCATGATCATAACAGCGTGCTAGTCCTGGTCATCATGACTTGCCGCCGCCACCACCACCACCACCACCAGCATCATCATCATCATCATCATCATCATCATCATCATCATCAGCTTGCTTTCTATCCATGTTCATCCTCGTCAGGAGAGTGTCCTTGCATGGCTTGCTGGCACAGAAACTGGGCAGCAACAGTGAGTTTCGAGTGCGTTGGTCTAACATTTGGTTGTGAACATCCCACGGCTTGACCAGTGCCATTTGGGGGAGAAATTAAGAGGCAGGGTACCAGGCGCACCCACAGCCATCTTATCTGAATCGGGTCAATACTGGCAGGCTCACTATCAGTGAAATCATTTTTAGGCCCTGTTTCAAGAACAGATTGCTCAGAGCCAGGGTCTTTGTTCCCTACTTGCGGGTTCGCCAAAGATTGCGGCCGGTGATCTCTTCAGAAGGGGACGTCGGAGACGTGAGTATGGGGCTGTCCATAGTGACCCAACGCCATCCCAACATGAACATTTTCTAAGGATAGCAGCAAGCTTTTTTTGCACACAAGTACACCATTTTGTCGGCGTTGGCGGACATCCTGATCAGGACTTCTTGGACAAGCTGAGCAAACTCCTTCTTCAGAGCCACTGCAGAAGCTACAGCCTCTCGGCAAATGGCATGTGTTGCATTGGCTAAAGCAGAAACAGTTTGATCCAAAGCAGGTCCTGATTTTGTACTCACTTTCGCATCTGACACTTGAGGATTTGTGCATGGGCACGCGGTGGCTCTTCTTTTTCCACAAGCAACGCAGATGACATGTGTCTCGATGCTGAAGCTGCACGAAGTACAGATGCTACTGCTGAACTATCATGTCTCCAATTGCCATTGCCACACTGACACCAGAAACACTAGCGCCAGCAAAAGCAACACTATCAGCAGCAGCAGGCCTTGGGCTGTATTAATCAGTTTTAACCGCAGCGGACACGGTCGTCGTGTTGCATCTTCAAGTTCTCAAGTCAATGCGCTGCACCCGGCAGCTGTCAGCCGCCCTACAAAAGTTGTGACGGCAACCAAGGCAAAGCATTTTTTGCCAAAGACCGTGTGATATCGCACAGCGCTGTGATCTGCAGCAATGTGTTGAAATTGATGCGATCCATTGTGAGCCGTGTCAGCACACATGGCGAGCAGAGCGGCAAACCAGGGACCAATTCAGCTCATTGGTTGGCTTGTTCGCACTACAATGGCAGGTTTGTATTAGATTATTAGATGTTGAAGACATTCCACTATCCAAAATACAAGTAATCACAGTTGTTTTTTGAAATTCAGGCATCGTCGTATATCGTTGTCATCCCTTCTTATGCTGTCCTTTGCTAATTTGTGTGCGTACAATATTTATTCAACATATATAGCGTACTACAGAGCTCTATATTAATTATATACAATTAATTACATGTTTTACATGTATACATGGAAAGATAGAATGTAATTAAATCATGCAGACGTTCCATATTATATGATACGGCCTTTTCCATCCTGTTTCCGTTGAATTGTCATACGGGCAAGTGTTCTATTGAAGTGATGGTTGCTTTCCTCTCAGCCCCCAGATACACCAAGTGAAAAACTTACTAAGATGGAAAGGTGACTGACACCAATGGATTCCGTCATGATGTTCGCAGTGAAGGGCAAGACACGCTTGTTAAGGCCGGCCTTTTCTTTCAGTTGTCAAGCAAGGTAGGCTTGAGTTCACCTGGGACGTTGCCATGGGCTACGCCGTGTCCCGAGTTCTGTAAGCATCCCGTCGCCATGTAGTCATCTTCCAAAGTGATGCGGTCCGAAATTTGAAGCTCCTTTGGGGGATCATGGGGTCAAAAAATCGCAAAAAAGGATAAGTAAAGAGAATGAGCCCTCTGTAAATATATAGATATAAATAAATGAATAGATATATGGATATATTTAGATAGATAGATAGATAGATAGATAGATAGATAGATAAATAGATAGATAGATAGATAGATAGGAGTCTGCATTGGAGTCTATGTTGGCAACCTCAATAGCAAGCTACCATTTTTTAATGCTTCTTGATCTACAGTGATATGTTGGATCGTCTTGATAAACGACTAAGATGATGACATTGATATTACAGATTGCAATGGGTACGATCCCACCATCCCTCGGACGGAAGCTCAGCATAATACAAACTATGGACTGATTCATGCAAGATCATATGTATTACGACATTTCAGTCTAGTTAATATTATGGAATTGTTAACCACATACATTATGTTTTTCTAATAAATTCATATGGACAATATGAATATGGAAACGGTTTTCATCATATGCAGTGGCCGATCCGTAAACCACGCCCGCCTCAAGCAGCTGGTGACCATCAAATGTAGGGAGCTCCCAGTAATGAGGTTTGCTGTAGAAGTGTGTGCGCACCAAATGCTGCAAGTAGCATGGCACGGGAGGTTTCAAACTCCCAAATGCTGCAAAAATGCTGCAAATAGCATGCCAATGGGAAGATGAGGCTCCAAAACGCCGCCAATATCAATATCCTATGAAAGCGCGAGTAAGGCTCCAAAATGCTGCTAATAGCATGAAGTTATGGTTCCGCGGAGAGAGGTGGGGGCACAACATCATGGGGGGGTGGGAACACGGAACACCGGAACACGTGACCAAATATATGCAACTTTTGGTTCTCCACTGCTTATATTTTATATACCTCCCCTGTGTTTCGTTCGTGCTGCCTTTGTGCTGTCCCCGCTACATGTGATATGCTACCTACGTCACACTTGCCCGTGACATCTTGCAGCCGCCCATCCACCCCAGGTCTCACAGCGCTCCTCGCGAACTCAGGAGCTGGTTGGACATCAACGGTGCTCCCAACTCACCGGAGTGGAGCCAAAGCCTGGAGGAAGCCATTTGCAAGTGCACTTTGCCACAGCTACTTGGCGAAGTGGCAATGACCCGTGGTTTTTACTCGATGCACGAATTGATGAAGTGGCCAGTCTTCATGAAGACTTGATGAAGTGGCAAGGAAGTGGCGACGCACAACGGTTTGTCACGAAGTGTAGCATTTGTTTTTGCAGGAATGGATGACTACCCTCATGTTTCATCCGCAAAAACCAAGTTGTTTTTCAAATGTCATCGAACTGGTGACTTCAAACACTTTGTTTTTCCCCAAGCCTTGCGATAGCTGGTTTGAACCACCAAGCAATTTCATTTGGATTCAGAAACCTTGAGGAACCATCCAATAAATCAATGCCCCTGGAGCTCGGCACTGGCACGCTCACGTTGTGATTCAGAGCTGCTTGATTTCAGGGGCACCCACGCGCGCAAGGAGCTGGTGACCATGGCTGTAGGGGTTTCATCCAGCCACCAGACATCTTATCTTCCGTTTCAACAAATAAGATGCCTACATGGTGGTTTCTCAAGCCTTTGGGGACCCAAATCATCCATTATTAATCAGTTATAATAATGACAATAGTGAATCATCCATTATGTGGACATTATTATGAATCATCCATTGTTAATCATCCATTATTACTATTGTTATCATTATTATTACTAAACCTTCCTTGATGTCTACATAGAGTACGTTGTTCCAACACGGTGTGAGGCTGACGTCAGGCCGCCCGCGCCTGCGCCGCGAGGTTGACATGGGTTCTGGACGGGCTGAATCTACCTCCAACGCATGCCGCTAGGCCAAGATCTGTGAGATATTCAATGAATGGACATGGAATGACCATGAATGACCTGGATTTGTCCAGTACATCCAGAATCAGGTGTTTCTCCAATTTGGGGATCCTTAAAATCCACCATTCATCAAACAGACTAAAACAGCTGGGATGAATTGGGGTTATAATCTCTAAGAAAACAGAGAATTGGTGCTTTCCCATTCCCAAGCCCCGTCATGGTCTTTTGGGGTTGGCAACATGCCACCCCATTGCTATGGACACTCAGGCGAGCGATCTCCTGGCCATTCCGCCATGCTTTGACGCTGTGGTTTTTCTCGGAGATTGGCCATATTACTGTTGGTGATCACATACGAAGAGTCTCATCATGCAAAGATTCTCACAGAGCATTTGAAATTCGTATCTCTTTGTTCGAGAAGATAACTAATCAATACTGATCATTATTGGTTCATACTACATACAGTTTCTTTTCAATAGTTATAGTTGTTGATGTTCTCTTGTAGCCCATGCCAGAGCCATGTCGCATCAACGGCCAGGGCAAATTGCGTGAGTGGACGCAGTTCGACCTTTTCCAAGTCTTGGATTGTGCATGGGCAGCAGGACTGTGCGTCCGTCAGAATCGCAAGCACTACATGACTACAGGCAATGAATGGCAATGATCAATTGGCATTCCTTTTGGGGACTTGGCTAGTACGCATTGCCATTGAGATCCATTGAGTATTGTCCATGGACCTCATGTGTTAATCATCCTCCAGCGTCATCAGACCATCCTTAGGCAACAATAGATCAGCTGGTCCCAGAAGATTAAACAATCGTAAGGTTTACTTGGCAGTGGATCAAAACCCTGTACCCCTGGTTCCCCTATCATTAACCATTGTTTTCCCTATTATTGCTGGTGATTATTAATTATCGTCAATTGATTAATATTGACCCATAGCCACTTCACTATCACGTACCGTTCTGGTTGCTTACACCTTGAGGTTCCAACGCTGTCCAGGTTCATCACTGGCTACAGCTCCTCGCTGCCGGGATCTTTCGATGCCTGAGGTGAGGTTCATGCTGAGTCACCGTTGCGCACCAATCGATTGTATTTGAGAAGGGATGGCAAGTATACTCATGACTCATACAGTAATACTAAAAACACATATAAATATTTATATATAACTATATATATATATATATCTATATTTTGAATTTATATATATATACACAAATGGTATTATATGAATATCTAATACTTATACTATTCGTTGAGCAGTAGCCGGGCATGGACCCGGACATCATCGGCCTGGATGTATCGAGCAAAAAGCTACCTTGATCATCTAGATCCAACGAAGATTGCTCCTATCTTTTTCAGTGGGAGTGGCGTGCCATGAAGCAAAAATTTCATCAACGTTCGCAGTGCCCTGGGAGCGGCTTGATTTTAGTACTGTGACAACCAGGTTCATGCAGAACATGTGTCATTCGTAAAGTTTGGCGACACTTTGTTCCAGCCTTGCATCGTTGAACAGTGTGTTTTTTTCTAAGCCGTGAACTGAGCATGCAGCCAGGATTGCTAGATTAAAGAAGCAGGTGGTTTTGTTTGCGAATTTCTCGTATTTTCTCAATCAACCTGAATTTCAGCAAACACATCTAGAAACCAATTAATGCTTGGTGGATGGGGTCAACACTGCAAAGCAAACGGCTGTGCAGTGAGCGTCCAAGGCAGAAAGAAGTCGGAGAGAAGTATCATGGGCTGCCGACCCCACCAGTTGACCGGACTGAACCAGTTGACCGGACTGCCACCTTCACCAAAGGTGCTCAATGCCACTAAAAATTGCCATGAATTGAGCACCTTTGCTAATTTGAAGTAGGTAGACTGTGGGCTCCAGCATGTTGCAGTGGTTTATGCCTAATTTAAGTGGGGGTATCTACCAGTTTGCCATATTTGTGTGTTTCTCAAAATAGGGAACCCCAAAATCATCCAGTTAACACTAAAAAACCCATGATTTCTGGGGATTCCATATTTAAGAAACCACCATGTTTGGTGTTCTGCAATTGACAATTGCTGGACGCCCGCTTGTTGTTTTGCAAGCATTAATAGCCCCTCCTTTTCTGCGCAAGCCACGACTTTCAGGCCAAGGGCGGCTTACTCTATGATGACCTGGGTTTGGGGAGTATCAAGTAATCAGTTGATTGGAATCGATGTTCACCAGCAATCGCTTGGGGATGGTTTGGGAACTTGCGCCGTTGAGCAGCTGGACATTGCTGGGCGCGTGGATAACAAGTTCAAGTCCAGGCGCCTGGCGGCTTGACGTTGCTGACGATTTTCAACAAAGTGAGTCCCATGTTTGGCCGCCGCAGTCCTGGTTGGGAAAGCGCATGCCTAGAACTTGCCCAAACTCACAAGGCTTGCCCTTCCCCTGAGATTGGAGGGTTCTGCTCCAGAACTGCTGGAACAACTGTAGCCGCAGTAGAGGGCTCTTCTGAGAGACTCCATTTTCTGCATGCTTTTGGTCAGCGTGCATGAGTGCTTTGCACATACCTCACACCCTTTGCCCCAGCCGCGGGTTCGTGATAAACGAGCTCACACGTATGACGGACATTCACATATTCCCAAACACCAACAAGAATATCCCCATGCTTCCCCCCTCCTCACCTGCGTGACCCAGGCTCACACAATGCCCACATTGGTTCAAGTTCGTTCCTTTTTGTAGATCACCTTGAATCACACTCTGCTGATGTTCACCCAAACACACTTGGGGCTGGCTGAAGTGGACATAGCTGACTCAATGCCTTGAAACAGAAGAGCAGATCACTTTTCCTTGCTGTTAGACACAATTGACTTGGACACCCCTTTGGATGCCACTTACTGTAGCTTGTTCTCAGCATTGGCCTGTGATCCTTGTTTTCCTGCACCCTGGGGATACTTGCTAAGGGGAATTTGCGCTCACTCCCCCCGATCCGCCTCATGTGAAGCGTGCTATGGACGCTAACATCCTTCCCACCCCAAACCCACTCCACCCCCCAAGCAAGCCCCTGCCACGCACAATGTCAATGCACAAGCGCAATTTATTCACATCTCCGCCCCCTCAGGCCCCCAAAGATGCATGCACCATCATGCACCACTGCCTCAACAGGAGCGAACATATATAGAAAACTACCAGGCGCAACAACAGTAGCAAACAGCTGTTGAACAAGTCATGATGGATGGACATGGAACATCTTGATTATTGTGACAGTAAGAATAAACACCATCAATTGAGCCCTCGCAATCAACACAATTCCTGTTTCGGGCTTGCTCTTTGGCCATCATCGTGGTTTTGCGCAGCTGCAAGCAGTTGCATGGACAGCCAACTGCTGTCATGTGGTGCTTTCCCATTGTGACCACCAGTTGTTTGTTTGAGCATCCAGATCGGCTGTGGTCAACATATTATATCGTTATCAACAATCAATAGGGGACATGGCCATCCAATTTCTAAAATGGGGTTTACAAAAAGCATTGGATGTTTCCAGTATTGACTGTTGCTTCCTTGAAAATTGATGGTTTCGAGATCACGAAAGCGACATTGGGGACGGTTGAGATCATGATTTCTGGATTATCGAGATCAAGTATTACATGCGTTGTCATGGATTACCAGATGCCAACCACTGATGGTTGCTTCAATGGGTACTGTATACCACATTCACCGTTGTCCTGTAATCTCCAAAAACTTGGAGATTCAGAGGATTCACTTCCCAATTTGCACATCTTGATGCCCCCAAGTCTTTACAGAAGGACATGGTCGGGCCGTGCCAGCTGTTTCGCATCTTTGAAACGCAATCGCCCAGCAAAGTTTGATTTTGTTGAATATTTTTCTCAGGGCAGAATTGTGGGTTCGAAGGGTACTGGTAGGCTTGAGCTACTGAGTCCAAAGAATGCTTGCCCCAAACAGTCGGGTGAAGCAGCACAGGACGAGAAGAAAAGACATACTCCTCCGCTTTGCCGGCAACGGACTGATGCGACTTTTCAGCGCCAACAAACACAAAGTGCAGCCCTTTCCAGACATTTCCAGACATTTCCAGACCACATAGACGACGGATGCAATATTCTGGCTAAATCCTTCTGATAGAGGGCGAGTTCGAATGATAGAAAGGGGTGTGCTAGTCTAATCTCGAAATTGGCAGTTTGTCCCCTTCAAAGATCTCCAAAGGGTGTTTCTGCTTTTTGGTTAAGTGCATACTTGTTGGTATGGAGACTTTCGTGTCCAGCTGTAGCAGATGTGTGGTTTGTGCCAGGTAGTTAACCCTAAAATGGCTAGGTCGGTGTTTTTTCGAAACCAACAGCTTTGAGGTGGTTCTAAGATTTTTCAAATCCTCCCCAAGCTTTGGGATGGTTGGTTGATTGACCAATACTTCTGGAGACTTTTGGGATGGATTACAACCACCAACCAGTCAGTAGATGTCAGCTAAGCGAACCACACCCAGCAACTCTGAAAACCAGACTGGCGCCAGTAACTCACATTTTCTGCAGCCTCTTGGGCCAAGCACCTCGTTACCTTTGGCCCACTTCGATGCAAGAATATCCATGCCCAGCAAATTTGCATCCATGGACTATGTGGTGAACGGTTGGTTGCTGTTCGTGTTTGTTGTTCAACCATGCTCAACCAGAGCATGTTGCCCGCAACCGCTGCCTCCAGTGCTCAAAGACACCCGGCGGGGTGCCGCGCTTGGCACCCCCATCTTCGGACTGTTGTGTTGGTGCCGCGTCTGATTTAACCTTGCCGGACATCGTCTCAGTACCATCCGGATATCATCATCGAAACCCATTCATGCAGTACCTGGATTTTGGATCATGCGAAGCAGCTCCTCTCAAATGCTCGATGTTACGCTGTGTGAACCCAGGCGGTCTCAATTTTGCCATCATGGATGCTTGCCTGCAAAATGAGCTGACGGCTTCCAGACCATGAATCTTTGGGCGTGAAGCCTCACCCTTCATGATTGATGCTCATAAGAACTTTTAATCATTAAATGGCTTCAAACGCGTAGTCATCAACCATCAACAACTATTAGATAGAGATACAACCGACTGGTCCACACTGCTGCATGGTTGTTCCTGACTTTAAGTCGTACCCTGACATGCCCACGAAAGTTTCCAACAAGAGAACCATAAGGCGAGGAAAGCCTGAGCCTATGGGGTGGCGCTGGCTCAAAACGAAGATTTCGTGCCAAACTTTTCTTCCCGTTTCTGCTTTCTTGGACAACACTGGGAGTTTTTCTTGCGGAGTCTCACTGGATTTCTGAGATGAGTTTTCGCAACTGTTCACGGGAATCACAGTTGGAATAGCTAATTAGTCTCACTGGAGTCTTTGAAGAAAATCCAATGAGTCCATTTTGGAGTTCATTAGCAGTTCCTTTCTGCACCAAAATGGACTCATGGGAGATCGGGCATCCCAAGGAGTTGACCACGATACCAACACCAACACCACCATCGTTGTTAGTTGTTTACAATGGTGATCAATGTTGAACATTGGCATGTCAACTATGGTATTACCCTGTATTACTATGGTATTCATATTCATGATAACTATTACATGATAATGGTTAATTGCTAAGGTATTAATATGACTATTACATAGTTAATGGTTCGTTGATATTCATGACTATTGCGGATCATTACCGTTGTTCACAAAGTCTCGCCAAGTTTTGGCCACTGTTAGCCATTGCAATCAGATATCGTTATTGACCGTTGTTAAGCGAGTGTTGATGGGGATAACAATCACTATAGTACTATAAGCCTTACTTTTCCATCAAGTCAATGGGTATCGCTCTTCATTTGCATTTATTGATATTTATTAGCTATGATTGGCCATCACGAACATTGAGTCACGGTGCCATGTGTGGGTGCCAACAGTCACGAAAACGTGTCCAGTTCTTTGGTGGCTCGACTTGTTTCACATGTTTTTTTTGCCAAAGAAATTGCAGGGTTTGGTTCAACAAATGACCATAGCATAGCTGGGTGCGGGGTCCCATATTTTTCACAGCTGTCGAGCTGAGGCGACAACAGTCAAAGTGGCGAGTCAAGCCAAGTTCCTTAGCTGCGACCGATGTCACAGGTGGCGACCCGTAGGGCTGGCGCCTGTTATCCTTAGTTCCCAGGGATGATTCCACGTTTTTTTCAGACTTGCAGAATCAACAGTTTGACAGGACAATGACAAGCCTCTCATTTTCGGGCCAAGGTGGGAGCCAGGCATGCAGGACTGGGGATCGTCGCGGTGGCAGATCACAACTTGCAAGGGAAGTGGTCCACGTAGATTCTGCGCTATTGGGGGCATGAACTGTCTACAATCCAATTCATAAACTAGCATTTGATGTGTTTGATGTCATACAATACTGACACATTGACATTTAAGAGTTTCACAGAATAAATGTGATGTAATTATAACATCATCACATTTTATGGTGAATAGCAGTTTGTATACATATGTATTTTAGATGTTTTGGGCATATTGTATGACGACGTTTGATTAAGGCGCACAATTCACCCACTAAACTCCAGCAATTAGCGCTGTGGCTCAGTGGCCAGAATAGTATTTGGGATGTTCACCTACTCACCCACCTACCTCTTGGTTGGTCAATAACTATAGTGACCCAGCTCGCCAGATTTGATGTGCACATCCCAGCTCACAAACTCCTATAATCAGTTCTGGTTCGGAACCCATCATCAGTTCCTGATGACCACGCAGTTCAGAGGAATCCGATTTGATGGATGCACTGCCAGATGGACAGAGCCGAAATGATGAAGAGCCGGGGCCCTCAGAGAGTTGCTACCATGCCAACGGACGGTCGAATATCGCTATGAAAAATTACAATTACTGTATCAACCGTGATTAAGTATAGTCCCCACCATGATCAGTCAACTTTTGCGAATCCACTATAGGAACCCTATTGATGGCCTGCGATGCCCCCTGTGGCAGCCCAATCTCAGCATCCTTGTCAGTACAGTATGTTGAAGCCAGCTGGTTGTGGGGTTGTTCAATGATATGGAACAACAATTTGCCATAGCACTGATTGATGGGAAATCTATTAGTAATATGTGTTTTCAAAAATCACAAGCCATTGGCCTGGTAAAAGCAGTAAAACTCGTGGTTCACCAGGTCCCCCATTGATGTCCTAATCAAATGTCCAAAAGCTTTCCAAGCATCGCTTGTGCTGAAAACTGGTTTACACTGATGGAAGCAATCCCCACATTTGGTTGTAACAAACTTAACTTACCAATGACAAAAGACGGGACAGCAGTTAACCCGCAAATAACCGTTGATCAGTATGTCTATTGTTTAAGATGAATTTGCCAGGGGTCAAGGACCCCTTTTAAGACTCTTTCACCTAAAGTAATTATACTGTACATGATTTTAGTCGTGGTTTAGTTTAGTAGCCGGCCGAAATGAACTTGTCATGAACAGTAACTTGAGATGTTTTGAAAGTGCATCAGAGCATTATTCTGGACAATACATGACAGTAACATATTGCAAAAATTCTGTGTCACCAAGGGATGGATTGAAAGGTGTTCCAAAACACAAGCACTCGATGACTGTGACAGAAACGGTGGTCACATGGTTTTTTGTCATCGCAGCTGATGATGGTGATTCCTCCCAAGCTTGGGCAACCCGTTGGTCCGTTTTTGGCCCATGATCTCGGGTCCCCGCCGAGGACGCAGAACATCATGTTGGTCTCCCTAGGATGCTTCTGTGGACCGTGCTTTGGCGCCAACAAAAAAGGCCCCCTGAAGTTATTGTTAGATTTTTTGGGTTAATCATGGTTAATATGGTGATTTATTAGGCCCATAGTGGTTAATCAATCATCGTTAATCATCGATTTTCCCGGTTGAAATTCGCTTGTTTAAGCAATACAGGCTGGTGGTTGGGAGGGGTTTTTTTCTGAGCCCAGGGTATCCAGAGCAATCCCTTTAAAGGGGAGCGAGGACAATAACTAAATTGTAGCCTCACTTTGCGTTTTTCAAAGTGCCAGTGGGCTCACCATCAAGAGCTGTGGTACCAGAAATAGTTTGTTTCACAAATGCCACACACCATGGAGCAAAAGGTAGAGTTTGTATCGGTTTATCAGTTCGGGTTACTCCAATCAACTGATTTGGTTACTCCGGTTACTCCAATCAACTGCTGCACGCGGTGTTTGCCATGGAAGGTGTGAAACGCAAACTTTCGACCGTTTACAGCTGCGGAAAGCTTGCAGCGGGGCCTGTCAGGAAGCTGTCCTTCAAAAATATTGGCAGAGGGGCTGCTACCCTGCCCTTTGACTGGATGCGAACCCGACATGAGGCGCTGGCAGCCATCATTGAAACGATTGTAAGCCTTCGTTCACAAGCATGAGTTTGATGATGGTTTTGACCAACTAACGGATTATACAATTGATGACCATACAACTGATGCTTGCTTTTGAATCTCTGTATTGAACAGTATTGATACTGCTTTTGTTGATCAGCAGTGATGGGACACGGTGCCCAAGATGAGTCGACATCGCTGCAGGGTTTGGTCCACTTTCTGCGGGATGAGTGGGACGAAAAGAACAACTTCAATGGTCACTTGATTGCACCTGGAGGCAGGCACCAGGCTGGCTGGACAGGCAGCATCGCAGAAATAGGTTGAGCTACAGCATCGCTTCCCAGACCGGCGATGCTGTAAGGGACGGCGATGTTTCCGTCGCGGGCGTGTTTTATTCATTTTTCTTGATGCACAAAAGAAGATTACTACTGCTGTTGGCTCGGTTTTTAGTGTCTGCAAGTCACAAAGCATCCCGAATGCCATTGTCTTGTCCTTTGCATCGATTCAACACATGAATCTACGATGTGTTTGGCCACCGCGCAAAAAACTATGGATTTGCGACCGGTTTGACAAAACGCAAACTGTTTAGACGGTTTTGTGATTTTTTGTGCGCAAGGCAGGATTTTCTTCACGCCATGTGCAAACGCCTTGCATTTTACAATGTTACTCCTTCCAGCTAAAAGCTAACGAAACAAGCTGCAAAACAGAAGAACAAATAGAAATGATTAATAGGAACATGGAAAAGATAGGAAGAACATGGAAGAGGACATGTTTGCAAACAAGTGGAAGAACACAAAGAAGAAGAGCAAGACCTCGCAGCAGCAATGGTTTCAGCCTGCAACGTGGGCAGCGGCTACCACTTCTCGCGGGCTAGTCATGTTTTCGCCTGCAAAAACGAGGGCAACATCAACAACGACAAGGAGAAGAAACATAACGTCAAGAGCAAGAACAATAGACTGTTCTCAATCACTATTGGCAATTGCTATCTTTGATTTGCCAGCATTTCACCGTATCGATCATCGCAACCATCATGAAACAATATGAAACAGACATGTTCCTGCTTAATCCTCCTGTTGCACATCGATTGTTTTCCTGGGTGTTCATTTGCCAAATTGAAAAACATGTGCGATTTTTTGCGCCTCTCTTTGGCCGAGACTGGCATCAGCAAAGAGTTGGCAACATCGGTGTAGACAACGGATGACAACGGTGGATGAAGCTGAGCCAAGCCGGAATGGCCGGTGGAAAACCCTGCGCAACAGGGACGGGCCCCTTTACAGGTTTTGAATCACCTCCAAAGAGAATCTGGACAGGCAACGGAAGCATTGCCCGCAATGAGTCAAGGATGTGCCGTAGACAGCAGCAGATGAAGCATACCAAAGGCCGATGGTAAGAATCATATGCGCGATGCTTGGCTCCCTAACACCGTTTCCCTGCTTTCGGCGAGGCATGGGTCGGCGATATTCAAAGTGAATAAGATGGGAGAAAAAGAGTAGCTTCGGAAACCAGGACTGACCCCCCCTGATCAAACACACCGCCCACATGTTGATCCGCAGTGTAGCTATTACACATTGTCGTTTAGCGTCACGCCATCGAAAGATTGCCCGGGACAGTTTGAGTGCAAGTTGGTTCTGTTTGATCATGGTGGTGTTGATGATGTTGCTTCTAAAATAGGACCCCAGATGACCGTTTGTTTCAGGGGGGCATGCCAATGAAACATGACTGCGGTTTTTCTGTCAAAATCCATCAGAGACCGTTTTGTTTGGTTGTTCATGAGGTGCATGAAGGTTGTTTTGTTTGTGTTGTTGCCCCTCACAAACCTAGGTTACCCAGCATAATGAGCCATTGTCGTGAGTCATCATATCACCCTGGGATTCCACCACCATTGAAACAATGGTTGATCTTTTTTGGTATATTAAACCCTTCGATAAACAAGGGTTGTTTGGTTGGTGGTTTGATTTACATTTCTTATTTTTCCCTTGTAGTTACTTGAAAAAAAAAGTTGACTAATATTTTTTGAGAGCGGGGCTCCGTGGGGGTGTGATTTTTGAATAAAAATGATCATAAAACACTGTAAATACCAATGTTTTCTGCATCCAAGGCCACTGAAACCTAGGCGAAACGCAAATTTTTATTATTGGATCTTGCATGATAGCCTCAAAACCCTGACAGGCACAAAAAAATCAAAAAAAACAAAACCAGGAATGCACGAAACCATGACAGGCACAAAAAAAACAAAAAAAACAAAAAATCCAGAATCTATGAGACCCCCCAGCCTCCTTCCTGCATAGATCCTGATTTTTTTGTTTTTTTTGTTTTTTTTGTGCCTGTCAGGGTTTGGTGGCTTTGGCTTCATATTTGCTTTTCAGTATATAGGCATTGCTGATATGTGATTAGTAATGGCTGTATTCATGCTTAACTATAGATGCAAATGGTGATTGGAAATGTTTACCAACCGTCATCATGAAACATCAAATCAATTTTTTGATGTGGCTCAGGATAGCTATGTTATTAGCAATGAGATATTACCATTGCTAATCAATTTTCATCTTTACTAGCTACTAGTATGTATCACCAACGTCAACATTTTTTGATAGACAATGACTATATTGAAAGTCAAATGTTATAGATGATAGTCACAATTGTTTATAAACTGTGGTTATCAAACATCAATACTATTACTTTTTGCAGGATGAGTGTAGCATCAGTACTAGGTACCCTGAATGCTAATCATTGTTAATTTCTGAAACCGTTACTATGGAACATCAACCTTATTCCTATAAGATGGCTATTCATTTTGATCGATATTGCAATACTATAGATGGTGGTTAGAATTATTTACTGGCCATGATTGTTGCACATCAATATTATGATTCCATGCATAGTGGTGGCTACAGTAGTTAAATGGTACCATCACCGCGAATCAAATTTGATCTTCATTAGCTATTAATACTACAACTGCAGTCTTATGAGTATATCATTAATGGTGGTAATGTTGATCTTACAATGCTTTAAATTGTAATTAGACATCTTTATTGAACATCACTGTTAGGCATCGGCACTCTTAGTATGCAGAGTGATGGTTGTAGTAGGTACAATGAATAGTTTAGAATAGTCGCTAAGTGGCATCTAAAAGACACCAATACTAAAATGCTTCATGGTGATTGCATTAGTACTACAATACTGTGCTTTCTGAGCATTAACCATCACTATTAGGCATCAGTATGATTGGTCAATCATTGATCATGGTTTTGTCAAGTTTTGATTCTACGAATACGATTGATAAGGATAACTGCCATTTCTTGTGTTGAGGTTACCAGAGGATGTGATTTTTGCAGTTTTACCTGGGTTTTAGCCACTGTGTTGAGAGAAAACACTCTAAATACCATTGTTTTATGACTATTTTTGATGAAAAATCACACCCCCATGAGGCCCCGTTCTGTATTTTTTTCCCATGGATCAGGCGTTCAGTCTACAATTCCCAATAGGGGCGGCCACTGCTGCTTGAATCTCGCCTTATTTAGTCTTCCAATCAGTATGCGACTGTTTTAGTAGATCATCGGACCATGAACCACCATCAATCAGTAGCCATCACTGACCATCATCTACCCTCATCAAGCATCATGTTTGCCTGTGGCTGTATCTCACATAAAACGGCTACACCGCAAATAAGTTCAATAATTAACCATCATAATGTTCATAAACATTATACCGTGTGTGGTATATGATGCCTTTTTGAAACCATTACTGATCACATCCGCCAGTGGAAACCAGGCTTCTTTGAGTTTACGTCGAAAAAGGCGGGGCCGAAGATTCTGGTGTGGTTGGTGGGTGTGAATCATGAGATGGGGTTGTCGATATGTTCATTTCTTACAAATGTGGGTGAGTTTGGGCAATTCTTAGGGCGTGGTCCTGAACCACTCCATATACTTAGTAGAACACTCAATTGTTGAAACTGTACATACATACTTGTATGTGTGTGCTTTCCTTTACCGGGCCTTGACTATAATATGGTCGTTGCTCCGCTAGTATATTTTTTAGCCAATCTAAGGGCACACAACGTCCTGGTTGGGTGACACTACCCCACGGTGGTGACACACACACACACATATGGACCATGGATGCTAGTACCCCAACATCAGCAGATGGCAGTTGCGGGTCACGGCGATCTGAACAATTATCGATGTAAATAGCGCTTGATGTTTTCACAGTTTCTGTATTGAAGATGACCAATTGTCGAGTAGTTATCAAAATTGTAAGGTATTGTGATAAGGCTTGCCATACCCATTTTAACCCATTTTATCATTATTCAGCTCCTCAAGTCAGCAGTTGCCGTACTTTCTGATCGGATATTCTGCGATTGTTGGTTTGTGGGAGGTCATCATGAAGGAAGTTCCTCTGGACCTTGATTTTAATTTGATGGTGAACCATCCTGTGATTTCCTGTGAAGCAACCAGGATCACGTTTTCCAGCAACTTTCCTCATTGGTGGGTCTTGATTATTTTTGATTTTCTAACCTTGTCTTTGGCAAGTCGTTGGGAGGAAAGTTGGACCTTAGGTTTTATCAGTCCAAAGACAAAAGATTGGACCAATAGTTAAGTCTTTAGGCAAGTATGATTTCCTCTTTGGGATGGTTGGTTGATAAACTCATACTTTTCGGAGGGCTTGGTTCAACCAACCGCCAGTTGCGGAACCCAGCTCAAGGTAAACCTGGACAAAACCCGCCACAGGTGGTGCCGGGCTGCCAGATGACCACGCAGCTGGGCCGTGAACCGTGAATTCGGCCGATCATGGTCAATGAACGGTTGGTAGTCTATCTGGGCTGCTGATACCGGTTAACAAAAGTGCTTAATATGGTAATATGGTTGTTAACCAGTTAATATGGTTGATGATACTGGTTAATATGGTTGTTAACCAGTATATGGTTGTTCATAATGGTTAACCAGTCATAACAATAGTGGTTCAAAACCACATTGGTTAACCAGTGTCAACTGTGTTTGGGTTGATGATACCGGTTAAAAATGGCTAATAGTATATACACTGGTTTGCAATATTTGGGTTAATAATATGGGTTGATGGTAGCGGTTTGGTTCCATATACTGGTTAAAAATGGTGGTTCATAGTGGTTGCTCGGTCTCTAATCGGTGCACCCCCCGCTGCGCAGAGGCACACCCAGTTTGTCTGCCTGATATGATCATTATTATACTGGTTGATAGTGGTTTGCCATAATCTGGTTAACAATGGTATAATCATGGTCAACTTGTAATTGGTCAATGAACCTGATGTTGATGATAGTAATTTGGGTTGACAATACTGGTTAGTATTGGTCATGACTAATGACTACTAACTATGGTTGATAACTTTGGTTCATAGTTGATAACGTTTACTAACAACGTGGGTGATAGCTACAGTAATAAAAGCGAAACATGTTCCATAAAAATGATGGTTAATGAATAATGATGGTTACCTCAGAATCATAATGGTTTTTAAGTACAGTAAGAACTGTTAGTTAATAGTGATTATTGTAATCATGATGGGTAATGCGTGTAATAGTGCTATAATGGTAATAGCCATGGTTCAGAATGATAATGGTTGAGAACAATGAACGGTAATGTTGCATCAAGGGCCAACCATGGTTCACAATGGTTAAGACGCGGAGCTACGAGCAATTGGCATAGTGGTGAACAATAGTGGCTAATAATGCGGAAGCCCGATCATATAATAGTTACTATCAAAACTGTTATCATGACCAAGGGTGGATCTTTCCCTTATTAATTGCAATTATTGATAGAGGATGATGAGTGGATAAAAAGCGACAACCAGCAACAAATTTGCCTGCGCCAGCCAGATTTGGGGTACCGGTACTCCCAATCATCCACATGAAGCACGGTCAGTATTTATGGGTATTGAGCAACAGAAGATGGTCAATTGAAGCTTAAGTAGCGTGGAATCCATGACATGAAGCAGTGTAGCGAATAGTGACCATAGCTCATGTACTTGGCGGGTTGATCGTGCTTTCAGGTATCGTAGTTACTACCACTCCTTTTGGCACGATGATCCGACCGACCCCGGCATGCACGAGAGATACAAGCGCCGTTGGGCACTCAGAGATGTTTGTGCTGAAGCATGACAGGATGGTCCATAGTCATGAAAGTGGACCCTTGACTTACGCAGTTGTCA
This sequence comes from Symbiodinium kawagutii, assembly GCA_009767595.1. NCBI lineage: Eukaryota > Dinophyceae > Suessiales > Symbiodiniaceae > Symbiodinium > Symbiodinium kawagutii. The sequence continues at coordinate 295,105 of VSDK01021573.1, forward strand.
CTTGACATCACTTGACACCTTGACCATTTCTTTTAGGTGTTCTACTATAATGAGAGATCCATTTTTTACCATCCCCAAATAATTTGTGATTCACCATTAAGCATGGGAGGTCAATATGGATCTCCCAGCAGATTCGATTTGTGCCTATTGGATTATTGGAATACTTACGAAATCTTTTGCACTAGGATCATTTTTCTCATTTTTGTGATGTTTTTGGTAGCGCCAAGTACATGCCACTGGTGCCCATGTGTTCTGTTTTTGCACACCTTGGACAACAGCAAACGGCCCAACAGCCTCGCTTGGTGGACATGACGTGTTTTTTCACATGGTTCGTTGGGTCTTCAAACGGTCCCTGGGTGGAATTCAAAGCCTCAGTGGGTCGAGCAATGACCATCCAACGCTGGGTGCTGCAGGAGTTGGGAACGGGTACCCTGAGGCATTGAACGCTTCAATGGGATCGATGCAAACACTGCACCAGTGCTGTTTGTGAGAACTATCCCCACAACGAAGGAACTGGCGCGGGTTCCAGAGATGCTTGGCAGGACTGGAAGATGTTCAGACATGTTTGAGGCGAAGCAAGGCACATGATTTTACGCGATAAAGCCAGGCCCATGTGGCTTGGTGCGAGGACGGTGCACGGATCCCGCTTCGCCTTCTGAGGTTGATGGATTTGCTGATCAAGCGACATGGGAAGCGACCTGGCTAGCAGAAAGTGCGATTTTTTTCAGCGGATGGTAAACCCTAAACCTTAAACTTTATCAAGCATGGTATTGATTACTTGCCATTGCCAAATATTAGCTTATATTAGCATTTTTTAGCTTACAATTCTTATTTTTTATTAATCTGTGCGAAAGATTTCACGGCCTGGTGGGTTTCCCCAGAGATCTTCCGGAGATCCAGCAGGGCTGCGGATAGTTCATTGATGGGCGATTTTTCACCGAAGAAACGCACCAAGCATTGATCTTGATGAGCGCAACAGCATGCAACAGCTGTTGAAATGCTGAAGTTGGGGGTGGTTTGATACTTATCTTCCAAGTTTTCTTGGTATAATGTTCGGGTTACGTATTCTTCTTACCTTGAATCGAGAGTTTCCAATCGGTTTGTTGCTTGTTATATTGCTGTAGCAGTTTGTTGTCAACCAGCCAAACATTCGTCATCACCTACCCAGAATCATCAACCGTTGTGAGAATCAATTCAACCTTAGTACCTTAGAGGTACTGGTGGATTTACCTCCGCAAAACATGATATTGTAGTGTGAGCCGTGTGAGACTCTTTAACCAACCATTGCAGGAGAACCAGTCTAGCGGTGTTCAAGTCTTAAATTCTTTGGTGTGGCGGTGCTCAATGAACCAACGACGACTAGTGAACCCTCGGTAGACACAACGGGTTTAAAGGGTTTCAAGGGAACCCGTTCAACAAGCCAAGTCTTTGTTCGTCGGCGGTTTTTTGCCTCAGAGCATGAAACTGGCAGGTACTTGTGGTGCATGACACCCCGCTTCCCCAGAATTTTGTGATTTCTTCGCTGAAAAAAACATATTGGGTGCACAGTGGTAGGATGACGCAAGCTGGATGCGCCCATATGTAATCATGTATCAATCCCTGACTGTCGTATTCCCTATCATTGTTGGTTGTCATTCCCTATCAACGGCTGCTTCCCCATCACCCCCGCCACCCCTAAACCATGAGCATGAATCAAGGTTGTCAATCATTATGCTCCATCACTTCCAATTCACCAGAAACTCCAGAGCTTTTGAGCCAGGCAGTCATTTCTGCTGCTGATCATAGACTTCCAGAAGACAGCGCAAGGGGCTGCTGTAGTGGGAGGCTGACTTCGGTGTCGCTGGTCACTGTTGTTGGGCCATGAGCGGAGTTGGGGGCCTGGTTGGGGGCAGGATCAGCTTCCGAAGCTATCCAGAAGCTGGATTCATTCATTGATATGGCTATGGGTCAATATTAATCAACCAATAATGGGGGATAATGACCAACAATAATAAGGGAAACAATGGTTAATGATAGGGGAACCAGGGGTACGGGATTTTGACCCACAGCCATATCAACAGAAAGAAAGCTGTATGAAGTAGCAAGCAGCTAAAGCATATGGCGGTCATAACATCTCATAAGCAACCATATGAATTAGGGATGGATGAACATCCCCGCAAAGACTCATTTGGTCATTGGGGGGAAGTTTGCGAGGCTACTGGGAATTGTGACCCACAGCCATGTCCCAAGTAACACATCATGTAGTATTCCTCCTATTGCAAATGATACGGTCATTGTTGACAACTGATAGGACATGGGTGTTTCTCAAGATAGGGGTACCCCCAAATCATCAAGATTCTCAATCATATTTAATCATTTATAAATAAAGCAATGAACTAGGTAACTAGGTCCCCTATTTTGAGAACCTCCCACATGTTCCATGGTTATGACATGTTATGAAATTATGAATCGTCGCGTGCCACTGACTCGACATCAATCTAACGTGGAGACTTGCCGGTACGGAGGTCCCCATCCAAAGTTGTGGCTTCTTGGTTCGCAGTGTTCCAAAAAAACCCTAGTAGTAAGATGAATGACCCTCCCCGTATTGATGGTGAATGACCATACATATCCATCGTTGACCATCAACACCTCATCACAAGTTGGTTTATGGTTTACTCATCAGCTTTTTTTCTTCTCGATGTATTGCATCGTTGCACACTAGACAACAAGACGTGCATCCCTGTTGCGACTGTTGTGGGACAGAAAGAAGCCACAGCCTTGAGCATGGGGACGTGGTGAAAGCTGCGCTAGGCATGGACAACATCATGGTGCACTTCCTGTCCGGAAGCAAGCACGTGAACCAGGACGCGGGAACATCATCGTGTCCATGGCTAGACACAAGTTACAGTAGCCTTTCGTAGCCTTTCCCAGCAGCGATCATTTTAGGATGGCTAATGATTACAGCTCATTAATGAAAGCATTCATGAAAGCATTCATGAAAGCATCATCAGCATCACCATCGTTATCGTCATCACTGCAGAAATCCTCTCTTAGTCATAGCATGTCATAGCAATACGCAGGTGCAGATTGTTTGTTGACCACAGGAAGGGCTGCCTGCACCGCCGTATGGTGATGCAGTGTTTCTCAGCTGCAGCTGAAGGGCTTGCCGGATTCCATCATCATCCAAAAGCATCCACCCGCTCTACCTGCGCAGGCGTAATCCTTGTACAAAGTCTGAAGGAAACACCTCGGATTTTTGTTTCATTATCAACAAAGTTGTTTGTGGCCGGAGTCATTTCGGGTTCCAATGTTTCGGGTGAGAAAATGTTGCTCAAAGCTCGCCGAGGAATTTGGCCTTGGATTGGATCGTGGGCCGATCAGTGTCAGTGATGCAGTTCGATAATTGGGAGCCGACCTCAGAGGGACCATTTCGTGGCAGGAGTTCAGCTTGTTTTGACAGATGTGTGGTGTCATCAAAAGATCTTTTCACATGGTATGTGCACTACATTTTTGGGAATTTTACAAACATCTTGTTATCACGAGCTTTACTGCTGGTCAGATTTTTGTCACCCCCTTCCACCAACCTGATCCGAGCCCAGGAAGCGATAATTAAGTGCGCCGATCACACGGATCCTTGGTACTTGAAGAACAGAACTGTCGGCCGTTGCGGGCTCCCATTGCTGGTGTCCCAGCTGGATGGCTACGCAGATTTTGCTACGGCCAGATCCCAACGAAGCCATTGAGGGATGGTTTGGTTTACGGCACCACTGTTGGAGAGCCACATGTGATTGCGTCAGCCCCAAAAAGACAGATGGTAAAATCTGGTAAAACCTATGACCGCATCATTGAACTCATAACCTTTGTTTCTTGGATTTGCTATTTTGGGCGCCAGCATTTGTAGACACCGTCAATCAAAGCTGCCTGCAGCACTGAAGCTGCAGAGAAAACAGAAGGTTTCCCAGCACTCATTGGTCAGCTCTGAGCACAGAGCCGTCTCCATGAATGGCCGTTTTTTCTGGTTGGGAGATTCTCCCGTGAAACACAGCCAAGCTGAGGAATGGGGATTGAACGGCCTTGGTGGTTTGTATGCCTTTGAGCTTGGACTGGAGCCTCCTGAAGAAGAGATTCAAGAGTTTCTTGACTGATCCTGGCTCGTCACGCGTTAACAGCTGGTTGATCATCGTTGCTGGTGGTTCAAGGATTGCTGGCAATTATGGGGTCCTGGGTCAACCAACAATCTCAAGAATGGATGAACATCCCAACAGCTCGATTAGGTAGGCTATTTATGATTTAAAAGTCCCGCAGAATGAGACAAATGAAATCGATCGCAGACCGAAGTGAAAAACATGCAGTTTCGCACTGGAGCCACAGATGGTCGGCCATTTCTGATTGAACAGATGGATCTCCCACTATCATTATCAACCTGTGCAAATCATCATTTGACCAATCAATATATTATAAATTGTAATTGACACTTAACAATGTTACAAGAGTAATTGACCAGTACGAACCATTATCAACGCTGCATGAACAGCTGAGGCTACTGCATTTTTTCCCCAAACACTGTGTGCGCTGACGGTTGTTGGTTACGCTTGGAGAATAGGTCCCTGTGTAGATCTAAGGTGTTCTCGGGGTGGCCCATCTCATTCGCTGACCTTGCGTCAAAAACTTTGACGTTCCTCCATCTTCCTTTTTTAGCAGAAGTCTCGCGCGAAACTGTGGCCGGAAGAGCTCTCTTGCTGAGCTGCGTTTTCGTTTATGTGCCGTGGCCTTTTTTTGTGGCGGACGCAAGGGAGAGATCACATTGGCGTGTAGGAATCCTTGGCAGGTGCACGAGATTAACGATCATCGGACCTTGCACAAACGTTGACAGCTTTGCGCGAAATCATATGAAATCATCCTGTCCCAAGAGAAACTTTTTCATGGCGAGTGCAGCATTTCGTGATCTTCAGCGTTCTTTGAAGAGCTCGAAACGCTCATTTCGTGAGACTGTCGTCATTTCATTTAGCATTTGCTATGTTGAGATGATTTTGCTTGACAGGTGGAGCACTTCGTATGCCTCAGGATCACTTTTCGGTGCCAGAGGCAGTGTTTTATAACGACAGCCTTTGAAGCGTCTGAAGTCGCAAAAATTGATGCCACGGAGACATCAATTACTTTTTTGAATGCGTTTTTTTTGCGACTCGTCTGCACGCGGTGCCAAAAAATTATCTTCGCAGAAGGGCAACCTTCTGCGGACTTTGTGCAGGTCAGATCGCTCTCGGCTTCGCACTGTGCTCATTTTTTGCTTTCGAAGAGACCTTGCGAAGAAATCCTCTACAACTTTGCAAAAGGCTTCCAGAGATTTTGCATAGAGAGCTCCTATAGAAACGTTGCACCGAGATCTTGTATGGAGGTTTCTTTGTGAAGAGATTTTCTACAGGTTAGAAAGAGTTCTCCTACACCGATCTTGCCTAGAGCCCTCCTATACAGCTCTCCTATGGGGATTCGTCGAGAGTTCTCCTACGGTGATCTTGCCAAGAGACCTCCCACACAGAGCTTCTTATGTACAGATCTCCAAAGATATTCTTTCCAAGAGATCTTCTATAGATACCTTGTACAGGATTCTGGCCAAGCGATCTTTAATAGAGTCCTGGTACAAAGACTTTGTACAAAGATCTCTAATGGCCTCTACAATGACCTTGAACAATTCCTATCCCCACACACACACACACACATTCACACACACACACACTGTTTGGTGTCTCTTGCCTGGAAATTGGTTATGGTATGTTATCGTCGCTTATTGAGATTCTTTACCCCCTATGATCAGTTTAAACAATCCAAGAAACCATCATTGTAAGTAAAAATCCTATCATAAGTATGGATCCTATCAGAAGTATGGCAAGGGACACCCATAACAATCCTATGATCAGTTTAAACAATCCTATTATATTATATAAGTATATTGAAACCATGCTGCGTACCCAATCACCCCTTGGAGCCTCAACCAGGACCGCTCGACTTCCGGAGCAGCTCCCCCAACTGGCCCCTCTTCCCCTGAAGAAGTTGGAGCGGGACTATTTGCTGAAGGCGAGGACCGGACCGGAGGCCATGGCGGGTTCACAACGGGCGAAGCGCCATGGTTTTCCATCCGTTATGATGGATTGATGGCGCTAGGTGGTTGATGATGGTTGACAAAGGTGGAGAGGGGTTAGGAATCCACTTTGGAATGGTTGATGATGGTTGATAGCAATTTGGAATGGTCAAGAGTGGTTGATGATGGTTGATGATGGTTGATAAATGATGGATAGTGGCTAAGAGTGGCTGATGATCGTTGATAGCGGTTAGTAGTGGTGAAGAAGGGTGGCTGATGATGGTGGATATTGGGCCAAGAAAAGGCCGAGTGCCACAATGATGAGCAGGGATCAGCAGGGTGTGATTACCAAGCTGGTTTGTTGATGAAAGGAACCAGCAAATCAAGACTTGAAATCATGGAGAATGGATGACCATGGTTTGATCAACATGCGGAGGGTTATTATAAAAGCCGCTGGTCAAAACTAGCGGGAAATCACGTGAAATCTGTCATCGATCTGGAATAAGTGGGAAATTATGGGAAATCTGTTTAAATCTAAATCTTTCGGATTGGGACATGTAAATCAGCAACGCTGTTAGCCCCCTTACTGATTGGCCCTGTCAACATCACCCGCATCATATGTAAAGAATCTTGACATGTCATAGGTACTTGTAGAACATTTTTTTCAAATATCAACGAATTCCGGCAAGGAACTTGGCTTCACGGGGCAGTGTGAGGAGATCCGTCAAGCTAGATTCTCCCTGCTTTTGGGAACACCCCCAAAGCTTATTTGATATATGGATGTTTTTGTGGTTTTGGTTCTTCACCAAGATGCGCGGTACGTGCACTAGCTCCTCAGCCCATCAGGTAATTTTTAAGTGTTTGCAAGTTGTCACAGCAGACTTGCAAGTTCGGCTTTGAGTGAGTTTGGAGTTGCCGTTTCTCATGTTGAATTTTTTACTACTCGCATTCAGTATGATCAAATACAACATGAGCCGGCCGCCTTGATCGACCAACAGCACAACCCCTGGAAAGTCCACTGTGATCTTTGCGCCAACCATTTTGCTGCCTGCTATTTTGATGGCACCCAGAGGTACTGTACAGCATTGTACAGAATAAATTGCATGTATGTATTTTCTGGCTGGTGGTTTGAAACATTTTTTATTTTCCCTGGTAATCATTAACAAATGGTTGGTTCACTGATATTTTTCACAGGGGGTGAAACCACCAACCAGTTTTGTCGTGGGAAACGTAAACCTAAACTATGAATCAGACGCCTTCTCCCTGCGATTTCCGTTTCAGTTCCACGGCGAGGCTAACTCGGGAAGTTGCGGCTTCAGAACATGACAAGTTGTCTGAAAAGGGCTCCACATTGCACTCTCCAGGGTTTTTAGGTTGAGCAAGTGGAGCTGTCAGTGGTATAGCAACCCATTGAGCTAACAAGGAAGTTTCGTTTTAATACTTGGTTTTAAGCTAAAACTAGAACTCAATTACCTAGAATGATTATGTAATTATTGTTTTGTTTGAATTGGCAAATAATTATTAGATTGGGACCGATATATCAATTAACATTAATTACATTAATTAAATAGCGATGTTACAACAACATATTTCATGATCCTGACCGAATACTTACTATAACTAGGACAATAGTATTAAGAGTAATTAGCCGTTTATGGTTGGCTATTCTAGTGTCCATGGTTCTAACCAACAGAACAAGTAGTACTAAGAGTTACTGAACCAGTAGGAAAATAGTACTAGAGTTATTGGTCAATAGAGTATATTAGGTATATGGTTTTGTATAATCTATAGTCACTGATATAGAAGCCATTATATTGATCATTGGTTTTGACCATTACTTATATGGTCGTCTCTTAGAGTAGGGGACACCCAAGGGATGCTTTGTTTATTACATGGTCAACAAACTGGATGAGGAGAAACCAACTTACCCATGGTTAGTTATGGTTTCTCATTGCTTACTATCCCCTTGTTAACCATTCTTAACCAGGAACTAACCTACCATAGCCTTGGGGGTCCCCAGTCAGTGGCTTGAGAAGCCACCCATATTATCATTGCCTCTCACCTCATTGCTTGGCATGGTGACTGCCGTAGCGGTGAGGCCCCCAGACCCGAGCAACGTCCACAGCTGCGGCAGATTCAGGTGGTTCGATGTGGGGGAAGCTTGGGGAAGATTGGTGAAGTAGGGTTGGTTGGTGAAGATTGGTTAAGATTGGTTGAGAAAGTTTGAGATTGCTTGATTAAGATTGGTTGAGATAGGTTAAGATTGGTTGGTTGGTTGAGATTGGTTGAGATAGGTTAAGATTGGTGGTTGGTTAAGATTGTTGGAGCTTTTAAGGTTGGGGTTGAGGTTGGAAGCTGGTCCATCACCACCATGCGCCAGGAATTGTTCGTTAGATACTCACAACCAACAACATCATGTGAATGTACTTTCCTGCTTGCCTGGTTGGCAGGTGGGTTGGCAGGTGGGTTGGCAGGTGGGTTGGCAGGTGGGTTGGCAGGCGGGTTGAGTTCGGCAGAGTCCTTTGGCTGGATGAGTCATGTTGGAGGCTTGTCGATCAGACAATTGTCGATAGATTCATGGTGGGCTGCTTGAAGTAAACTAGTTGTCAGCTGATCGCATTCTTGAACCGTCAATGACTGATGAGTACTGACCGGTCACGAATTCAATGCCTGTTCGTTGGAGTTGGATACCAACTCCATTTATTCACCATTTTAAAACCATAACAAACTGCACGAAGTGAATCACGAACGAATACTTAGCTTGGGGTACTGCTCAGGGCAGCGATCGATCCCTGACAAAGATTTGAGGCAATATCATCCAACATCATCCAACCATGCCTGTGATTGTTGATATATCTATCCCTTTCCACCCATGTTTGAACACCCCTCATATTGAACAGATTACCCACTCAAAGCAGGGTTTGTGGGGGGTTGTTTCATAACCAGCATTGATGATATTCATCATCGTTAACCTATTCCGAATCGCTAACACCGAGCCATTTGCATTAGCGAAAAGGTGCGCTGTTTTCAACGGGACGAATTTCAGCGGCTGGATTGAAGCTTCCAGCTGCTGGTTTTCATGCTGTTGGTGAGGAGGGAGGGATGAGCTTCGCCAGGGGTATTGGTATATATCCCTTTGAAGGGTGAGCGATTTGGAGCTGCCAGAAGTGTTCCAAGCAAATGATAGCTTTGGTACAGTTTCTTGAGCAGTTTTTCTAGTTTTTGCTGTGGCGGATATCAAGAAATCTATGATAGAGTATGACTAAGTCATAGAGATAGCGGACTATCTCTCATACTTAGTCATACTTCTAACTTGTAGTCATAGTATCGATGTGTTTGGACCCTCTGGGGACGGGCTCATGACATTTTCTTCATGTTTCATCGTTTACATATCCGCTTTGTTCTTCATAGAATTTTCATGTTTTGTTTGCACACCCACAAATACAGAGCACCCACTTGGTTTCATCGTCGGGATCATCAGTTCCACCATGATCATCGCCATCATCATGGATCCATCAGCCATCTTGAACAAACCACCAGTAGTTTTAGCATAGCTGGTTTCATGGATGGCTTTATATTCTGATGAACCAACTGATTTTCCAAAAAATATATTTTCCTCAGGTTAGGTTGAAACTGAGTTTCTGGAATCTATTTTCTGGTGATTTTCCACAATAGTTTTCTCTCGTTGCGCTACTTTAATCCCCAGTTTGAATAGGTCGACCGGCTATTTCTATGGTAAAATCAATCCTATTCCATCCTAATCCAATTTTATCACTAATATTGAATCACTAGTATTGGATCACTAGTAAATAATAGCTAGTTGAGTCACCGGCTATTGAACAGCTATTTCTATGGCAATTTTCAGGATCACTAGTTTTGGATCACTAGTAAACAATAGTTTCAAGAGCTAGTTGAATGTTAGGTCAACCGGCTATTTCTATGGCAACTTTTCAGGTGGTGCCCTTGGGCTTCAGTGGTTTGGTGAAGGCAACCGGGGGGCCGGCGAAGGGCTACGTGTGGAGAGGTAAGTTGGGTACTAAGGGCTGTGGTTACGGCAACAAGGTTGTGAAAGTATGTGAACACTTGCAGAAAAGTTGTATTCACCAGCTGAAGTTACTGGTGTTTCGAAGGAACTGGCAACTAATTTAGTATTATAGTCGGGGTGTTACTAAGACAAGTTGGGTGGTACTTGTTGCAATTTTTCACCAAACAACTATGGCACAACTAGTGATACTTAATGAAACCATGTTTCTTTTTGAGGGGGCCTGTTTGATTGATTACGATTGATTGTTCAGTTGGAACCGAGTGATGTACCACCAGCGGTTTTTTGTATCCAAGAGGGCAGTTGGCTCATCCTGTTTCAGAAGGCAGTTCGCATCCCCAAAAAGGCATGACTGTATATGACTGTGTACCCGTGGTAGGATCTTGACCTATCCAATTTTGGTGGCAGTTGCTGTGAAGTTAAGTCACATGCCGATGTCAATTTAGGGATCAGTTCACACCACCCACCAGGTTTGCTTATCAGTATCTCCTGCATATCATGCTCAATGATGGCTGGTTACCGTTCTCCTTGGTGATTTCAAACCTGATTTTTCCCAAATATTTGGAACGGTTGGTTGACAAGCATATTTTTCAGAGGGATTGGTTCAGCCACCAACCAGACATAGTCCTACGAAATTGCAGTATGTGATGACATGTGACGACGATACCATTGTGAGTTGTACATGCTCGATGATGTTTACTTGCTTGCTCCATCGTTCGCCCCTGACCCGTTTCGCAGTGCCGTGCAGCTGTGTTGCAGGCGACGGTGATTGCCATGGGCATTCAGACATCGCCTTTGCCGTTTGACTGGATCCAGAAGCTTGGCGCTGTCCCATGAGTTTGGGAGGGCGGGGGAGATGATATCAAACCAGAAATCCATAAATAGATTTATCACAAGGTTGATAATGATAAATCATAGGTTAATGAGTATCCCCTATGATTATGATTATTGATAGATATTAATGTGTATTAATTGATATCATGATAACTTATTGTATTAATAGAGATGGTGATTGCAATGGTTCATAATGATAGATCATAGGGGATACTCGCCAACCATAATGGTCAAACAGCTACTATATGGTGGTTTCCCAAGCCATAGGGGAACCCCAAAAGTGGATGGTTTATTACTAAAAATTGTTAAAATTTCATGATAACTGGCAGTACCTGTATTTTGAGGAACAAAACAGTATGAAATTACACATTGAGAAACTTGGCACCCTAATGCTGGGAATTACTTGAGAAGCTGTTAGTTATGAAGATTAGTACTAAGATAACTTTATAACAGTTCTATTGATGCATAGACACTTACAGTAGCTGTACTGATAGTATCAATGTCATTTAGCACATGATACAAAGCTGGCTGCTGGTTGGGAGGGTGCTACTGTTGGAAGCCATGAAAAGGATATCCCAAACAATCCCCTTTCATGAGGGAGCAAGGACAGGAGCTACGAGGAGCCATTAATGAAATGGTAGCTGAACTCAAGACTTCAACATGTGTTTTCTTGGATGTTTGAAACATGTGTTGATAGAAGGTGGACAGTCCTATATTGGAAACTGGCCACAATCCTTCCACCAGTTCGTTTGTTTCGAAGATGATATGATGTAGTTCTTGTTCGTAGTCCATCAATGCCATACCGTGAAAGGTTGACTGAAACAATGATGTAAAATCAGAATCTAGGGCCAGAACCCCTTGCTTTACTTCTTATCGCTATGATTAGTTGATTAAGATGTTTACGCCCTTCGTTCTTGCAGCTTGACTTGGTTGACGGTCTTTATTCAATCAGGAATG
>VSDK01021573.1:307066-350533 GCA_009767595.1 Symbiodinium kawagutii
AGGAATGCCAAATTCATGGCACAACAATGCAAGTTTGGACAGGATCCCGCAAGATTGCCACCTAGCAAATTATATATCCGGTTGTACACAGGCCAAAACACCACTGATGGAGATGCATCATCGTTTGTCTTGCTTTTGTTGGATGTATTTGTTATTACTTGCCCTTGGCTTTCTATTTGTTGGCACCAAAGCATCTGAGGATTAGCGATGCAGGACTCTTGCACTTCTTGCGTAAAGGGTTCGAGGCAAGTCGGACATTGGGTGAGCAGACGAAGGAACCTGCATGGTCTTGAATGAATTTGATGTTCGTGTGCCCTTCGTTTGATTTCCAATGTAGGCATGCCGGATGCATTCACATTTGCATGAGCACATCCACTTGCATTGACCTCAAAATCACACAAGATTCCAGTTTTTTACAGCTCTGTTCATGATTTTGAGAACATCGACCCTCATTCAGATACAAACGCTTCAGTTGGATTGTTGAACTTTTGCAGCCTTGGATCCCACTGGTTCGCCAGTCGCATCGTTGCACTGGTCGGGGATCCGGCGCGGCAACACTGGTGACGCGGCGCGACTGATGGGCCGCGAGGCACCGATCCGCGATGGACTTGGAGCAGGTGGGCAAAGGCCTTCTGAGAAGCGAGGTTTCTTCGACTTCGCAACGAGGAGCTGGGCGCTGGGTGGGGGTACGTCCAGGCCATGGAACATGTTACGCCTTCCCCGATTTATCCCCCTGGAGGACTATGTTGAGTCTTTTGGAGGAGTCATGAAACATGGGTGTTCATGTTGATTTGAGGAGACAACATTGATTACTTGCGACACTGTGTATGTTAACTGTCCATAAATGGTAGCACTCTCCATCATTCTCAGTATGAGGGGGAATCGCACCTTGCATGGACATCGCTCACGGGTCCTATGTATGCATGCCCAAAGCGACACAAGGCACGTGATGCGTGGTGTTGGTGAAGAGCACGATGATAAGCATGTCAACGGTACATATGTATACAGTATTTATTGTATAAGTATGTCAACGGTACAAATGTATACAGTATATATATATACATATATTATATGGAGGTATTCGCATTGTAGTTAGCATTATGCGTTGTCCCTGGACAATCTTTGGCAACGTCAGCCGAGGTGCCAGGTGATTTGAATAAATGCATTTCTTGTGGAATAGCTGGGGAATAAAACTTGCCTGAGGCTATAAAGTTGTTTTGCCACTCCATCACTTAGGTCCCCTCCAGGGGCAGGGGCCTTGGGTCCCCTGCAAGGGGATGCTCCATCGGTCTCCCTGCCTGGGATTGTAGAAGAGGCTGGTGTAAAGTGAAAAGAAATCCGGGGGCCCGAAAGTTTTTTCCGCTGATCAATTCACTTTTCAATTGATTTCATCACGGCCCGGTCCAGCATTTTGGAAGCTCCCGGCACTACAGCAAAGTGCCCAAGCAAAAGACATTGGTTCTTGATGGTTCTTGTTTACAGTCCGACAAGAATTAAAAGCAAAATGGGTATTGGACGAGGAGAGTAAAATCTTCACCGGAATTTGGATTTAAGCACGAGGTGAGGTGGGGAGGTGAAATTCAAAGTGGATTGGCCAGATTGCCCGTTCTGAAATGCATAGGATGCAATTTGTACTGTGTGTGTTATGCAGTGTTACCTATTGCTGTCTATCCAGCTATGATGTTGGAGACAGTATTCCGCACGTTGACCATGATGCATCAGGCATCAACAATATCCCATGTGCAGATGCAAGGTGCCTACTAGAGAGGTAAGTTGGCTTAGAAATCGGGTCCATGTAGCCACTTCAGACATAGCTGTTTTTAGGTGGAAGCTGGTGGGCAAAACTCGGTGCCTAAGCGTCCAGGAGAAAAGTGCCTGAGTCCAGTCTGATGATGTCGCGCTCGCAGCTGCATTGCTTCTGGCATGACGATCCTGCAGATCCAGAGGCGAAGCATCGCTAAGCTAACCTTGGCCATGGCATTTCTATGCATTTCTGTTGTGCCATGTCGTATCAGCATCTCAAAGAAACAATAGTTCAAGACCTGCAGGAAATTCTGGTAGCCACACTTTGTAGTTTTTGTCGATATTTTGTTTGCCATGCCTATGGGAAAGACATGTTTTGCTTTGTCACCGTTTGTGCAGCCCTGCTCGTTCATTCCCACAGGGCTCCAAGTTTTCGCCTCTGAAACAGCACTCGTAGCGTGCCATGCAACGGTTCGCAGCTGAAGGGACGCAGTCTCAGGGTGCCACTCTGAGACCAATGCAACCACTGTGGGGTCCCAGCATTGCCACAGGGTTTGTTCCAGCCCTCGGCTCGCACGTCGCGCGCGTCGCAACGGCAGGTTCGAAAGGCCTACGAGAAGCGCTTTGAGAACTTCGAAGCGATGGCCCGCACGGGTGACACGCTGCTCTTCGTGCGAGTGGTCACCACCTCGTCTGAGCTTGGCAGAGCCTATGAGCTCACGCAGGTGTCGTCACCCCGTGGATCAGAGGTTCATCCCAAGATCCGCATGGATTTTCATCTCTGATAAACCACAGAGCAACATCCATATCTGAAGCCAAAAGACCGGCAGTACCGGAACATTTTCAAAAGTTCACCATTTGTCAGTTCGTTACTCTTGGATGTTGCATGTGATGTTAACCTGGAATTAAGAAACCAAGGCGTTGATTGATATGGGTCTCCAAAAAAAGAGCAACTGCGCAAAAAAGATGGTACCCCAAATGAAGCTAAATCCAGTGTAGATTAATCCTAGAATAACACCATTTCATCACCTGCATTTTTTTGATATTTACATCATAATCATTAATCCTACCTGTGGAGGTTTCTCGAAATAGAGGACCTCCCAAAATGGTTGGCCTATCACTACAATTGGTTACAGTATTCTTGGATGATTTATGGGCTCCCCCTATTTTGAGAGACCACGATGTAAACAGTGTGTTTGGTGTCGAAATTATCGTCATTAACCCTCAATATTATCAAGGCCTTTTGTTTTGCATATCACCATCATTCAGCTTGGCCAGAAGCGCTCATCGGATTGAACAAATTTTCACCTGACTGAAAACCGATTGAATCAGCCTGGGGTTGAGAATGAATGGTGAGTGCATGCTGGGTGCTCGTGATGATGACCAATCAATATTTATTGGTTCATAATGATGATGGTCAATGATAGCACTGGTTAAGTAATCGATAGATGGCTATTTATGATTAGCTGTTTATGAATGGTGATCAGTTAATCACCATTAGATGGATGACTTTTGCGCCCATCATTGATTAACTAATATTCATTGATTTCTGATGATGGCAATCATGTTCAATGATGATAGATGCGTTCAGCGGCAAAAGCCTGTTGCACTATGTTCTCACGAATTCAGCTTTCATGTGTGATCATGATATATACCTTGACCCTCAAGTCTCATTTGTTTTTGGCAAGAATACCGGCTATCTTGGGACTGTTTTGATTTTTACGGAATAACTAAGATTCAAGGGAATATACATATATCTGTATATACGAAGCTGTGGACATGATGGCTTCCCATGTTTTTTCCCCGAAATGAAGTGATAAGACAAGTTGGATGGTTTGGGAGCAAATCTTTCAGCAATCATACATGTTAGATCGACCTTCGCCCAGCTGGAAACTTGTACATTGCGCAGGCATTGTCCAAGAAATTTGGGCCACAGGCTGCTCTTCTGCTGCTTGGCAGTCAGACTTAGTCTGTGATGGACCCTCCAACCATCCACCCAAAATGATGGCTTTTTGGGTTGGCAAAGCATGGCAAAGCGCCAGATCCAGGCGTCATGAACCGCTCAAGTTTCAGATCCGAACATCCAATGCTCAACTCCGTGCTGGGTATGTCCACCACAGGGGGCTATCCCGTGTGTCACCATGCTACCCCGAAAATTCTTTGGTTTTCCAATCAGGTGATCAAGGGGGACGAGCAGACTGGAACTGAGGTTGATCTGTGACTTCCAGAGCAAGGTGGGTCCTTTGATGGTGGACACCTTTGATGATCTCATGGTCTATTTCCTGGAGGTGAGAGTGGAAGGGTTGGGCATGGTTGGAGATGGTTGCAGATGGCTGGAGGTGGTTGGAGATGGTTGGAGGTGGCTGGACTTGGGGACATGAGGAGCTGAGGACTTGGTCATCACATGACATTGTTGTACGAAAAGGTTCTTGTTGTTTTTTGGCTATGGGTCAATATTAACCAGCCAATAATTGGGATAATAAGCAACAAACTATAGGGAAAACAATGGTTGATGATAGGGGAACCAGGGGTACGGGGTTTTGACCCACTGCCTTTTGATTTTGTAACTCAATGATCTTTTCTCTCAGGAAGGAACTCCTCGCGCGAATGTATTGAGATGGCTCGGACATGCGTGGACTAATCGATCATGTATAAACATGTATGACCATCTTTCATCTTCATGTTATGTATGGAAATGAATTGAATGAATTTGAGTATGAAATAGTATGAACATGTATGAACATGTACCCAGGCCGATGCCCACAAGACGGCCGTGCCCTACAAGAAGCCCATCCTCACAGCATTGGAATGGCTTTCGGGCAAGGAACTACGGAGCCTTGGTGAAAGGTCAGGGGCTTCCACTGGGCAACTCTACAGATCGATCAGATCGTTGGGCGCTCCGTAGGCATTCTTTTCATGGATTTTTTTGGGGGCGGATCACAGAATCTATGGAATGGACTTTTGGGGATCACCATGTTCATGGATTTTTTTCATGTTCATGGATTCTTTTCATGGTGATTCTCGTGGATTTGTTTCATTCATCTTGAGGGGGTGTCACCTGGAATTCTCAGAAGAGAATATGGTAGTGACCCCTCGTTTGAATGATTAAGACATATGGGGTCAAGCAGATACACGACACACCGAACATGTGCCATGGGAACAGGGTGCGCAGATCAGGTCAACATGTCAACTTCGCAAGAATACTGAGAGGTGATTTCTGACAAATCCACGGATTGATTTGTGAAATCTGAATGGCCGATGCCCGGAGGCTACATTTTGGATTCGCTGCATTCTATGGACTGTTGGTTCCAACCTCTGGTCTTTTTTATGTCCCAGCACCTATGAGTTTGCTGGCTTAGTACCTACCGGTTTGCGAAGCATGACTGCTCCCTCACTACCTCTGGGATTTGCTGATTTGTGGTGACAGCTTTGAACAGCTGACATCATGCTACGAGTGGTGTTTGCTATGTTCCATGGGTGCAATCCATGAGGTGCTCATGCCTCACTACCTTTGGGGGTTGCCGTGTTCTATGGATATTTGGTTGTAATCTGTTTCGCATTCATGCCGAATGCCTATTTCCGTTGGCCGTTTCCAATTTTCACTTTAGCATTAGCATTTTATCTCTAGCATTTTTACTTCAGCAATTTGTTTACTTTAGCATTTACTTGAGCTAATCTTGCCTTTGGGGACATTTTGCATTTATCACAGTTTTCCCAGGTGCACTTGCAGACTTGCAGCCTGTTCACAGGATCATGTCTGTAGCAAGCAGGGAAAACGCAATTGCTGGAACTTCTTGTCACCAAGCAAACCAAACAAGGAGTTCTTTCAAAGCAAGAAACCAATACAGTGAAATGATATGCGTCTTCAGCACAGATCCCCAAATGTTATTTGTTTTTCCCCCAAACCCTGCAATCTCTGGGTTGCTGTAGTTCCTGTGATGGATGTTGTTGTTGTTGTTGTTGTTGTTGTTGTTGTTGTTCTTGTTCTTGTTCTTGTTCTTCTTCTTCTTGTTGTTGTTGTTGTTTGTTGTTGTTGTTGTTGTTGTTGTTGTTGTTGTTGTTGTATTTGTATGTTGTTGTTGTTGTTGTTGTTGCTGCTGCTGTTGCTGTTGTTGCTGTTGTTGTTGTTGTTGTTGTTGTTGTTGTTGTTGTTGTTGTTGTTGTTGTTGTTGTTGTTGTTGTTGTTGTTGTTGTTGTTGTTCTGTCGTTGCTGCAATTTCTGTGGTGGAGCTGTGCTGCACTTCGCCAGTGTAGAAATTCTGCTGCAGTCGCCACTGTGCAGCTGTCGAAACACATGGACGTCAGTTCATTTTCGTTAAAAAGAACTGCACTTGAAGAATCTGGCCAAAACTGCTGCTTGTTATTTAGCAAACTATAGCAAGGTGTTGTTATATTATATATAGATATATTTATATGTATATGTATATATCAGAAAACAAAATCAATGATACAACAAACTGTTATTTTTCCATAAACTGAGTTATTTCTCTTCTTCCAGTTTGTAGAGAAATTACAGTTTGTTATGTAATGGATACTGAAACATAGTTCAAAAAGATCGAAACATCACGCAATTAGATGGACAATGAAGGACATTCACGACTGCTTAGCTAAATCTCTACGGGTTAATACATTCAGGGTACCCTCAGGGGTTGGTTTCCTCAATGATTTCTTGGCGCTTGATGGCGGTTGGGGTTACCACAATGTACCAACCCATAGCATCATATTCATATCCTTTGCTAATATCATAGATTTCATTTCCAAACATAGTCTTAGTCTATACCAGTATGAAGTGATTGGTACAAACAATTCGTAATCATCACTAAGCAGTATCAAAAGTCACAATCAACCAGTCATCCAACCGTACCAAATCAACGGACACCATGATGGGCACATCATAACTGTCATTTACAAATCATTTATTCATCATCCTCATCATTTTATTCATCATCTATTGATCATTTATTGGTGACCATCATTGATGACCATCATTTATTGATAACCATCATTTATTATTCTACTTAACATCATTTATTGATGACTGATGACCATCATCTATTGATGACTATCATTTATTCATCTACTTATCATCATTTATTGATGACTGATGACCATCATCTATTGATGACTATCATTTATTCATCTACTTATCATCATTTATTGATGACTGATGACCATCATCTATTGATGACTATCATTTATTCATCTACTTATCATCATTTATTGATGACTGATGACCATCATCTATTGATGACTATCATTTATTCATCTACTTATCATCATTTATTGATGACTGATGACCATCATCTATTGATGACTATCATTTATTCATCTACTTATCATCATTTATTCATTTATTGTTCATCAAATCATCACTGACCAGGGCATCCTGGCACCAAAATTGTTGGATTTTGAATGCCGGCTGTGCTTGTGGGCCGTGGCCCAGGATGGACATCGTTCCAGACTTCAAGGTGCGCCGAACAGCGATGACGGGCGATGACGGGCGATGACGGGCGGTGAGAAGTGCCGAACCGTGGTGAAGTATGGTAGCTGGTGAAGGTAGATGGTTAATGATGGTAAGAAATTGTGAAATGATGGTTTCTCAAAATAGGAAGCCCCCAAAAATGGTTGGCTTATCACTATAAATCTATAAATGACTATTAATGGATGATTTAGGGGCACCCCTATTTTGAGAAACCCCCAAATTCTGATAAACATGATGCTCATGGCTAAAGATCTCATTGATGATTATTGATGATTTGGGAAGAACAAGCAGCAGACACCTTTGGGACGGTCAATGATGAGTTCTATGCAATAGAATTGTTTGAGAGAAGGGGATGATAACCCACACCTAAAGTAGGGAATTTAATGATTTGATAGTTCTCATCATGGTCACCAAAGGAAACATAACCTTTATTCATTCTTACGAAGGATTGTGCTGATGAAGGATGAGCAGATGGTCATCCAACTGAGTAAGAGATATTAAGAGGTAAGATGCAAGTCATACCAACGTGGGGTATCTCTCTGACCAACGGGAGAGTGCAACCGACCATAGCTCATATTCAGCTTTTGGAAGGACCCCTTGTGTTACAGAAGATATCAGTTTGCAACAGGGGTTTGAATGTGAGATCGAAGGGTGGTTACCCCTGCATCCTTGGATAAGCTTGGGCTTGCAACAGACTTACAACTGTGCACGTATATATATATATATACATATATATTTACTGTAAATATATAAAGGTATTTAAACATGTAAAACTATATCAACCAACCAATTTTGCTTCGGAAACCGCGCAGGTTTGGGGTGAGGCCCAGGCATGTTGATTACCTCAAATTGCCCGATCACTCTATGCCTGTCGCCAATGGCATGGTGGGCAGCGGAATGGGTCTCATGATGTTGCATACACATACCGCACACACACACACAAATTCTTAAAGAAATGTACACATGGATGCAGACAGTAACAAAGCTACATTCGGCTCTGCCGATGATACCCCAATCCATCCAAACAAGTTCATTTTAGCTGGGAGAACATGCCATTGATTTTGTCATATATGGTGATATTCTAGCTTTATTTGGAGCACATGCTTGTTCATTTCCCGATGTCAGGATCTGCGTTGATCCAGGTTGATAGTAGGGAGTATCACAGCAGCGCAGGGAACCTACATGCCACAGCAACTAGCATCATACGAGCAAGCGATACTGTCAGCAGCGCAAAAGAAGTTTCTGTATGCTCCCTGAATCCAGGTGGCTCGTGGTTCTGGGTTCTCCGGGCTTCTCTCGCAGGGGATTTCTAGCCTTTGGTTCGGGATGTATGTATGTCAAGAGTGGGTTGTTCACAAATCAGTTGCAGTGGCAAAACCTTTGGTTTGTTGGTGACATTCCTAGTCTTCTGTGTGTCATTCCATATCCTTCAAGGCTTCAAGGTACGCCTGTAGCCAGAAGGCAGGCCTAGGTGGCTAGAGACTGTTCACAGCCGCTGGTTGGGAATGGTTCCCAGAACAACTAGAAGTTGAGGGAAGGTAAAGGAGTGAAACACTCCTTGTGATTCCAATCCATGATGAATTTCTGGCAATTATCAATATTTGAAAGCTGTAAGATCCAGCCAAATCCCAGCAAATCTCAGCCATCTTTGGATGATGAAATCGCTGGAAACTCCCAGGAAATCCCAGGTCATCTTGGGATGATCAACTCATAGTGACCGCTGCAGGCTCTGCAAGACTTAGCCGATCCCACAGACTGGGGCTTGATGGGCCTAGGTGCGCCGGCTGCGAGTGCTATCGTTGCTGCTGGGATGGGGATGTAACAGGATGGTTGGAGAGTACCTACAATTCCTGGGGGCGCCAGTCATGCCGTGGGTGTGGGTTCATGAAAGCTTGCGGAACCCCGATGTGTGATTGTTCGCTTCCCATCGTTGGTTTTGGGATGAGCAATGTGGGCCAGAAGATTCGCGCTCGTAGAAATCACCACAGGCATTGATCGGAAAATACTATGTTTTTTCGCCAGCAAACGTAGAAACGGGGCCAAGACCTTTGCGCTTGTGTGAATTTACCAGCCTCTGTCAGACCCTTGGCAGTATCCTGTAGCTCTTTGAGCGAGCCTGATGTTCAAACATAGTTGCTGCACGTTTCACATCCAGTCGCTGTCCATGTGAGTGTTGTGAAATCGTGGCCTTGCCATGACGTGGCCTTCTGCAGATGACAGGGCCTTTGTCCAAGAACTCAATGCGCTTTCCTCGAAGTATTCATCCGCTGGTTTTGGCGACTGTAGCTGATTCGCATTAGTTCGCGGTTTCAGCCACAATTGTTTTTTTTCCTGGGATAATTGCCCTAACGCTTTAATGACACATTGTATAGAATTTCATATCACACCAATGCATCTTACATATTTTTACATATCTTTTACTCACGCCTTAGCCCTCCACCAGGCGGAATGTTGTCGCGAATCAAAGCCCAACGGCAACTGGCCTTTGCCAAAGCTGCAAGTGCCCGTTGGCCCGAGCTGGGCGAGTTGAAGACGCAGCAGGGGCCTGGAGATGAGAAGGTTGATCTCAGTTGCCCTTTCTGGCAAGCGGGGCAAAAACGCTACGGGGAAGCCTTAGGGAGGTATTTTGAATCCCTGCGAAGTGATCTCTCGACGTCCGAGAAACATGAGAAACGGTCTCAATCCTTGCTGTTGGATTTGGGTTTCTTGATGATTGAGAACTTCATCTCGGAGGAAGAGGAGTTAGATTTGCTGAACTATTGGGACAAGGATGGCCCCGTCTTCCCTTTCGGTACTGAGGAGCACCGATCCAGGCGACGGTTCTTCCACTACGGCCCGATCCTGGGGAAGGAGACGCAGGGCACTTCCAAGTCTACACTGACGGTGATCCCCAGCAAGCTAGGCTGGACACCTGGGGGGGCCCAAAGCATCCCAGGGGCAGCAACTTGGAGGTACCAGGACATGATCTGGAAGAAGCATAGAACTTGATACTAGCAACACAAATAATTTCTTTATATTGTGTTATATTATTGATAATTATATTATACAAATATTCATCCCTAGAAATATGATATATGTTGATACATGGATAACTTTTGTATTAATACGACCTACTTGAGATGGTTATTGGAATTTGGTGCTTGATGATGGTTGCCCAGAGTTAAAAGTGGCAAAGTTAAGCTAAGCAAGACCCAGCTGTTGGGGTCACTTGCAAAGTTTGAGCCCATTGGATTTAGGGAAAGGAGAACTTTTCGGTTGACCGCGTGGACCAACAGCAAAACCAGCTGTTGTTCTTTTCTTTTCTTTCCTTTCTTTCCTTTCTTTCCTTTCTTTTCTTTACCTTTCTTTTCTTTTTTTGATTTTTTTCCTGTTCGATTCTTTCCTTCTTTCTTTTCTTTCTCTTTTCTTCTCTCTCTCTCTCTGTCTGCCTCTGTCTTTTTTGAAAAGTTCTATACACATAAAATCAGTTTTCAAAATTTTTCAAATATATTTGGCTGCCCAGCGAGAACATCATTTGATCATTACTGGTCCAGGTCGCATGCCGCCAGTGGTGGAGCATATGAAGCTGCAGCCGCGCTTGAGAGAAGCAGCAAAGACCTTGGACGTTTTGCCGGTGACGCTGGCCTTTGACCAGATGTATGTGAACTATTATGACACATCCATTGACAGCTACATCGATTTTCACCATGATCACCAGTCCTGCATGATGGGCACCATAGCAGGAGTGAGTCTGAAATCCAGTTGCCAGCTGCAGTTGAAACCCCTGCGGCAGAAACATCAACCGGAGGCCTTGAGCATTCAGGCAATTGTGGTGATGGGAGGGTTCCCCACCACTTGTTGATTGCCAGATTGCAACAAGCTGGATCTCTCCATGAGAGCAACCCTGCAGTCGCGGTTCTTCCCATTATGAACAGTATTTATCATGCAACCCCCCAGGCATGTTCTTATTTGATGATTGCAGCGAATTGCATCGATTCCCTCCATGATTCTACTGATTGACAACTCACCCACTTTTTCATATTGCACAAACCTTTAACAATAATTGTATTAAGCACTCGTCATTATGGTTGAGTATGATTGCTAGTAGCAATCACATGGGCTAAGGGGTTATCTCCACACGCTCGTCCCAGCCGCGCAGGTGCATCCACGGTCTCTCTTTTTCTTGAGCGGCTTGAGCAGGTGCGGTGAGTGATTCCATGGTTGGATCATGGCGCAGTGCGAAGGATGCTTAGTGGTGAATGATGGCAGTAGGGACAAGGTTGCCAAGAACAGCCCTTGAAGATCTCGTTTTTCAAGGTGGTTCTACTCTGGTTTGTTGATAAATACTAACCAGCCAGGCTTGAAGCAATCATTGATGGCTCAAGCATCAACTGAAGCCCTTGTCAGTTCACCAGCTCACCAGGTGGCACTTGCAGCATGCCATCCCTGAGCTCAGCAGCGATCGCCTCTCCTTGACCTTCCGCACCGTGGATCGCTCGTGGAGCCGCAGCAGCCACTGGGCCCGGCCCTGGGACCATCTGACGCCTACGGAGGCTGCGAACGCGCACTGGCCCCTGGTGAGCCCCGAGGGCTTGGAGCAGCACGCGGAAGGAGGGGCCCACACTGGGAATGACTGGTGGTTCGTGGTGCTTCATGGTGCTTCATGGTGGTGCTTCATGGTGGTTCAAGGTGGTTCATGGTGGTTCATGGTCATAGAGTCATAGTGATGTAAACTGATTCGTTTCGTGATTACACAACAGGCATCAATCAAACATGACTTCAATGATTTGCAAGGATTTGCAAGGAACCTTGAAAATGATAATGACTAGTGGTGATGTAGCAGTCATTGGCTCGCCACGGATAGTGGTGTTTAATGGTGTTTATTTGTGTACTCAACCATCAATGGTAAGCTGGGGACTGGAGTGAGCCGCTCGCCTTCCGTATTTTGAGCGATTTGGAGGAGGGTTGCCATCACAGGGTGTGTTAGGAACATCATCCGGTCATCAAGCAGCAATGAATCAAAGTGTATAAGCAAGTTCTCAGTGGGAGAGGGAAAGCAATGGCTGGTACTGCAATACTTCTAGTCAATAATTGACCGCAAAGGATGGTCATCCAACTGGTTTGATTTGCATGATCATGAATCATGAGCTTAATTTTCATGATTTCTGCTGGGGAATTGGCAGCCAGTATGGCAGACTATTGACCATGTTTCATCAAGGAGATCCTATCCATACTACATTTGGGTATTGGTTTGTAGTCCGTTTTCCAAGGAACTCTTAGCCAACCAGTGTTCACTATTGTTGGCATTTAGATCTCTCGTATTGTTGGCTATTGTTGTAGGGCAAGCTGTTGAATATCCCGGTGAAGGCATAGTCACATGTTTTTCTTTCAGGGTTCAGTTTCTGGGGCAAGCCCATCAGAAGCCCTAGACATGTCGGGTCTTTACGCAACTCACACTGCAACTGGGTGGCGCCAGGAAACTCTGGAAGATTCGAGCAGCAGCCTCCAAAGTCCACGCAATCCATGGGATCCACCCGGCGCGGGGGTTATTCCTATTACCGACCAAAGGAGTCCAAGCAAGAGGCCGACCTGGACGAAAAGGGCCATGGAAGTCAAGTTGGAGCTTCGACAGGTGAGTAGTTGCAAAAGCCCAAACTTGTGCGTTTGACCCACCGACAAAACTAGTTCTATCGACCGCAACTGGAGCCCTGGAACTTCGGCCATTCTGGGAAGGAATCCGGGTGTTCATGGGAAATCAACTGGTCAGTGTTGCTTGTGGTCCTACCAGATGGTTTATTTTGGGATCAGGTGCTTGGGTTTGTTCATTGGTTCATGTTTCCCTCGTGTTCCAAGTACCTTCTGAGAAGGCGGTTGGACCCCAGAAATCAGCTGATCAAAGTACAGCCTCACAAGGTATTTGGAGCGCTCGGGAAACATAAACGCAGCTAATGGATATTTTGTGAGCTCTTACCAGGATATACATTTTTTTTAAAGAACTATCTCACAAGTGGATTTTGTTTGGATAGTTTTCTTATAGGTGAGATCTTCGATGGAAGTCTCAGGGCCCGGCCCTGAGGTCGCAGCAGGCGCTGGAAAGATGCCCGCCCCGAAAGCTGGGACTCGAAGAGCTGGGAGAAGGTTTGGCGTCCGGTGCGTTCGTCACCGAAGTCCTGGGACGGAAACAGCCGGTGGTAGCAGCCGACTGGCACGGCTGGAGAATTCCCAGCTGGTTTGGTGCTTTGATTGATGGTTGATAAAATGGTTAGTTGGAGAATCCCCATTTTTCAATATTTTCCAAACTTTGGGATGAATGGTCTGAATGGTTGATCGTTGATTGACAACCATATTTGTGAGCGAAACTAGCCACCGACCAGCCAGCGCCAGTTAAGAGGACAAAACGTGGGAGCTGCGAAAAAGGTCGTGCCTGTTTTGGATGAGCTCGGTGTTGGAAGTGTGACCTCAACGAAGTTCCTGACAGCGCATGGGTGTATGACCGATCTTCGTTTCCTTGAAAGATACATGTTGCCTAAACTGGGGCTACACCCCAAAGTGATCAAATATGTGATTTTGTTGCGGGGGCCAGTGGGGCTGGGCCGTTTGAAGGGCACTCACCAACATTAACGAGAAATGTATTTTCGATGATCAACCATATAATGAGCCATCGCAAGGTATCACAATTCACTACCAGTGACCAGGGTGATCCATTGGCTGTCTTGCATTCTGCTGAATCTTGTCCCAGCGCTGCGTGAGTGGAGCCGGTGCACTTCTAATTGTGGATGGATATTCACCACCCAAAGGGGCTGTACATCTCAACAGTGGAGTAGTAACTAGTCATGGATGTGAACAACTGGGGTACAGGGTACCCACGGCCAGAAACAGAAAATGAGCGTCCGACTAAATGACGGCAGTTCAAATTACGTAGGGACAGGTAAAGAGTGGACATGTAGTTGTTTTGCTTTTTCATGATACGTTCGCAACCGATACGGGACGACCCAGCACAGATACCTCCAAAACACCAAAAAAATCAAAACCTGCAAAACCAGAAGCTTTCAAAACTGATAGGGGAGGCCCCAGTTTGGGACATAGTAGTTACGAGTAGTAAGCAATACTGTGCGCTACTCACATAATCAATGCATGATAGAGTATAGATATCAATATCATTCAATATTATCAGACATGATTGATTATGTCGTACACCCTTTGCGTTCGTGAGGGTTCAAGGACATCTACACATTGCCATCAAAAAGGTTGGGCTCAGGTTGTCCGCGGGGTGACTAACTCCGTCCATAGGCTCCCTGTGCCTGAGTTTTCCAAGTCCCCACTCATGATAACCTTGATCCGAATGGCTGCTTTGCAGATGGCAAACAACAAGCTTTCAGCCATGCAATGACTGTTCGGTTGGTTCGTGCACCTATCACACTGTAATGAGACTATCCAAGAGGACGGGTTCAAGCATCACCCCCCAATAAGTTGGTCGGCGACACATCGTAGTTCTGTCTCATCAGTGATTCTTAATCCCAAGATTCAAAGTGCCGAAACCGTACCTGAAACCAACCAACCAACCAACGAACCTTAACCAGTTTGAACCAACTTCAACCAACCTAAACCACCGCACAACAGTGGCTCAGGTGGATTCTTGGCCTTTGAAGGTCTAAGTGGACCACCTGCGGAAACGGTGGAGTGGACTCCGGGCCCTGAAGACCAGTGGCTGATGGATGCCAAGTTCCAGGCTGACAAGGCCCAGGATCTATGATGTCTATGGTGGTCACAGTCACAGTCGTGGTCATCCCGGCAGATGGTTATTTGATGGTTCATGAAATCGTATTGTCATGTTTGTTCATTCTGTCCATGTTTTGCACATGCATTGTCGTGCTGTCCTTTCCCATAGGCATTGCTTTTTTGTTCATCTGACGATCTACAATTGTGAAGTCACTTTCCCAGCGCTGTCAGCCAAATCCTTTCGTGAAGATGTTGTAATTGGCAGGCGCTTCAAAGTTGGGCGAGCAGTACATTTGCATGTTGCATTTTCAATCTGTAGGCTGAGTGGTGAATGATCATAGGGGGATAACCAACAGCAACGAGCCATTGTGCTTGGTTTCTGTAATCCAAATCTGAACCACCAACAGGTAATATGGCTCATCCCCACCAGAGCGTGATACTCAGACCATGATTGAGCACGGCCAAAATGATGCCAAAATGTTTGGTGTGTTGATGGAAAAACGATCGTATTGCTTCCTGTGGATTTAGGCTTATCTATTGCTACCTTGGTTTGCGAAGACAGAATTGACTGGTTGTAGTTGTAACCATTGGGTGATGGATTTGAGCAGGTGTACACATATCACTTTTACACGCAGACGCAGACAAACAAGTAGCAGATGACTTTTTTACTGGAGATTGTAGCTATCAAGTAGCGGTTGAACAAAATTCGCCAGCAGCAGGGTGTATGCAGCTGTCTGGATGTGCCATATCACACCCTCTTGTACAAGTTCCTCTTTATCCAGAACCCAATCGCTACACCAGCTCTTTATCATTGTTCAACAAATCAATGCTGTATGATCCTTGCGTGTGCATTTTCCCAGCAAGTTGGTTCAGCCGCAAGACCACCACTTTGGGGTGCCGGGTGCCGTCTTAACCAGCATTAATTGATCACTATATACCCACCGTTGACATCCATTGACAACTATTGGCCACTACTTGTCTGCCAGCATCAAGCACTTTTAGCTCTAGCCATTGTTGACTACGAAAACCAACCAACACCATCAACAAGTACTAAACGTCATTGTCATTAAGCATATGAATCACCATTATCCAGGGCCTCAAGCATTTTCAACGGACACGCACGCACACACACGCACACACACACACATTGCGATTCCATAGCCACGGTCCAGAAAGACGAGCAGGGCCCCATGATGACCTGTGCTTGAGGTGAAATGTCCAGACTTGGCGGTTGGGCACCCCATGAGTGACTAATAGAGCTTATAAAATATGATATAGTAGTCCCTAGTAGACTGGCTACTTATGGTTGACAAACTGGTTGATTGTGGTTCATTAGATGTCATTAGTGCTTAGTTTATTCATTAATTAGTTGTGATGAGTTGCCAGCCATTCTATAGATTAATTAGTTTGTTCATTTAGTACTTGATGATTTTGATCAATGAGTTGCCGAGGTTAATGTCACTGATGGTGAGTGCTGTGGATCTCAACTTTTTGCGTTGGCCTACACGGTGAGGTTGTGCACATGGCATTTGACCGAGGAAACAGTGAGAAAATGTCACCATTTCGGCTTTTTTAAACCATTTTTAAATGAGGTTTTGACCAAGAAGCCGATTTACACGCGATTACGTAAGCCATTGAAGTTCATCAAATGATCAAGCCCTAAATTACAAAGCCAGGACCATGAAACAGGCGCATGTGGGAATATCAACTGTCCAGCCAGCATTATCAAGCGACGACCCCAGCCAGTTTTTACCATGACTCACTTGGATACTCTTCCATGCACCTGCAGGATGCGCTGGCCGTGGTGTCTCTAGGATACCACGAGTTCTTGGGCAAGGTGCTTGGCTGGTTTCAGTGCCCATGTGTATGATGATAATGATCATGATGATGATGATGATGATGATCATCATCATCATCATCATCATCATCCTCATCATCATCATCATCATGACGTTCGACATTCCACAGCTCGGCAGTGGCGAAAACGCATTTCACATCTGAGCATTGTTGCAAGATGTTGCAAGTAGCGAGAACTTGCCTCTCCTTCGGCGGATTGTTTCAACCATATTCGGATTTGGACGAGACAGTGACGGAAGAATGAATAGGATTTGTATGCATCAAATATACATGCATACATCATATCATATCTTTACATATAAATGGCTGATGCACACATATATGTATATAGATATGTATTTATATTATTTACATATTTAGATATATAAACCAAATATATATCATGCGGTACTTGATATGTATATTCTGTAGATATGTATTCATATATGTGGTGCTTTATATACAGTGTATATATATATATATATATATGAGACTCTCCGTGAGGCTTCAATCATGATTCAAGCATCCACTAGCGTTGTCCAGCCGCACCAGGCCCTTGAGACGGCCAAACTGCAAGTGGAAACCTCTCCCTTCGACGGTGCTTTCATCACGGGTGAAGGTTGCAACTGGTTGGGTGGTTGGGTGGGTGGGTTGGTTGGGTGAACTTCAGCCAAAGTAAATTCAGATTGATCAGTTGCTTTAGAGGTTTGTTTGCCTAGGCCACTCATGCCTAGATTGGCCGCTGCCGAGGTTTGCTTGCTTACCGCTCGACATGATTCCTGAACCCAACGTAGTATATCCCGCTATGCCGATCCACTGTGTTTGCCAATAGATTCAGTAGTAACATTGATGGTAACGATTATCACCATTCTACCTGCATGGTTATCAAACACAATGGTTGGCCATATGATTGATTTTCGTTACCAGTGGTTTAACCAATTACAATGATCATCTATAACTCATCTTCCAGGCAGGTGCGGGGTGACCCGGGGTGACCCTGTGACCTGCTGCGCCTGCACCAGGGGTGCTGCACTTCCTTCGGAACGACTTCCGGGGCTTCCTGGACGTCGCGAAGCCCATGCGCATCTCGGGGAGTCCTTTCATGGTGCGAAGATCCAGTGCCTGGGTAGGCGTTCAGCCAGCTGCCGATGGAGAGCAATGCTTGGAACATGGGTCGTGTTGCTAAGCTGTTGATGACCTTGGTAGAAGTGTTTCATGCATGTTGACCCTTGCAGCCGAAAGCGATTTGGTTACCGGTGAACAAAGGCTTAAGGACTAGTCATCTGCACAAAATTTGGGAATGATTGATTGCTTAAGGGCTTGGTCTCCCCGAACAGCGTCGAAGATCCACGAATATCCCACCTGTTGACATCAAAAAGGCTATCCTTTGGGGATTGAGATCCCAGGCCTTGAAACTGCGGTCGATGGGTGCTGCGATGCGTAGCGCGTTTCGGCTCGCGCTGCAATGCGCTGAGGCTACCATTCCTTTTGGGACACGAATCCTGATATTCGATTGCGTCAAGCTGAGATGAACATCAGGTGCGTCCCGCGATTCATCAGCCAAAGTTGGGTTGGAAATCCAGGGAGCTGATGAGATTTTCAGCCAAAAGAATCTTGGAAAGGCGGCTTGAGAACCATTGTCTCCCTGCGGGAATTCATGAGCAATATCATGCAATATCATCAATGTGGCTCAGATGACAAGTGTGTCATCATTGAAGCCGGAAATCCAGAAAGACGAGATGCCAAGCGCGGATCAGGTCCTTCAGATACTTGCTTGGAAGCAAGAGGGTTAAGCTCTTCGTGCGTGCCTTAGTTGCTTGGTTGCATAGAATCATATCGAATCTATGGAAGATGCATGATATACTATGCAATTTGCATACGAAGCGGCCGAAGTGAGAGCCAGACGTTGTACTCCAAGACTTAACTCAACCAATTGACAAACGCAGCCAGCCATTGTCCATCAGCAAGAATTTGCTGACATCATTAAAAACCATTTATGAATATTCATGACTGCCAAGCAACCTGGGTTTGTTTGAAGTTTGGATTTGGACCTGTTTGCCTCTTGCAGATGCTGCGATGTCCTGCATTCAACCATCCCAAGGGTAAACCTTCTGTTGTGAGGCAACAGGTGATGAACTTCCACTGCTTGGAGAACCTCGGCTTTACCAGAATTCCTCAAAGTCAAGGGGCGAGAGATGGCGTCATGGTTGGGGATGTTGGTGTTTATGGTGTGTTGGTGCATTGAAATGTATAAGTTGTCTCGCCAGCATTGATTCGGAGAATGAACCGCAACACCCCTTGGGCTAAGGGTGTCGTGGTTCTTTCCTTCACGTTTCGACATCCCAGGAGATACATGAAGCTCTTTGCAAGCACTCTCCGGGAGCGTTACTACTTGCTATCATTGGTGGCCAGGACTTCTGGGTTTCACGTCTTGCCAATGTTCCAACATCGGATACTGCACAGACCTGTCATCGCATCAACAGATCTGTCGGTCTTGTTAACCGCCTTTTGCAGTGGCAGAGCCACGCCACTTTCAAATTTTGCAGGAAAGGAAAACACTCACAGTAGCATCCAACTACAGTGTCTTGATACAGATTCTCGACTGCAGAGAGTGATCACATCAGTTTGTTCGTTTCCCTGCCAGACGTGATCTTGGTTGGGGTACCACCCATTTACATCTACTTTGAAACATGTTGAAACTCACATTCTTGCACTTTCCTCTAGGCTTCGGGGGTAAAATTTCACCGCTCAAACGGGCGAGATGAGCTCGTTCGTTGAGGCACCCCCCACGGCTCCATGCGTACCCTGATTTCACCAGACACAAGGAGACGTTCATTTTTCACCCTAAGCAAATCGGTTGGAAAAACACCCATCGATGCTGATGACACGAATTGTTCAGCCCAACTGGGTTTGTCATGGCAAGCATTCCTGCGTCCAGGTTTATAGAGGAGGACCCAATTCAGACGGGTGTTCTGCAAAGTTACTCTGCAGCACTTTACACATGTCCAGGTCGCCGCAATGATGATCAGCAAAATGTGATTTTAAGCCCATTCAATGCTGGGGTGCACGATGGACACAGCGCCCCCGATTTGGAATGACGAAACTTTCACGAGGAAACTTTCACCATTTTCTTGTGATCCACTGGAAAAACGTGTTCAACGAACCATGTTCAGATGAATTTTCACAGCAGTTCCGTTCAATTCAGGAGGACTTGCTCTAGGCATGTCTCAGCTGTTCACAGATGGCGGGTTGTCTCGCTCCTCCTTTTTTGGTTGCCGCTGGTGCTGAGAGTGGTGGTTTATCAAACCAACACCAGCTGGGATTGACAATCCCTACTGGTCGATCCAGCTGTACTTAAACCATTTTGGTGGGTAAGGCACCGGCGATTTATAACTATGGATCTCCCACTAGCGACCATCATTTATCGTCGCCAAACCAATGCCAACCACTGAGCTTGGAGCCATCAAGTACAGGTTCAAAAACGCTGGTGTGTGCAAACCGTCTCTTGCAAATAGGCAAGGAGACTATTAGGAACAGGGTTCGTCGTTTGACAATTTGCAGGGGCTTCTTATAGCCAGAGGCGGACAGGACAGAAGGTATATCCATGGCCCGATTATTGATCCATCATGAGCGTGGCTGTATTATTGGTTGGCCCATACTGGGAATTGCTATGCTACCAACAAACCACCAACACCTACTAGAAATGACACCTGGATTTTTTTGAGACTCACAAACAATGTTGGTTACGAATGGTACCGGGATGTGATTCTTCTACATCCTTCTTGTAGTTGGTGGGTAAATCTCAATAGTGCGATCGCATTGATAACCAATCAGCATAGTGGCTCTTCTTGTGATATCATGTCGCATTCCCATGATGAATTGTTTTAAGACTCAATGTTTGTTGAATGATACTGTAACATTGATACAATCATATGACTGATGTTGGGTAATTGTATAGTGGCGGATCATTGCTGATACATGTATCAATTATTGCTGGAATCCCTTTTCACCAAGCATTGCAACTGTTTCTTCCTACTGGAAGAAATCCTGCACTTCCTAGATCAACCCCCATCAAAATTTAGATTCGCCACACACACACACACAGGTGCATTTTTTTGCCATGAACTGTATTAGCGGTGGTAAACCATGGTCAACCATTAGTTGTGTACGTGCTATATTTGTGATATACTTGCAGGTAAATAGTGTAAGTGTATATGTGTATATATAAATATTTATATATATATATACACAATTATATACACATTCACTAGTGTTAGCCAATAGAAACCCATGTAAACCCGCATCAGTAACCATACTTCACCAGCCAAAAATCCATCAAACCTGTGCGCACAGGCTATGCGGATCCGGTGCGTCGCAGCCTTGATTGGGCCGTTGGAAAGGAGCTGAAGGCCGGCGGCTTGGGTCACAAGTTGGATTTTCATTGCCAGGTTGGCTTGCTACCAGGGAATCACAGGGGAATGTCAAGATCTAAAACTGGAACGTGTACACAGGTTGCAATATATCAAATTGAGCTGTCATGATCATGGATTTATAAGTGATGAAATACATTCCATGATATGAAGTAATTATCAATTTTGGTCAGAGTATCATAGTCGAAAAGTATGTTTCAATGTTTGCACTTCAATTGTGAAACTGGAATTCTGATTATCAGAATGTAAATGTTTTTCTTACAATAGTTGAGAAGATAGAACAATACCTCATTAATCATTTAAATTAAAAGACTGTATACATTGGTTTTACGCATTTTTTGAATTGAAACCATTGCTTTTTATTCTAACTATATGGGTCAATGTACATTCCAAAACATAGAATTTTGTTGACATTGACATATTCCAAAATGGATATTCCAACTATAATGATTCATGGAATGTCCAACTATTTGACATGGAATGAATATGCCAAACATTCCATGAACAGTCCATTTGCATTCCAACATTCAACTATGTAATTCTGATATGAAATATGCACTATGACATATATAATATTTCTATATGTTATTCGTAACGACAACTTGGCATTCCATTACCGTAATTATATGTGTCGCTATGGCATTTCAATATTTCTATATTCTGGCTTCTCAAAATATGGGAACCCCAAATCATCCTGTAGAAGCCGTTTATGGTAATAAACCAACCAGTATCGTTGGAAAATCCGCTATTATTGCTTATAATCCCCTTGATGATCACTATGCTTAACCATCAATAAACCGACCATAGCTTTGGGGGTCCCAAGTCACTGGCTTGAGAAACCTCCATATAGTAGTTGTTTAACCATAAGTTTGTTGGTGATTCTCCCCTATTAATCTCCATTCTCCCCCATTAATCCCCATTTACCATGGCTGAAAGGACCCCTATGTATGACTGGGGACCCCTATTCCAGCAGGCTTAATGATGGGGACTAGCCATTGGGGTCCTCAGTGCCCCAATGGCTGACTGGTCCCCATTGGCTTGACCCCCATCCTCCAAGCAAGGCGGGCGTGGTGCCGGATTTCGCAGCACTGAAAGCCTTGCTGAGTCCGCTGCCCCCGGCGCCCCTGGTGGGCCCCGGCAACGTGCCTATCTTCGAGGAGACGCGGTGACGATCTTGTGGATGGGGATACCCGCGGGTGAACTAAGCTGGTTGCGCCAAAAATAATGATTTTCTATAGGAAAACCAGGTATAAATGGTTAAAGAGCTCGGTGACAACGGTTATTTGCTGGTTATTTTGCTGGTAGCTGGCAAACTACACAAATCTGGTTGTGCTAAAAGTCCACATTTTTGGTGGATGGAGCAGCTATTTCTATGGCGGAACTTCCACCGCAGCTAGCAAAGTTTACCAGAGTGTGTACAATGGTAACATATACACGTTTATGTAGATTTAGAATCTAAAGCAAATATTGTTATGTATAGTGTTGGTATGGTGGTTCTATCAAGAAAGAAATTAATGGTTGTGGTTCACATGTCCAAGCATTATCAAAATTGTGGGTCCACTGTAGTCGCAATCGACTATACGGATGGAGGATTAGAAGTTATGTTGGTGATGATGTAGTAGTGATACAAAATGGTTTTATATTTTTTTTGGCAAGTATGGCATTCAAAAAAGGTAGCTGAGCATTCGAGCAAAGACTATTTTGCTTGTTCATGGGATGTGAACAGATACTTTCAGGTTTCTGCATATAAACAGAGTCACTGTTGTAGTTTCTTGCAGCGGTTATATTAATGGTGATGTTCTTATAGAAACACACAGTCATTTCGTTGTCATAAGGTGGTTCATGATGGCTACATGGTGGTTCGTAGTGGTTGTAACCATGGTTAGTGAGTGAGGGTTAATGGTTGGCCAGGTTTGATACTAGGCATAGAATTATGGCAAAGAATTCTCAAAACTTAAGGAAGTGGCTGATGATTGCAGATGCACAAAGCTATCGGGATCACCCTAGGATTTACGATAGCTGGTTGTTGTTTTCTCCTCTTCATTCTTGGATGTACCACGTCAAGCCAGCCCTTGTTGGCACCACGCGAGGATCTATACTCAACCAAAGACGACAACGCAGTGGTTTGATATCACCACCTACTCAGCGGGTATAGCTGCGCAGAACATGGTCCAATGATGAACTGTGGCAACGATGTGGTTGTGGGCTACAAACCATCCCAAAATGAGTACATGAACATCCCAGCAAGTACTAACTTGTTCACTTGGGGGATGTTCACCTGGGGGTAGGGTATTGGCCCAAAGCCTCGTGGAGAGAAATGACTTACGAAATGGTTCTGCTGATCAACCATCGCATGTTGGGGATTGGACGGTACTGTATTTTTGGTGGTTCATTGGTCGCTAGTGCCGAGCAGCGTCATAGGATTCAGTTTGAAAGATCTCCTTTCCATGGTAATACGTCTGACAATATGTCCCGCAACTCTGTATTTGAAAACATTATGCTTTCTTCTCCTTTGTCAGCTCTATTTTTGTGCGTGTTTTCAGAAGCTGGACTCTTTTCTCAAGGTTGCCCACCCTCAACAGGAGTTTCCTCACTAAGAACAGGTGATTTTTAATAGTAGTGGACCTCTGAAGCGGAAACATCACTCAGAACTCAACAGCGAAATCCTCACACGCTTTGAAAGATGTCTTCAGGAGGCAGCTTCAACGACCGATGAATCTGGAGAAGGGTCTTTGTCCAACTCATCCTCACCTGGAGTGTACATGATGGGGTCGGGGTACCAGAATTTGAAGGTGGCTTGAACTGCACAAGGAATGCGAATCAGCACAGGGTCATGCAGCTTATACTGCAGCTTATTATGCAGTGTGACGTAGTGTGCAGTACCATGCAGTACCGCAGTTTCTCGATGAAATCCTCGCGAGGCTAAAGTGCTTTCTCCCAGCAGGGGATATGCTGGGCTTCCTCTGAGATGACCCGCCCAATTTCAACTGCAAACGTGGCACCTTCTTCAGCGTTTCCGCGCTGAGCCTTTCCGTGTTCCAACGGTGTTGCATCAGCTGTCTCAGGACATGGTGAAGCCGTGTCACTCAATTATTGCTGCACGATCCAGTTCATGGGCCGTGTCACAAAATGCCGGGAGTGTCCATGAGAACTGATGAGCGCACCTGTGGGTGTTGCTTCATGACGGGGGGTCTTGCGCTGTGAGCTCGTGCTGATGGTGATGAAATGTCGTCATGATTGTGACTACTAACTACTAACCATTGCCATAAGCATTGGCCCTGATTCACCAATGTTGCCAATCTCATCCAATCTCCGCCGTTTGGCTCAAGAGTGAATTCACCGTTGCATCCAGATTGCAAAGTTTCAGGACACAATCAAGAAATATGGTCAATAATCGTTATCACAATTGTGAATGATGGCTGCAGAAACTGAGGAACATCATGCAATTGACAACAGACGGAGAAACATATGGGTATTTCTTAAATAGGAGTTCCCTCAAAATCATCCCTTATTAACCATTAATACTAATAAACCAACCATTTTTGTGGGTCTCCTATTTTGAGACACCCCCATATTTGTTTTTTCCCTGTCCCTTGAATGGCGTCATGGGAAAGTCAGCGGATACTGCTGCGAAGGTGAGGCATTGCAGGAAACGCGTGTACCAAGGGGTGTGGAACCCCGTGCCCCGCTGGGATGTATAACTTTGAAGCAAACGGTAATGTCGAAGGTCCAAGAACCATGAGAAATAATAGCCACATCCACCCACCATTTTCGCTGTAGGTTGCATCCGAATCATCCGCGATCTCCAGCCAACAGCGAATGCCGGGTCAGATATGGCTACCCTGTACACCTGGCTGTGAAAACATTCCATGAGTGACCCTGCGCTTGTCCGACTGTTGGGGTACCCATTGGTTGGACGCTTCTGACCCAGCTCGCCATCACTCCATAGTAGTGAACTCCAAGAAGAGTTGGTTTGGTACAGTTCTTGGAGTTCATGAAGATCCCATGGAATGAATTCGCTTCATGAATCCGATGAAGTCATATGTTACATACATCTATGATAAATCCTTATGGAGGGGGTGTTGATGAGTGCCATGTTTCGAGAGGACTTCCAACTTAATGTAGGCTGATCCAGCAGTCAAACTAACCCCCTCAGCTTCACTTTAGCTGGTCATTTACCATTAACATGTGGGCGCTTCACTGCTGGATCTTCTGTTCGCCATCAGTATAAACTACTATGAACTACTATTGACCATCATTAATCATCATTAATCACCATCATTCATCACCATGGCTCATCACCGTCATTAACCACGATCATTGATCATCAGATATCATCAGGAATCACTATCATTTAACTCTTTTGAACTTATTGACCATGATATTCCGTATCATCATTTAAATTGGCATTCTTAACTGCTGAATCACTCGGTGCTTCTTCGATCAATTTGGAGGCCAAAGCGTCGGTGAAGTCGCCCAAGACCGCGGCCAAGACGAAACCCGCCACGCCGGTCACAGGGGACAAAGGACTGCCTCGCGAAGTTGGATGAGTCGTGGAGCCGTTGATGGCACTGTAACCTGTGAGGCTGTGCTTTTTGACGGTTCAAAATGGTCAACTATTGGATTGAAGTGATAGCGGGTATTGAATGCTTAAGTATAGGGATAGCAAAAAGCAAAGAATATTCAGAGTTTAATGATTGTTGTAAAGCAGGTGATAACACGATGCACAGCAACAAACGGGAGTGATCGACGTTACGCGGGATAATAGCCAACAATTCGAGCAAATTAGATGGTGAACGATGGCTTCTTATGATTAAATCAAGTGCCAGTTGTTGCCAGCAACAGGGAAATCGATTCTTTCCAGAGGTTGCTTTATTGCTAGGACAGGATTCTGCTATATAATCCACGCCATTTGGTAAACTGACACGGATGTAAACTGGTAAACTCAGCTGGAAGTCGAAAATCCACAATTTCTAGCTGGTTTACCTATCAAAATGAAGATCGTTCACTTCCAGGTAAGTTTACAAGAGGCCAAGTGCGCCATCATTACTCATTGTAACAGCCTTTCTTTGATCATTCTACACGGGCCTCAAGTTATAAGTTGGTTACACCATTTGACTTGACTTATGGACGAAGTTACCTTTGCTTAGTTGGTTAAGACACCAGGACCATGTAAGTTAACTTTAGTTGCTAATTATTCAACTTTACTTAAGTACCAACTAATATTAAGGTTAACTAAACTGAATACACCATAACTGGGGGTTGCCCTAAGCTTAGCAGTACCTCTTTAAGCGGCCCCCCTTGATCCCTGTCGTCGACGTGCGAATCTTGCAGTGCGTGGCGCTTTCTCGTCGCTACGCCGCCAGTCGATCTGCCGATGGTCGTGGTTCCAGGAATCAGCAGATGATGGTTGTGTTCATGACGGATGTGTGGATGCAGAAACATCATTGATGAAATGGTGGATACGATCATGATGATGATTTGGTTTTGTTTGCCGGGGGGGGGGGGCACTTGAAGAAAAACCACGATTCACCAGTGTTTGTTTGTCCAAAGGTTGTTCGATGGGGCGGTGCAAGAGTAACACAAGGGCAACCTGTGTTTGTCTCTTGCATAATTCAGGGACAAGAAAGAAACAACGGGACTAGTATTTTTGTTGTTGTTTGTTCTGTTGTTTTTCCTGTTCTTGTTGTTCTTCTTCTTCTTCTTGTTCTTCTTCTTGGTGTTGTTGTTGTTCTTCTTCTTCTTCTTCTTCGTCTTGGTGTTGTTGTTGTTGTTGCTGCTGTTGTTGTTGCTGCTGCTGTTGTTGTTGTTGTTGTTGTTGTTGTTGTTGTTGTTGCTGCTGCTTTGTTGTTGTTGTTGTTGTTGTTGTTGTTGTTGCTGCTGCTTTGTTGCCTTTGTTGTCATTGTTGCTGCTGTTGCTGTTGTTGCTGTTGTTCTGCCTTTTGTCGTTGTGATTGTTGTTGTCGCTGTCATCGGCGGTGCAGATGGTACCACCATTGAGATCTATTTGGCTAGGGCCTTGCAAAATACAAAATGGTTTCATTCTGTCAGGATTCAAGAGATCAGGGAACTTTAACGATGGATCACAGTCACAGTTGGCTCTGCCATACGGAGGACTAGAACAGACACATGGCAACCAAGGAATGGATATACGGCTTATGTTCCGCGACTACTGGTATTGCAGCCGGCTCAACTACAAGTTTGCATTACGTCTACCACTATTTACCTTCTCTGATGATCTCATACACTTCTATTGCCATGGCCTCGAAAGATAACTGCTAAATTGTTATTTTCTAGGGCTCTGGGATCTTGATAATCTTGTAAAAAAGCTAAGCAACAGTCGTCAACAAAGGCCACCAAACTAGGAATGACAACAAAAGGCAACATCGCGGTTGATAACCAATCCAAACCCAGCAAAACAATAACACCAGATATTCTGACAACAACTACAAAGGAGTAATTAACATCGGTTCAAAACCCAGCAAATAGGTGATCAACTTTTTAAGCACCAACAATAAATACAGATACTCACCAGACTCCGTACCTCCAACATGGGTTGCCAATTTTGAAGGTCGTTCTCCTCCTGGGATTCTCAGTGGTTCGTTTGTTTGCGAACCTTTCCTTTTTGCAGCTTTGAGGTGGTATTCATCCGGTGGGTGGTCTTGACTTTTTTTTCCCTGGTAATACTAACCATAGGGGTTAAAACCCCCAACCAGTAACTGTTGTTGCTAGTTTGCATTCCTTTATCTTTGAACAATATTGATGAATGTCCCTGTCACTATTGGTTGCTGACATCATTCCTATTAGTTATTGATGACAACAAATAATCATGGTTGTTGTTTGAACGTCATGGTCACTATAATCAATTAGTATACTGTGATTATGTGTCACTTAGCAATACCAACCAAAATAATGACTCTAATTAAAATCATCACATGTCATCACATGAACCACCAGTCACCATTGACATCATTGCCATCTGATTAGTTACAACCACAATTGTCTTAAATAACTATTGACCAAAATAATCAGAACAATAATCACCAATCAATATTTTGGCCGGCTATTGTTCCCATCGGCATCATGGGCCGCGAGGAAAGACGGCTCGGGCAAAATCAAGCGGTGTCTCCAAGCGACCTGCGGGCAAAGCCAAGGCGGAGCAAAGTCATGGTGCGACAGGATGAAGCTATGGTTAACCATGCTGCTTAAGGATGGTGATGGTCAACCAGCTGGTTAATCATAGTGAATAGTTTGGGATGGTCAATAATACTAGCTGGTTAACCGTTAATAGTTAATAGGTGGTTATGAATCATGGGTAGGGATGGTTAGGGATGGTTAATCATGATAGTTGCATGGTGCACTTAATCATGATAGCATGCTTATTGATGGTGATGAAGCTATCAATGATAGCTACGAGGTGCTCAATAGTGGTTCATGATAGTTGATAATAAGTCTTTTGGATAATGAAGGCTGATAAGAGATTTGTACTAATAATCCACTTGATGGTAGATCACCATGCATGGCTAAACTGATGGGGATTTATTGATATGATTAATTCCTGATAATGGTGGATAACGGTTACTACTGGTAGCAAATGATGGCTAACCATGGTCGCCAACAGCTAGTGAATGACAGTGCACTGGTCAATGATGAATGCTTGCTGATAATTGTCAATGCTGAGTGAACGCAATGGTGAACAGTGGTTGCTAACCAGCAACCAACGACCAACATTGCATGAATGATGAACACAGTTTAACTGATTGACAAATGTTGGTGACAATTGAGAACCATGTCAAGTAGCTAACGTGTTGTTGCTTAAACTGATTAAGTGCTTTTCAGAACTGCTGACACCGTGGGCTGACGAAATCCTGCACCACTGTTTGCAGATTCCTTTTGACACAGGGGCAACGGAACCCCTTTGCCTCTCGCATGTTGGAAGTGAAGTGAATTTCTGTCGGGCTGTGCAGGATTTTGTCCCCCTTTTCTTGCTGAAGCGTAGTGGTGGGTCATTCCCGAATCTTTGAAAAGGAAGTACCTTCGCCAATCTTCCCATAGGGAAACTGTCCAAGTGGAAACTCAATACCGCAATAGGTATCATTTGCAACTAGGTGGATTTTTCATTGCGAAGCTACAAAGCCTACCGGACGGCATCCGATGGCAATCCAAAATTGATAAGCATTTGGGTTTATGAATTGGAGGAGAATCAGAACTATGTTGACATATTTTAACACCTATTCTACCCTTTGTTCGGGTACCCTCTAGGAGTCTATCGATCCTGGGCCAACATCAACCAACCATGCATTTGGGGATTCTCTATGCCAGGCGGCTCCAAAGCGCAGAAGCAAAGCTGATCCTGATCCCCCAACGGCAGCAAGGCGGTGTCGAACTCTCGGTACTGTGGTGAACATCTGTGAATATTCTGAAAAATAGTTTACGATGATGAAATATGATTTATGATCATGGTGGTTAATATTCATGATGGTCGATCTAATTACACTAAATGTTCATTATGATGTACGGTCGTTAATAGTTAATAAATAACTACTGGTTAGCACTGTTAGTGAATACTAATGGTTGATATTGGTTAAGATGGTCATTGGTATTCACCTTTAGTATTGAACATTACTGTAATCAACAATACTGAGGTCATTAACCATTGGTTAAGATGGTCCGTAGCTAATGATTGATTAATCAATGGTTAAGGGCCAATTACTAGTATTGAACATTACTAGTTAATCACATTAACCATTACTTCAATCAATAATTGCTCATGGTGAGGACTAGTGGTAAGCCCTGACTCATGGCTAATACTCATCAATGAGTCATGGTCAGGAGTCAAGACTGCTATGTAAATGCTGAACATCTTAGCGTTCACAATGGCTATGGGTCGGTATTACGCAACAATAATGGGGGATAATGACCAACAAAACTATAGGGAAACAAAGGTTAATGATGGAGTAACCAGGGGTACGGGGTTTTGACCCACAGCCAATGGCGAATAGTTGTTTGTGGGTGCTAATGATCAACTAGAAAATGGGAACGTACCACCATCGGAAGAAGGGATGGTAATTCACATTCCGCCAACAGTCAGGGGTACCCTTGACTCCCAGCCATGTGAACATCAGACATGAACAAATTGATTCTTGGCCAGTCGTTTCGTTTTGGCCAAGCTTTTCCACGTATCCAGGATCATTCTCATTGCATTCTCAACAAGCTGGTTTAATAAGCTGGTGAGTGGCAATGGTTCATAGATGTTCATAGGGTGATTTCTCGAGTAATTGGGGTTCCCCCACATCATCCCATATTAATCATTGTAATAAACCAGCCATTTTAGGAGTCCCCTATGGTCTGCGAAAGCACCTAATACAGTAGCTACTCTATGTTGGTTGTTTTTTTGCTTGGTGTTTGGCATGATGGTACCCCAGGCCTGCCCTTTTTCGTGGGGAAGGGAGTGATTCAATCCTGAGCAATGCTATATCGTTTTATGTCCTATAGGTACAATTCCCTAAAAGTGAATGACCCATGTTTTCGATGGTTGGTTGTTTTGTTGGTTGGCTGGTTACTAGCAGTAGCCATAAATAGCCATTGATCACTATCACTTCATAACCATTCAGAGCCAACAATTAAAATTCACGACCATGGTATCCCTGGTCCATGTTTAATGGATATGAGGCTGTCGGACCAACTGCTGAAAGAGAATAGGAATCTGAAGCTCTTCCAGATGGCGTGATTTGGAACGATCAAACAATGGCTTGGATTTGATGGTGATCCGGTAATTCGAAGGACCAGACCATGACATGAAGAACCCAAATCATCACAGGGCGGTGATCAAGAATTGGTTTGGCTTGGGGATGTGATGCAGCAGATTTAGGTACCATTGCTAATGCAATCAGTCGCTTGGCAACTTGCGTGTTTGAACACTGGCGTTGAATCAGCTTGACTGAGAGGGAGCAGCTTCACCATCCGTGATCAGACACGTGAGCTGTGATGAGTTGTGCATAGGGACCAAACTCAACCATGAATAAACCAGAGAAGCGCAGCAAAGAGTAGAGGAGAGGACACAGAAGAGTAGAACATGGCAGGGCAAAGTACACAGAAGAGCATCAAAGAGCAAGGCAGATAGTGCAGGAGCAGGGACGAGCACAAAGAAGAGCAGACAAGAACAAATCAAATCCGGAAAAGATGGAAGCAACCAGTGTTCACTATACCCCCTCCTGTCTCTTCAATTTGCTGTTTTTCTTTGCGCTCTTCTCTATCGTACTTCTTCCTGCTCTTTGATGTTCCCTCATTCTTTGATAGTCTTCGCTGGTCTACTCTATTCTTCTTTGCTCCTGTCTCCACCAACCAGTTTCAACATCATCATACTCATACACCAATTTTCTCTTTGGTTGCTTGCCAATCATACACCAACAATCCATTCGTTTTCAATCATGGTCATATTCGAAACATTCTTCTCTACTGTTCCAGTGCCCAAAAAGCACGAGCAACCAGGCAGAGAAAGAGGAAGGCACCAGCTACCACCCCTGCTGATAGCATGTTGGCTGCAGGGCAGGGGCTGTTCATTCCCATTGGGTAGCGGGAAAACTGCCAACTCTGTGGGCCGTGCGCTACAGAGACATGTCCATCTACATTCTTTAGATTTCCGCAGTGCATAACTTTCATTCATTTTGCACAGCTATTATATGCTATCATAGGTTCTCCTGTAGCGCTTGTGGCCAGGTCCAAATACCCCTCCCAACTCCGTCAACAAAAAAGTAAGGAGCTCCCCGGAAGCGCAGAAGTGCGACCAGCCGGGTACCAAGGTGAGACCCGAAAAGCAAAGTCAAGAGCCAGGCATGGCGCTTCCAAACGGAGGAAAACCTGGGAGCGCGTATGTTTGGTTGTTACGTGTGGGCGATCTGAAGGTATACCCGCCTTCAAACCAGCAGCGGCAATTTGATACAACTGTTCAAAGAATTTAGATGATCAAGAATGATCCGCTTTAGAATTTAATATGATATCTATATGTAATAGAATTTGTTTCAGATATGATATCCGCTTCTGGTATAGATTTGATCACCGCTGGTCCTGCTCATCGCTGGTGCTGGTTGATCAGCTGGGGCATCGGATCTGCCGCTTCTGGGCACCCGGGGGCATCTGGGGCCAGCCGGCCAGCTGATGGGGGGGTGTACAGCAAGCTGAAGCTGTACGTCTTGGGTGGTTAGCTCATTGAACATGAGTTGGTTGAACGTGGTGCATGGACTCACGGACAATTCTAGATGATGCTCACACACACAATCAATTGTTATGACACATGTCAACCACCATTCAAGATCATTGACAACCATCACTGACGAGCATCATTGACTGTGACTGTCATTGACCATCACTGGGCCCTGTGGGTATTGTTGGCTGTTACACACAAGAAGTTCAGTTCTCCGACAACATCCTCACCGTTTGCAGCTTACACAGTCGTTGCTGGATACAAACCTTGATCAGACCAATCTGCTTGTTTGCTGGTTTTATCAACATTTAGCAACCACATTTTTCATTTTAGCCCCCTTAGATCGAAGGATGATCGTCCAGATCCCGGCCACAAACCAGCGGCTGTTGTAGATTGGTGATCTCCACGGGTGGGCAGATCAAGGGACCATGGGATCAGCTTGACTTGTCACAGCTGTGTAGGACAGCGATGCAAAGGGCTGCAGGGTTGGGAGCCATCTACCGGACACTACATGCATCTATATGAATCTATATGCATCTAT
Organism: Symbiodinium kawagutii; assembly: GCA_009767595.1. Classification (NCBI taxonomy): domain Eukaryota; class Dinophyceae; order Suessiales; family Symbiodiniaceae; genus Symbiodinium; species Symbiodinium kawagutii. The sequence continues at coordinate 340,000 of VSDK01021573.1, forward strand.
ATGCATCTATATGGCCATTTATTGATATCCATTGGTTGTCATCATATGTCATCATCAAATCATCAGCCACCATTATTTCCGCAAGGTCAGTGATTTTGTTGTGCTATGGATAGCACTCGATGGTTGAGCCAGGAAGTCACTGGAGATGGTGACCAAGGAAAAGGAAAAACAAACTCCAAAAGGCGTGGGCGAATGCGAGGAGCTGCAGGTACTTGATGACATTTGAAACGCACAGAGATAACCAACACAATTACTATACATACTAATATATACTAATTACATTATGAATTAGTTAACTACTATTCACATGTCAGATGCATCTTTGGAATCTACTTACACATTGACATATTGCGTCGAAGGGAGCGTTTCCAGCCAGCTATTGTAAGCAGTTCCCAATCATGCTTTTCCGGAGTGGTGTTCACCAATTGTCTCAAAGAAATGAAACATGCGCTGTTCAATGTTGTCAAGTCGACGGTTCGCTATAGAGTCAGAGTTGCTCTTTCAGAATGTACACGTGGTGTTTCTGACTCTGTCGTGAACCGCCGAGAATTTGCAGAAAGCGATTGAAATGAGCAAAGTAAACATGGCTTTTGCTATTCGGTGGTTTCAACGGTTGGTGATCAGCAACCTAAGTCTAGTTGGTGGTTTCAATAATTGGTTTTCCCCGTTTCGGGGATAGTTGGCTGATTTAATTGGTTTTTCTAGATTGTTTTCGGATGGGTTGAACCCACCAACCAGATTAGATCCATTGAAACTGTCCTCCGGTTACAAAGCAGTATCCTCAACACGCGGCTCTGCTCAATGGAAATCATGCCAATACGTGCAGCAACATGCAGCATAAGTCGAGGGCAACATGGGCTGAACTGAACTACCAGTGCGAATGGTCGAGAAGGGAAGAGGGTAAGAACCAACAACCATCTAAGTCATGAATGCAAATGCTCACCTTCCAGGCTGTTTTCCTGTCACCTTGGGGTGGTCAATGGAAATGCCTCTACCCCCTGAGGTACTCCATACTTGGATGTACACCCCCACTTTGTATGTATATGTTTTGTATATATATATATATTTACCTATATACTGTGCATTTATATATATATATATATATATGTATGTATACATGAGCGGGAGCTAACCATGAGTACAGTGGTTATAACCTACCTTACAGGGGGACGACTTACAATGTACATCCCATCTGTAACATCAAGTGCACACCCAGTTGTACAAGCGCGAATTTTGACGAGGACCGAGTCAAACTCCAAACCCATGAGCATATGTAGCGAGCCATTGACCTATTGGGAATCGGAGCATCGGTAGTTTTGATGGCACATTTTTGTATGTTAAGGGTCTATAACACCATTGGCACATAAGACACCTCAACAATGTTTTTTTTTGGGGAGGGAAATGTGAGCAGAAGGGGGACAGAGTCAATGGACCTATCCCAAGTGGTGGACAAGGTATCATTCTTGTTGCTAATTGTGCTATTAATGATTTTATACCTTCATGTATCTTCATATCCTATCTTGAGTGGAAAAATGTATGTATATATATATATGCCCCTATTGTTGTCATAGATTATTTCTTGCTCATATCTTAATGTTGTTGGATATTGTTGGTTATTTCCCTGCTGTTTTGTTGGCGATCCTGTAGCTCATCATAATTGGTTTTTGTTGACCATTACCATAGCTTCTTATGATAAGAGACAATGATCATTAGTTTGGTGAATGTTCATGGGTCTTTAGTCTTTCATGGGATTCAAACTCGACATAGTTAACCATTTGATGATGTTTAATTAACAATTATAGCTAATGACCACTCGAGCTGGCCATGATCATCATCAGTCAGCAGTTCTGAATAGCTCCTTTGAAACAGTTTGGTCGACTGCACGCGCAGGGGGGCACGAGTCCAAAGATGACTCTCCCGCTGATGACGATTCTGATTTCAACTCCTCAGAATCTTGGGCGAATCGAAGTCTCAATGATATGGGTGGTTATTGAACATGCATGTCAGTCAATTTTAGCCAACCAAGAAATGTGTAGGTGAACATCCCAGCAAAGTCTAGCTTGGCCACTTGTGGAATGTTCACTTCGGGTACAGAGTATTGAACCGCATCCAAAGAGCAATTCTGATTAGCCATTACTGGATCATCCACAAATGCTGGCACTCCTAGATGGTGGTGTATTTTTGGATGGTTTCCCGGTCAAAAGCACGTCATTTTACATGAATGGCTGGGAACACTCCCATTTCTGGGCAATAATCTGCATGTAGAATAGTTTGATCACCGCCTTTCTCATCCAACTTGATCCTTGTCTTGAAGGTCCTGCTTGAATTGAAGGCTTCACCATCCAACATCATTGGGTTCCAGGTATGTCGTGCTATGTAGCGCAGTACCATGCCATGAATCATAGAAAAGGGTCCCCTTTGATGATCTGTGTTTTGATGTCATAATTCAGTCTTGCTTCACCAACGTGAAACACCCAGTGATGTCTCCCTAGTACCTCCAACCCCCTAAACGATCAGGCTTCACTGGGGGAAGCATCCAGTTTTGAGGTACAAATGGGTATTAAAGCACAGGTCATTTCAGTGCTTCGTCACTCACAATTTGAGCGAAGTCTTGAACTACCATTGTGTATCCGTGAAGATTCCGATAGCTTGTTCATGGGGATCTCCATGTCATTACCTTTATACCGTGATAGAAACATCGACCAAGTGTTGTTTCAGTGGGGGTTTTATTGTGAGATATTGTGATTAAATATATTTGATATTGATATGGGGATTTATTTTGTGTTGCAAGCTGTCATCATGAGTCACGACCGCAAGGCACTTAAACTTGTGGTACTGCAGCAGAGAGAGCTCGGTGTAGCCACCGCAGATCCGGGGCAAAGCCCAGAACGAAATCCAGGGCGCAGAAGCAACCACGACAGGGATCGAAAAGAAAAACATGCTATGTGAATGCTAGTCCAGCATGTTCTACAACCATGCTATGAACTTATAGATAGGGACATGGCAGAAGCAACCATAGAAAGGAGATTGATGGTAGCAACATGGTTTTTCTCATCCCTTTGGAGTTTTCATTTTTGTCTGGAATTTTGTCAAGAACACCAAGCCACACTAAGCCACTTAGCAACTGTCATGGGAGCTATCAGCCATAACAACAACGTTTGTCAAATCCAATGACCCACTTGTTCAAAACATGGGGCTGAGTGCCAGGCTGTGCCAGGCTGTGCCATCACTTCTGGTTCATTACAAACCTTTTGTAATTATACAAAACCCTCCTGCTGTTCATATTATGTGATAATCACTGGTATTCCTATTGCTTTCATAATCATAGTTTTTGATTACTGCAATATATGCCAACATAATAATGTTGTGCCATCATCCCAAAGTGACCCTATTACGATTACCACCATAAGCATCACAATCATCGTCATCATATGTAATACAATGTAATCATGGTCATCATAAGTAATCATAGTCACCATCTATTGCCACCATAATGACAGTAATCGCCAGTCATCATGAGTCATCATGTTTTTTCGACTGTCCCAGGACCTGGACGGTGTGCTCTGGGCAGTGGGTGGTCAGGACCTCGCAGAATCAGGCGCAAGGGTGGACCCAACCATGGAGGTGCCAGGTGAACGCATCACTACGTGGGCCACGGCCAGCTCCATGGGATGCACCGGTCCCCATGGTTCCTAGGGAAGCCCAGCTGCACATCCGCTGACTGATGATGCCCCCGTGCTACTAACCCGAGCCATGAACAACCCACCATGATTATCCCCGGCATCAACCATGGGTACAGTAACTGTTAGTAGCTGTCACGAAGCACTGTTAGCATCTACTAGCCATCATACATCATGATTTTTCTGGTATTGTCTTGTTCTTAATTTTTCTGGGGTTGATACCAGCCACTATCAACCCAAACTCCATGTAAGATTACATCATACTGGTAGTAACCCGAAGAAAATGCGAATGACATCTATGTCAGTTCATACTCATAAATCATTTTCCCCTCCGGCATTGTTGCTACCATGACCTTCCGCATCAACACCAACCGCAACGGCGAAGAACACTGCTGCTTGCTGCTGGGCCAGGCAAGACGGCCGAGCGCATGCAGCTGCGGCGGCAGAACAAAAAGAAGAAACTCAGGTGCTGGGACACACTGGGTGGGTGGGTAACAGTAACGATAGGAATGATATTGTGGGAATAATCATGATATACATTATTATAATCATAATGAGAAGATAATAATTATGATATTGTGGGTAACAATGATTATAATGGTAACAATGATAATATTGTGGGGAGCAATAATGATTTTAATAAGAGCAATAATGAATGGTGGTAATAATAGGAGATATTGAAAGGATTATTCATATTATGATGGTAATGATTATAATTATGATGATAATTACCATGGTAAGATTTTTGACTTTGCTGCTACTCGAGGGCTGTGCCCGCTAGCGATAAGAAACCATGCTTGAAATCTGATGTGAAACACGCAGGAGCTCAGGGGTTGGGCTTGTGATACATGCAACTTTGTAGATGCTGCATAAACCTACCATGCTAAGAACAGGAGATGATAATTCATCACTATTATTTTCAATTAATTTACTATTCACAATTTATAGGCTAATGATAGCAGATAATCTTGAAAAGATTATTCATATTATGATGGTACTAATAGGAGATAATTATAGGATGATAATAATAGGGAATAATATTGAAACCACTCAATAATGATAGGTGGTTGGTTTCAAGGAGCTTTAGGGGGAACAATAGGGGATGGGTTGATCCTAGTAGGGAATAATAGGGAATAATAATTCGGACTTGGTGGTTAATCATTAGAAATGGTTAATCACAGGAGATGCTTGTGATAGTCAGGGTAAAACAACTACCAGTTGGTGGTTTCATTCACATGCTTGTTTTCCCCAGACAATGATTGGTTGATTGATTTGCGCGTATTTCTCATAGGAGTCATAACCACCACCCAGATGCTCGGGAGGCTTTCGGCAGTTTATGTCAGTCAGGTTTGAATCGTGTTGGTAAGTTTGGAAAGTAGCAAGATGTAACAAGTAACCAACATAACCAACCCAATATTTATCAACAAGCGATATTGGCTTCGGCGGTTCATGCGGTTGGGTATGGAAGAAACAAGTAACCCACTCAATATTGGTGACCGATGGAAAAAGCATGAGTGCTGTCGATTGACAATGCCAAACTAGTTGGCTAGTTGAATGGTTGAGAATTATTCGTGAAGATCAACGGGGGATGATTTTTAGATCAGCCAACTTCAGCCCATTGAATGAATTAAGCCAAGCTAAATCAATGAAAATTTAGCCAGCCATTGAATCAATGAATTAAGCCAACTTAAGCCAACCATTGTTGAGAATTCAGCCAACCATCTGTGTTTCCTTTATTCTCACCCTGTCAAATCCCTAGAACGTTGGCTGCGCGGAGCGCCCTGTCTGCACCGTGGTCCGCCTATCCAAGAGATTCCAAGAGCCATTGGGACACCTCTGACAAGGAGTGAGGGTACTCCATGCTTGGAAATATCATCACCAGCTGTGTCGACAGACTGATAGTGTACGTACGGAGTCATATAGGTTTTTGGTTTTCCAAAGGTCAAACAAAGCATAAATGTATGCATTGTTTACATCCAATTACATTTATGTAAATATGTATATTGTATACTACCATCTTATACCATAATTACTACATATTTTGTTGATGCTTTTCTATAAATACATATTTTAGGTGTAAACATGCCACCAGCCTCGGGCTTGTAGCGCTGCTGGTGCTGTGGCAACTGTTGTTTTTTTTCTCCTCCTGGGAGTCCAGCGCAGGCAGAAAAGCGACAAGAAGAGAGCAGTGGAAAGCGCCAGAGAGAAATCCCAGGCGAGCGTCACCTGTGGTTGTTGAGTGGTTACTTTTTGTACTAACCACAGGTGATGTTCAGTTTTTAAATCATCTCTGATTAACCACTCAATATCCTTTTGTAATGTTCAATCACTGAGCTATCTTTTGATGTTCAGTTTTTTAAATAGTCTTTTATTTCATTTTTCTTGGCGAAAGGCAGCATGATTTGTTGTGGCATTGGTTTCCTCACGTTATCTGCTATCTTATTAGCCAGTATATTATTGATCCGTAATGTTTCCTTATGTTGTTTTGGCACTGGCATTGGTGAGAGGTGATGACGTCGAAAAGTTATAGAGTTGCTGCTTGAAGCCGGCATCAACGGATAGAAATGCGGTGTAGACATGAAGACCATACATAGCAATAACAATATGAATATCTACCTCTTTCTAGGTCACCATGATATGTAATTATATGATATAGACACATGTTCTATTCTCAATAGGTAGGTATACAGCCCCTGTCTACATAGCTGCAGTTCGCTGCCCCGCAGTCTCGGGAAGTCCATGGCGCGCAAGCAGTGCTGCACTAATCGATTTTATGTGCTAGCACAAGCCAGCATGCCCTTAAGATTGACTGTGCCAAGCCGCTGCTTTCTTTGACACTTTCGTCACGTCACACCTTGAAGCAGCAGCAGCCGCAGCTACTCCGAAGAAGTGATGCACCTAAAACCTTATTTCGAGAGAGTTCTTTTTTGTCCGTGGGACACGGCAATGCAAATAGCAATGCCTTCAGAGCGATGCCCCAAAATGAGTGAAAATAAAAGGGGACCCCCAGCATACCGACAAGATGGTTATACTCATTCTGGGCTAATGACTGGTTTGTTGACAGTACCCCATCGAAAGCCCTGTGGACTTGACTTTAAGCAACTATTCTAAAGGTTTTATTGTGTGTCATATGGGATCTCTCCAAAGCAATCCCCGGATTTGGAAAAATAGTTTGTTTTGACCGTTGCTCCTATAATGTCTTATGGTGACCGATTGCTTCTTGCCACTATTGGCTCCGCTATTGCTGCCGATTCCTGAAACGGTATTATCTTTCTATAGCCACATTGTGATAATTCGGATAGTATCGGGACTTGTGAAAGTGCAACTGGTTTCCGAAGGGTGGAGCCTACGAAAGAAGCGTTAATATGGGAATGCAGGGTCATTGTTGCTATTATTAGCCTGGATTATCTTATCGCATAAAATTCACATGCACATGCACACCACCAGCGGTAGAATCATTTAGCACTAGCAGGGATTATCATTACATATTTTCTGAATCATCATTAGAAACAATGTTGAACTATGATCCATCGATTAATGGCCTGTGGTTAATAGCCACTGGAATAACTAATGAGGGTTCATAAACATTCAAAGCCACTAGATACGAAATAGTGTGAAGAATCAGCACTGGGTACTCATTCAAACCCATTTCCGAGAGGTGGCAATGGAAATGATCCAGGTGTTGGACCACTGGACTTGGGGCCCCCAAGTCCCACTAATACATCTCGGTTGTTTCAGGAATCTTTCACTGGGTTGATGGGCAGATCTACAGGAAACCCTGGTTATGACCATCAGTCAGTTCGCGGTTTCCTACAGATTCCCCAGGGATTCTCCCACTAATTCTGTGGGCAGCAACTGCAAACCTCATCAAACCTCCAGCCCTTGAGGAAGTTGCCACCCTCAACAGCTTCCTTGGTTCACAGTTGACAGCCCCCAACGGCTCCGGGCGCGCCAGGCCACTCCGGAAGTGCGAGGACTCTTGGCACGTGGTCAGGCCCAGTTCTCCAACGGAGACTTTGATGATGCCATTGAGACCATGAAGGCGGCCATCAGAGACTTGAACAGCAGCGGCAGCGATCCACTTGCAGAATGGTAAGCTGAATGGTTGATGGGTTGATTGCTTGAGAACTGGATGGTGGGTAAGTTGAGAACTGATGGTTGATTGGTTGATGGTAGGTTCAGTTGGTGAATCATGGTAAGAAATCTGCCATTGGAGGGTATCATCAGCTATCGCAAGCTACGGAGTTTGGGAAATGCCTAGTGATGCTTAGTTGTTGCCAGTTCGCACCCTTGTTTTGTCAGAAATGTTGAGGTTATCACTGCTTTGTTGGGCATTTAGAGCCAACCTGGTGGGCCTGGCACCAGATTGCCGAGTTAGATTGATCAATGTCCCGTAATGGTCACCTGATCCATGATTGCGGGGGGTCGATGATATGGTGAATAGTAAATGATATATGATGGTGAGTCAATGATGGTGATTAGTAGATGAAGTATATAGTAATGATATATCAATCAACCAATGCTCAGGGGGGTTAACCGCAAACAAACTCATAGGGAAAACAATAGTTAATGATGGGGGAACCAGGGGTACAGGGTTTTGACCCATAGCCATTTGTTGGAACATACTTTCCAGATTGATACCCTGCAAACCTTCTTGTTGTAATAAACACCTGAGAGTAGTAATTGCACTGGTTGTAAATTTATGGATTGTTCAGTCATTGCACCTCCATTTTTAGTTGACGAATTCTATGATGGTGATTTCTTGGCTGCTTGGGTGTGCAGCTGGGGTTAGTTTCCTGCCGAAAAAAAACATGATTATCAACCCTATAAGGTAGCTGAACTAATCACCAGCTACAAGCATCCAAGTGCTCAAACATACGAAAAATTCACTGCTGGGTGCGACCGATTGGCAAACGGCTTTCTTCTCCACCGCCGTGAGCGAGGAACATCTGTGACTATATGGTTCTTGTGTCTACACACCCAATCACTTGGATGATCATCCCACTTAACTACCTAGCCATGGATAGTAACTACCATTGTTGTGGGTTCTAACCTTGATGAGTAGGTGAACCATGGTGAACCGACCATCATATCTGACCATCAACAGTCATGGGATGATCATTCAGCCATCCTTAGGAGCGCAACCTGGACTTGCAGATCCGTATCATGTCCTGCATTTGATCTACAGCGAGTTGAACGAAGAGAAGAAGGTGTCGGTCACTGCCGGGTGTCAAGCACTACCATTTGGGACTACCAGCATTGATGGAACATCCAGTGATGGTTGATCAGAATTGCTACCTGCGGGTCAACACCCCGTGCCCCCCTAAGCCATGACCCTGCACTCGTCGAGCCGTTGGGATGAGTTTACTACGATCCATTTTTGGAGTGGTTGGTTGTGACCCATCACCACGGGCAACGTCTCGACCCCCACCCGACCATTTGGTGTGGTACCATTTGGTGTGGTGGTGGGAAGTGAAACCAGGACAACGGGACATGTGGTCTTACCAAGTTGAATTTGACCAAAGCAGACACTCATTTCCCCTTAGCTGGTTCCAAAACATTCAGATTGCGCTTCTTAAGCCAGGTAGCAATGCTGGTTTCACAACACGAATCTTCAACTTTGGGGAAAACCAGCGAAAGCTTTGAGGTGTCTAGCTTGATGCTATGCGCTAATTTAACTTATTTGCCTGCTTTAATTCTGCCAGCTTCATGAAAAGCGGCGGTGGCATCCATGGTTCGAGTAGGCGAGACTGACAAAGGCCTGGAAGATATACCAGCTTGAGGTCTGGCAGACATGAAGCACATTAAAGTTTTGCACTTGGAGACAACCGGTTTGAGCGGCATCACCTCTTGATTGAGTAAAAAACAGACTGCCTGGATTCTGGATTGAGTTTTTTCTGCTATTTATTGACCACCACAATCCATTTGTGAGCAAAGGACGCGCTTAAGAGCTGTTGATGACGGTTCACAAACAATGAGGAATGGAAGCAACAATATCATTTGTATGTAAAAGGACTATTGTAAGAGGTATCAGTGTTGAGTAAATAGCGGTTGGTGCTGAACAAGAATGGACAAGGAAGCAATCATTGAATACTTGCGTGATTAAGCCGCACGGGGGACCTAAAAATGATCATGTTTCTTGGATTTGACGCAATAGTGTTTCAAGATAATATGTGGAGCTAATACAATTTAGCATGTGCCCCATGCACTTGCAGAAGAAAGGGCATGCCTCAGTAGGCCGCACCATTTTCTGCATTGTTGTCTTTACAAAGTGAAGTTTGTAGAAATTGCCCTTGTGAAAATGCAAAGCGACATGGCAATACATTGGGGTCGAATGCATACCAATACAAGTTAAGATTTTTATCAGAACCCTATAGATGTCCTTGAAGAACATGGCTCGTTTCTACAACAATGTATTTCAAAGATGTTGTGCATACATGCCCCCGTAGATATGGGTAAGTTCTCGTTATTCACGCGCATTGTCTTCCAATCGCATGGCAAATGTGCGTGAGTTGCTCCTAGAAACAAATGCAGTTAGTTCTGTGGGATTAGAACTTGGAACACTTCCTGTGAAGTTAATTCGAATCTTTCTGAAGGTAATCATTGTCAATCTAAGTGAAGTTGATTCATCATTCTGAAGGTAATCACAAGGTCAATCTAAGGACATTAAAGCAGCACATCCATCCACGACGAGTGACGGAAACTCTCAACGAAGGTTGGTCCTCAACCAGGACGACCACAGGTTGCCGGCCACCCGCAGTTCCCGGCAAGGCCTTAGATGCCCTGCTGCTCTCCGCGTATTTCACTTCGCCCATCTCTGAGGACCACGGGGGTCGCGGCCGCGGGTCGCGGCC
>VSDK01021573.1:350615-374287 GCA_009767595.1 Symbiodinium kawagutii
CGGGTCGCGCCGGTGGAAAGCGCCGGTTGTGGAGATCGGATAGCCATGGCGAGCTGGGTCAAGCAGTTAACCAAGCATATTAAGCAACAAAACTATAGAGAAAACAGCCTGGTTAATAGTAGGGGAACCAGGGGGACTAAGGGTTTGGACCCATAGCCAAATGGCGAAGAAGTGGTGAAGAAGATCAATAAGATCGGGTAGCTAGCGAAGAACTGGTGAAGAACTGGTCGTGAAGGTGATAGCTGATGAACAACTGGTGAATACAGAACGGACAATTGCTCTAATGATGGTGAATTAGTGAATAACCGGTTGAGCATGATGGGAAATCCTGCTTAATTCATATTGGTTAAAAACTGCTTCATGCTGGTTAATAATGTTTGCGAATGGTGAACAATGGTCTATTATGGTAGCACATATTGGTTGGTTGTTATAAGGATAATGGTCAATCATTAATGATAATGGTTGATATATGACTGGTTAATGATCAATGCTGTAACTAATTATGCGATTCCATTTATAATCGATAAGTGGTTGTGATATTGTCAGTTGTTATCAAGTGTGTCTACATCAATCAATTGTGTGTCTATAAATTGAACTTTTGAGATATGTGAGATGTATACTTTCAACATTTGCGTACGTTGATGTTTGTTCACAACATTGAGTAAATAGTTTGGATAGATGTATCAAACATGCAATAGCATCGGGTTGAGCTGCTTCGCAATAGCAGGCAGCCATTCTCAACAGGACCATCATAGTTGTTTGCCATCGGCTGACATTACTTGTTGCCTGGTGAATTGGTATTATGGTTTGTTTATGGTGAACCCCGAAGCTTGGTTCTTTGCTCGTGATGGTTTGCAGCAAGATGATGCTCACCCACTTGACCAATACACAACTCTTCGGGGATGCAAAACCACACAGCAGCTATGATTGTTGGTTGCAAGACACCAATTTTCATTGCTGATCATCAAGCATGATCGCGCCATATTTGTTCACCATCATCCACCATCTACCACGGGTATCCATCATCAACCGCCCTGATCCTTCATCGTCCATGACTGATCTCTTGGTCACGGGGGCTTGTTGACCGCCAGGTAACTTCCTAGGTGCACCTAGGTACCACAACTTGTACCCGACTGGGCACTCAGAAGCACCACCTTCGCGCGCTGTTTGCGGCAGGCGCGCTCAGTGTGGCGAAAGGTGGCCGAGTTGTCGTTGCGCTTGGACCAAGCTGATCAGGCACTGGAGGGCACTGGATACCATAGGGAATGGGAGGTTTATAGTCACGAAGAATCAGCCATTATTTGTTGAGAATCCTAAGGAGACATTGCGATTTGGTTACACTGGATACCATGAATGTTATTTTTTGTTTGATGAGTAGGGGCCTCCTAGGAAATTTGAGGGTGCTCTTGAATAAGATGGAGACCAACTTCTGGTAGATTAGGATTGGAGCGTTAAATCTTGACTCAGCCATTCCTTTTGAATTACGTAATTTTCCGTTGATTCACTTTCCTTTTAGGGGTTTGATTCAAGCTTTGTTTTTGTGTCGAAGCTTAGCTATTCATGATTTTTTGACTTTGGACTAGGATTGAAGAAGGCGGTTGGTTGTAGCTTGTTCTGAGTGCTGGTAGGTAGTTGCAGGTAGTTGTATATATGTAGGCAGTTGCAGGCAGTGTTATGTAATTGCAGGTTGCAGGAAGGAATACGTTGTTTTAGGTAGTAGGTATAAGGTAGGTAGTACATGGTAGTATGGAGCTGTAGGAGTGCTACTTGTATGGGGAAGCTAAGTGCTTCTTGGGACAAGCGAGAGCAAAGCTAAGGAAGGAACGGAGCAGCCAAAACAAGTTGCATTATTGAGACCCCCGGCTGGTGGCCACCTGTCGTTCAGAGTTCTGTGGCTTCCTTTGCAGCCCCTTTGCAAATGGGCTCGGGTTTGCTCCCAACGCCAAACAGCGGATCGCTTACAAGGCCGAAAGCTGTGTCATGTTTGGCTCTTGACAAAACATGCAGGCAATGTCTACAAGTAGTTCTTTTTTCAGTTCTGGAGTAGCATTTGATCTTGCTCATCGACTGTAACAAGTACAAGGTTCTTCTGAACCGCAAAGAAGCCATGGACGAGTCCTACAAGTGCGCCCCTAGTCAAAGTTTGTTAATAAGCCATTTAGACTAACTGTAATCATATATCTAACAACACTGGTAGTTACCCTAGTTAAGCTTAGTTACAAACTAAATTAGCTGACTCCGGGGACCCTCCTTGTCAAGCTTTTGGGTTTAGTTGCTATGAAAGATCATTACTGATGGTTGGTCAGGAACTGTCAGGAACATCGGTACCACGGTTCGGAGCTGATATGGCGCCAGTTGTAACTCGCCATTCGTGTAGAAATCCGGACGAGTCGCAACAACTTTGCTGTGGCAGCATTTGGGGTGTCTCAGATGCCAGGAACAAGCTGTGACAATAATTGTTTGTTAATGAATACTTGTACAGGACTTTTAATGGTGCTTTTGTATAGTTAGGTCAGGTGGCTGCATAACTAGGATAATTTCCAGGATATATAATCGCCAGTTGTGATGGATGTAGATCTATAGTTGTATAGTTTTGGTGGCTTTACACAACAGAGATGAGGTATGACGGCACCGGGGGCACCATCCACCATGGGGATCTCATGATCTCACCAAGGCCGGGGTGCGGGAGAGCACCCGCATTGCATGGCTACCCGCATGGCTACCATGACTGGTGGATATGAGACCTCCATGGTATGATGGGAAGCAGCCGCATCGAAGGCTTGCTATGCTTTTCGACGATCGATCTCTTCGCAAGGCGGGAAGTCCAGCGCTACGTTGGTGCTGCTTCGGGATGTGTCAACATGTGTCAACGATGTTTTTGTCATTTTTGTTAGGCAATCGAACTGAAGACGACTGGAAGTCTTTATGGCAGCTGTCCCAACTCTTTTTCAAGAAGGTGCAGTCCGAGTTGGGCCTCTCGTGGTGGTCAGTGAATTGAGCGAACTTTGCAGCTCGGATGAGTCATGAAGTCTATCTATGTCTATCGTTGCCCCAAAAATTCTTCAAACTTCCAGCCATGGTTCGCCCAGTCCGCCCCTCTCACGGAAATCACTGGCTTTCGAACATAAGAAATATTGACTAGTTGGTGGTTTTAAACATGTTTCATTTTGCCTAGTAATTACAAACAAATGGTTGGTTGACTCAGATTTTTCATAGAGGTTGAAACCACCAACCAGTGTAAAACTAGAGCTCTAAACCAGAGATCTCCTCAGAGGATCGGCTTCATAAATCCTCAGGACCTCAGAGCTGCCAAGTGTCCTTGACCACTTCGCTGAAAGCCTTTGCTCCTGCAATCTCTGCCACATTTTGATACTTTTGCATGTGTAATCTTTGCAAGTTTAAGCTTAAGGTACTTTATTTTTGCGTGGATCATTTTCAACGTCACCAACAGAAAAGGGTGAAGAAACGAGATCCGCATGAACCAACGACCCACGTTTGCGTTGGCGCACCCCCAGCTTGGCTTTGTTGCTGTAAAGCCAGTGGTAGCTCACAACATGCAGGCCACTTGCTTGGCTGAACGTTTTCTTGATCCCCGAGTTGTAGATCCATCGAGTCTTTTTGTTGCAAATTGTAGATTATGGTCCATAAGGCTGAAAAGTATCTATGAAAAGTAAAAGTATATTAAAGTATCTATGGATAGGATACCTAGTTTGTTGTAGATTCTACTGGTAGATACCATCAATGGCTCACTATTTTGAATCTCTGAACTCTCTAGCCTCAAGAAGAGCTCTTGATAGGAGCGTGGTCATTTGTGGTTGTATTCACCGTATTCTCCAGGGCAAAGTCGACAGAGGCATTGAAGTTTTGTTCGAGCTCTACGAGGCTTCGTCTGCGATGTGCCGAAATTCCTGCTTGCAAAGCAACTTGCACACTGGCAAGGAAGGTTTCGTACCAGTTTCCTGACTTCAGTGCAACATGCTACATTCACTACCCACAGTCAGTAGAACAAATTCCCCAGAAAGCTTGTCCTTATTCGTGACTGGAAGATGTGATCCTCTACTGTCAACCGTCGTTGGCGACCAGCATTCAGCATCATTGTCAACCTTCATCAATAATCATCAACAATTAGATTCAACCCTCATGAAAAATCACTAACAAATCAATCAGCTGCCTCATTCTGATGTTTTTCCGATCTGGAACACTTTTTCAGGAAACGCAAGAGCCCAAGCTGGCCTGCGAAGTAGCGAAGAAGTTGGTTCAGAGGCGAATGCTGGGGAGCCAGCATGGGATTTTGGTGGTAAGACTGATACATCATTATTAGTTATGATTAATGATAACGGCAACCAATACCTCATCATGGCGGTGAATGGTGAATAATCACTAACCATCACCATTCATGCTTAGTGGTTAATGCTTACATACACTACAATAATGACTCTTTATGGTGGTTGCTGATCATTTATGGTGACTTTCTGGCCTTTTTGTTCAAACCAAAGGTGTCAGAATCGCAGCAGAATGCCAGCCCATAATCTTGCCGTGTGATTTCTCACAGATGCCAGGCATCACAGTGATGAATATTCCAACCGCTTGGCGCATTCATTTCAGGGACGTGTCCAATTATACGAACCATTCTGGACCATCTTCAGCCAGTTTATATACATCAGCCAACATATTATCCGTAAGCATCACTAGCATTGGTTTAAACGGTTGCCAATCATTTGTTGCCATTTTCGCGCCACGATGGAAACACAAAATACAAAGATTCCAACAGCACACACACACAACACATGACATGGGAAGATACTTTGATGCGTGATACATGGGAAGATACTATCCCACAAGATATCCCCAGAAGAGTTGTGTCACAGCAGGAAGCGACGGACGCTGAACGAAATATGTTGCTAGGCCGCCAGCAGTTGTACAAGGATCGCCGATGGCGTACCCTTACCTGGCAGGACCCGCTGGACCACGAAGCTTCCTGCTGTACACATGGGAGTGGTGAAAGCATGTGAAACCCAGGGGTTCCCAGACTTTTCCGAAAACAAGTTGCTGGCAGAAGCTATCCAGCTGAGCGCCAGAGGGTATAGGATGTACAGGTATACCACTGCTTAGTTCTAACCTGCTAGGAACTGACTTGTTAATCAACTACCTTCGTAGCTGTAAACGATTGCCACTGACTAGTTTATCACTAGTTTAGCAATTACTAGTAGTAACCAGTCTAGTTGATTAGCCAGGCTGGTTAAACTTATCGCTAAACCAGTCTAGTAGTTGTTAGTCAGCCATCACTAGTGTCGTAACCAGTCTAGTTGATTAGCCAGTATTTAACTGGCTAATACTAGTAATTGATTCATTGATAACTAGTGATAAACTAGTGATAAGTATCAGTTAATCCTAGCACTTGATCGCTGAACTGGTTACTGGTGCCCCGTTGGCGGATCCCTCCCAGGCACCGGTGGAAGGAGTGTGTTGCGCTGCTGGAGGCCTGCGTGGAGCGAGGTCGCAAGGCACGGCCGCCGTGCAAACCCGCGTCCCGTCCCTGCACGTCGCAGCTGCCATGCGCCACGGAGGGATGGCGAGCTGGGTCATTATTAACCAGCAATTTCAGGGGGGTTGATAAGCAACCATTTTATTGGTAAAGCAAGCCAGTTAATGATGGGGAGCCAGGGGGACTAAGGGTGAACTGACCCACAGCCATATATGGCTGCTTTAGCAGAAGAAAATTGGGATTTGGGAATATTTGGGATCCATATTTGCATGATTTGGGACCAAGGCACGCCCGCCGTGCAAACCCGCGTCCCGTCCCTGCACGTCGCAGCTGCCATGCGCCACGGAGAGATGGCGAGCTGGGTCATTATTAACCAGCAATTTCAGGGGGGTTGATAAGCAACCATTTTATTGGTAAAGCAAGCCAGTTAATGATGGGGAGCCAGGGGGACTAAGGGTGAACTGACCCACAGCCATATATGGCTGCTTTAGCAGAAGAAAATTGGGATTTGGGAATATTTGGGATCCATATTTGCATGATTTGGGACCCTTATGTTGAGAAATACCCCATCATACCCATATGTTTCATGATGTTTCAGTGATTCCTGTGATGATTGGGACATGATATTTCATTTTGTTTCATGGATTTTGCGATATGTTCATGTGTTTCATGCGCAAGATTATGTGTACACCTCCATGGATTTATAATGATTTATTTACATCCTACATTTACGGCATTTATGTATGTTTTACTTTTAATGCCCAAAGCATTGCCAAAGCATGTCAATTTTTCTTATTTAGGAAAAATGTGCTATCATTGTTATCTCTTAGCATATTGATTCAGTCAGGCTTTCTGACAATTTATCCAGTCAACGTATCAAAACAAACAGCGATGTTTTTCATGCAAGGTCTCTGCTTTTGGATGGAAAAGACACGCTTTATCCATCGAAGCATCTCTGCACAGAAAGTTGTGGCGCACATTGGATCTGTGTAGGAGTGGCTTGAACACGCTAGTGGTCTATTGATAGCTGGCTATGGAATCGCCACAACTCGATCAGGAAGGATATGCATTTTCATGAGTGATAAACTCGAATGAAAACAAATCATTGCTATTATATGTATATACATGTTTATTTGGACAACTACGTTTACAGCATGCATAGTATGTATCACATGAGTGCGTCCAGCAAATTGATTGAAATGGCATAAGCCAAAAACTGTTGCGTATTTGGTGTGCCCATGAGGATTCTATGATCTAGGGGTGACTTTTTACGAATGGAGTGATCTTTTCCTGATGGGCTGGTGACTTACTGCGAGCTCCAAGTATCAGCTATCATAATGTTTTAAGTTGGAAAAATGTATGCATGTACAAGAGAGTACAGACTATACACATATGAAAAATATGTGTTCACACAGAAGCATAAGATTGCTGTCTTCACTGCCCTGGACCATGTGAAAAGAAACGGTTGACTTTGAGGCAGATATGCTAGGGGATCTCCAAGCCACCAAGTAGACCTGCATGAATGGATTTGTATTCTTGCATGCCAGATCTGAAACCATCGAAATCAAGTCCAAGTACCCATCAGTCATCTGTTTGGTGTTGGACATGGTTCTTCCTCGTGGATGAGGTTGCCAAAGATGCAGTTTGACTATCATAGATTTTCCTGTCTAAGACGAGGCAACATACAAATCACCAGAACCAACAGCAGTGAAATTTTGATTTCACAGCGGAGACAACATAGTGACAGCCGTGATCTTGGTAGCGTAATCATTGAACCGCTATAGGTTTTGATCAGGCTATTCATATCTTTGATCGCACTACGACCTGAGATGAATGGCAGACATCATTGTGGCACACGTCTTGAAAACTCAGCTCAGCACGACTCAATCCGTTTGTCCAGTATCCTCCCTTGATATCAACACCACATGGTGACAAGTCACTCTGAATATTTCTGAACGCTATACGCACACACAGAACCACAATGCACCGTGGCCGGCTTGGCAATTGCTGACGCTGCAGCCAACGTTAGTTGAGCGACCCCTTTCTCAGTGTGAGAGACCCTATGTGTATTCATCCAATCCCACAATTTCCCAACAATCCGGACACAAAAGATACCAAGAATATCTAAGAATTCAATGTCCTCCAATGTACCTTTGCTGACATGTGGAAATCCGGCTCAAGGGGGTTGTGGAGGGCCGTTTCTTGGCGGAAGGCAAGTTATGAAGCACACGGCTGACAGAAACAAATAGCTTCACGACAGACAGCATCTACTCAGAAAGCTGGACATCTAACGCCTCGTGACTCGTGTGTTTCAGAAGCACCCCAGCATACATGCTCCAAAAGTGGATTCTAGCAAACAACGTAATTGCAATCCGGGTCATCCCTCACTAAACGTTGTTTAACTATGTTCAGCCATTGTTCAACCATCATCCTGACAATCAATTGACCTCTGAATCTGAATCTAAGCATTTTTCACCGATAATCAACCATGTGTTTGACCATCACTAATCACCACACTGTAAACCAATCCAAGCGGCACTACTTCTCCAGCCGTTTCCGTACATCAGCAATCAACGCCATGGATCAGGGTTCGAGTATTGAGGAGCTTCTGCGCTGGAAACCCATCCAAGGGTATCTCGGACACGGCAACTGTGCAATGTCATAGCGGCAAGCCGTTTGGTTTGGTTGGTTTGGTTGGCATGTCGTACGGATAAACCTAAGCAAATAAGCATGGCGTATAATCTATAATATTATTGGTTTGGTTTGGTTTGGTTGACACCTAAGCGGGAATTGAGAGCTTTTCGTTTCTTTCGCCTGACGGTGCCAATGAAGAATCATACGAACCCTGCAAATATTGAAGTTTTTGTTGTGCATTTTTCAGGTGCAGACAATTTTGATGCTACGTGGGGGATGAGGTGGGCCGAGTTGTGCCATGTTGATGCCGCGTGGGGGATGGGACGGGGTGCGATGCTAACGTTCATTTGCGTTTGCAAAACAGGTTTAGGCTGCGCGAGGGATGATGGGGTGAGGTGGTGTGCGACGCTAACCGTGTTGATGTTACATGGGGAAGGGGGTGGGTTGGGTTGGGCTGTTGATGTCAACCCAACTCTGGTTCTTGTTGTTTACGGATGTTGTTTTAGGGGCCGGGGTTTGTTTTTGTTTGTTTCTTTTCCTCTTTGGAAAAAGTGGGATGGTTTTTGGAAAATATTGAAACCCTATACTTGCCAAAGCTTGGCAGCTTCGGCGACACATCACCGTTGTTGAGTCCAAGGGAGAATCCTCGACGTCGTCCAGAGTTTGATGTTTCGGCAAATGCTGGCTGGTTGTGGAGCGTTTTCGGATCCCTCCAAGAAAAGCTGGCGTTTTATTGTAACCCTTGCAAAACAAAGTACGCATCAATCCGAAGAGCGAATCTTCCCGCCTTGGCTGGGCCACAAAGATCGCAAGTAAAATTGTCTCAAGGATCTGAAGACAAGGGAAACATTGTAAATATCAGAACCGGTGCTGGTGACCCGCTTCAAAAAAGCACCTGTTTTAGCAGGGTCGCTGCCAGCAGGAAGATGTTTGATTGCGAACTTGCATTCCATCCAGCATCTGAGACTCCACCATGTCTCTATCTCCCAATGCTTGATGAGTCTTTGCATGGAAAAACTATCGCAGGATACAATGCCCTAGTTGTTTTTCTTTTCCATATTCCAAACTCCGAAAAAAGTATATTCTCGCATCATCAAATGATGTTTCTTGTGTCTTGAAGGATCCCTCAATAAGCCGTGACATCCGTCGAACTCATGTAGGGTTGTCCATGAGTGCCCACTTTTTCCTCAACACTTTAATGGTTTCTCAACCCAACTTCCTCCGAGAAACCTCTTTAATTCATGGTGGGTCAAACAAAATGTTTGATACATGGTTGATTGATGGTGAGTACCAATTACATGGTCAAATGCTGGTTGAGGATTGCCAAAACAACTGTTAGATAATGCTTAATGATGCTTAATGATGGCTAGCGATGGTTGATGATGGTCAACCTAAATCAGACACTGGCTTTTGTGGTTTGGTTCGGCGTCCAATGCTTGGGCCGAGGATATATTATCCTGGTTTCTTCAAGGAATCCGCGATCCGATGTCTACAAAGCTCGTGGGACAGCCGCGAAGGACCGGCGGGCAGGGGCTCATGGTGGTTGGGAAAACATGGGGGAAAGCCAGGGAAGGTGGCCGGACTACGCCAGCTGTTAATGGGTGAAGTAGCAATAGTAATGGGGCAATCATTAATTGAGCATCTAGTATTGGTCAATGGCAAATGATAGTATAATTACTAGATACCTCTATGATCATTAATGGGTCAAAGTCAATAGTGATATCAGTAATGTTAATGATGATAATCATTCATAATTCATAGATAGATACTTTAAGATATCGAATAGTGGGATGAAGTATGATACTGTCAATTTTTAGTGGCTTACAATTGTTTATCATGGATGGTCAATCGTGGCTAAACATGTTTTCTCATGGTTGAGACTTGTGTAGAACCATAACGATTGGGTCAAAATGGTGAATCGCGGGTAATCATGGTGGAGTAACGAAAGTTAAGAGTCATCATTCTAGGAGCTTTTCTACGATTATTCCAAGATCATCATTAGCATGGCAATCCTTTGGTGATCAAACAATAGAAACGACAGAGAGATTGGCAAATGACTCGATTATTGTATATTATTTTCATTGCTGTTCACCTGTGTATTTGCTGCTGTTGTTGTCTCTTTTGCTGCTGTTATTGCTTTTGCTATCGTTGTTACTGTTGTTGCTGTTGCTAATGTTGTTGTTGTTGCTGCTGCTGCTGCTGCTGTCGTCGTCGTCGTTGATGTTGTTGTTGTTGTTGTTGTTGTTGTTGTTGTTGTTGTTGTTGTTGCTGCTGTTGTTGTTGTTGTTGTTGTTGTTGTTGTTGTGGTCGTCGTCGTCGTCGTGGTTGTTGTTGTTGTTGTTGTTGTTGTTGTTGTTGTTGCGGTCATTAGTGTTGTTGTTCCTGTTCTTCCTGCTGTCGCTTATAGTGATTATGATGCTAGTCATGCAGGAAGATGACAGCATGCTATACCACCTCACTGACCACCTTTTCCGTAGATATAATATGTGTATGCTTTGCAATTTATGTGCCATATGGACAACAAGGGTTTTTTTCTCGGTGACAGTATTTGCTAAATCAACGGCAAGACTCCATAGTTTGCCCGGATGCACAAGACCTGCCCAGAAGTTAGTCTTGTCAACTGTTCAAAACCCTGCGCAGGCCCGTTGTTTTGCAATTCTGAGAATCAAGAAACCCTAAACCCTAAACCCTAAAACCCTAAACCCTTAAACCCTAAACCCTAAAATCCTAAACCCCTAAAACCTAAACCCTAAACCCTAAAACCCGAAACCCTAAATCACTGCGTGTAGCCAGTGTTTCTCACAACAAACATTTGTTGGTTGATTCACTGCTACAGCCGTGGTTTGCGCTCCGGGCAAACCACGGCGTCTGCGCGTAAATCAAGATACCTATTCAGCGCATGATTGTGAGGAATGTCCCATAGGTTTGATTGCATCCCGAGTTGCGCTGAGCTTTTTCAACCGATTGGAGATTGGCATACCATGGCTACTTGGACATCCACGATTCGTCTCCATTTCCGCTTCGCAATGGCCTGCGATCAGCCATCATTGTCCATCGATCATTTGGCTTATGACTGATTATTGATGATTTGTGGGATTATCATTTATATATTTGGCTTATGATTGATTGTTGATTCTTATTTGATTTGGCTTAATATTACGATTAGTGATTATCGTTTGCTGTCATTGATCGCCTCTAACCGCCCTGAACTTTGAGCGATCATCATTTACCAGGATAAGTCATCATGAACAACCGCTAGCGAATATTCACTGTGTGTACCAGCATCAAACATCACAGTCCATTGCCAACAATCACTAAGCATGAATTGTTTACCTTGGCAACATCGCAAGTGCTGGCCATCAGGAATCATTATCAATATTCATCCATCATTGTTGAGCATAATGACAAATGGTTCCCCATGATCAAACCCTTCGCACCTTGCTAATTACAGGAACCATTCTTGACAGATGTGACTCATCGTCAACACCATCGTGAACCATTGTGAACCCTAGTAAGGACTACTAACCATCATTACGCACTCCCCAAAGCATCATTGGCACCCAAACATCATGACCATCGTCACTAAGCGTCGGTCTTGGGGTAGATGGCCAGTGCTGATTTAGTAGTAGTAGTAGTAGTAGTAGTAGTAGTAGTAGTAGTAGTAGTAGTAGTAGAAGTAGTAGTAGTAGTAATAGTAGTAGTAGTAGTCGTAGTAGTCGTAGTAGTCGTAGTAGTCGTAGTAGTCGTAGTAGTAGCAGTAGTAGCAGTAGTAGCAGTAGTAGTAGTAGTAGTAGGTTTGTCGGGCAGCACCCCAGCTCATCCCCTTAACTGCAGGGGTGGAGTAGCTGCGCGCCTGTCCGCCTAGTGTTGCACCCGGGGATTGAACCCCAAATCCGACACTTGAGGGAAGGCGTCATTTCCACTAGACCATAGCGGCCCCCTGGTCAGTGCTGATTTAGCGGTCTGAACACCACATTAGATGGCCACTTCGGAGTGCACAAATGAAGATGGGGTAGCTCGACAACTCCGCCAGCTCAACACGACCACTCGGAGTTTGTAACGTCAATTTGAGCCAGTCTAAAAAATCCGGACTGAAATTAAGATCGATGTTTGTACTGCTCGCATATTGAAACTATTTGAGGGAAATCATTTTAGAAAAGCAAGTCGAATTGCAACAATGGTTCTCACCAAAAACTCTCAGCCGGCAAGGAGCCCCAGAAAACAAATTGTTTGAGGGGAACATTTGTAGGAGAAGAAACATGGAATGTGTGAAGATTTTGCTTAAGAGTGTAGAATCGTATATTCATCACTATCATGACTATCATCATCATCATCATCATCATCATCATCATCATCATCATCACCACCAACACCATCACCATCATCATCATCATCATCATCATCATCATCATCATCATCATCACCATCATCAGCATCACCATCACCATCATCATCATCATCAGCATCACCATCATCATCATCATCATCACCATCATCATCATCATCACCATCACCATCATCATCATCATCATCACCATCATCATCATCACCATCATCATCATTATCATCACCACCACCACCATCATCATCATCATCATCATCACCACCACCACCATCACCATCATCATCATCATCATCATCACCATCATCATCATCATCATCATCATCATCACGATCATCATTATCATCATCACCATCATCATCAGCATCACCACCACCACCATCACCATCATCATCATCATCACCACCACCATCACCATCATCATCATCATCATCATCACCACCACCACCATCACCATCATCATCATCATCACCACCATCACCATCATCATCAACATCATCACCGTCATCATCATCATCACCATCATCATCATCATCATCACCATCACCATCATCATCATCATCATTGTTGCTGAAGATCCACCAGCAACTCAGCATCTTTGCGCTTGGGAAACTGCTTGGGCAATCCTGGCCGGCGAAGGCGATGTGTTCCTGGTCTCCAACTTTCCCGTTCGAGGTGGGCATGGCCTGTGGAGATGGTTCCCCCTGTCCGTTGCCACGCCCCAGAGCCTCACCTTCCAGGTTTGCAGCGCGTTCTCACCTGCATGGTCGAAGGCAGGAAACCCAAGGGAGGGGAGACCACTGGGGAGGCCTTGGATCATACTTCTTGGTCCAAAACCAAGGAAGCCAAGGAAGCATAGGAAGCATGGTAACAGTAATTTTGAGGGGTCATGACTCTGATATGAGTGGTGGTCCCTATATTCCGGGCTGTGAACCAAGGCCAGAAATGACCAGACTAGTTGAGCGCTTGGAATGTTCATCAAACCGTTTTTGTTGTTGGTTTGGTATTTATCCATACTTGATCATAGTTGACCATCGGTCATAATTTAGCCGCTAACTAGGTCAACTATTTGCATGTTTCCCAAAACCCTTCGTACTGTATACCCTCGATTAATCATAGGTAGTAGGGGTTCTACCTGTTCATATGTGATGCTAGCCAACCAGTCCCAATCCACTTATCATAGCGGGTAGCCCCTACTACAATCAGCAACCATGGGGAACCAATCTGAACCATCACTGAAAATTATGAACCACAAGTCATAAGCATTACAGACAATTGCTTACATTCTTCCCCACTATTGATCATTATTGATCATCATTGATGAAAAATTGATCATATTGATCATTATCGATCATTACTCATCATGATTGATCATGATTGATCGTCATTTATCATCATTGATCATTATTGAATGATTGATCATTATTGATCACATTGGTCATAATTGATCACTAAAGATGAGTAGTGATCATTATTGATGGTAATTGATCATTACTTACAGTATCATGATTGATCATAATTGATCGTCATTGATCATCATTGATCATCATTGATCAATATTATTCATCACTAATCATCATTTATCATCATTGATCATTGCTAATTTTGGAAATAGCCCCATTGGGTGTGGTTGCCATGGTCACTGGCCATCTCCATCATTGCGTTGTCAGCATCGGCCAAGGCACAACCGGCTGTTGCTTGATGGTCATTGGTTTGTCAGCCGGATCCTTGGGGACGGTATTGAAATGCCCAAGGATAGTTGATTACTAGTGGTCAATGATGATTACTAGTGGTTAGTCAAGCATTACTAGTTAAGTTATATTTGATTAATGATTTTCTATGGATCTGTGGTTGATGATTACTAGTGGTTAGTTGATGCTTAGTGATGCTTTGATACCAAAGGAGGTGCCGCTATCTTTGGAAATTCATCAGTGATGTGGCCGTGGTTGAATACCCTGTGCCTTTGGCGAGCCTTCCCCAAATGACCAAACTAGGTTCTTTTTGGGATTTTCGCCCGCCCATGTTTTGGATGGTTGGTCATGATCCGTCCGCATCTATCCAAGCACGACTTCGTGAACATGATAAGATATGGTGGTTTCTCAAAATAGGGGTACCCCCCAAATCATCCTATTCTAATCATTTCTGCAGTAATAAGCCAACCATTTTGGGGGTCCCCTCTTTTGAAAAACCATCATATTGATTCCCAACTTGCATCGATTTCAGCATGGGAGTGGCAGGGGGGGGCCTGCGGCTTGGATCCCACCACTAATGGAGCAAGGGCACCTTTTTTTCGTCATATTCTCACCAGACAACTTGGTGATGGAAAAGTTGTGTGTGGTTTTGGCTTGGAACTCAACCATTTGGTTACTGCTGGTTGAACCCCATGATAAGAATCACATTCCCAACATTTCCTAACTACATTGCTGCGGGTCAATACCCTTTTCCCCCGGTGGAAAATCCAATAAATGAGCCAACTAGCCTTTGTTGGGATGTTCACAAGACCATTTTGTGGTTGCTTAATATTAACCCGTGATCATGTCGAAGCCGAATGATTTGTGTTTGTGATTTACATACCAGCCACTGTGAAGTACCATTTGGTTGATTGTCAATGGATGATGCTCAAACCAAGTATAGAAGTATAGGTTTGATTGTCAATGGTTGATGTTCCATAAAACACCTAATGATTATGGCTGCGTGTCAATTGATTTTGTTTAAAGGTCCATAGTTTAGGTGTCCATGGAACAAAGGCTGTAAAAATGGACCCCTGAGCTTAGGAGGGGGGCAAAGTTTCCAACAGGCCGCGAGAATCCATGGCAGAACGGCTTGCTGGACAAGCCTTATTACTGCGAAGCTTGGCGCCGTGCCCTCCGTTTAGAAACTGGTCCAAGGATCATAGTTGAGAATAGCCGAGTCAATATGAAGTGACCAACAAATGGCTAAACATTGGTAGGATGTTCACCAGGGGTACAGGGTATTATCAAGGAGTGACCAATGTTGATGAACATGCGAAGCATCATAATGATTGTAAACACCTGAAGGTTCAAGTGGTTTCTCATGGTGATTAGTGAAACTCAACATAACAACGATTGATGGTGAGGATCAATGGCCGTATGCATCTCTCCCGGCTAAGCGTCTAAAAGAGACACTTAAGCGTCAAAGATTTTTTTGCTCGGTACTTCTACTGGTTGGTTAAGACTCCCATGATGTGCTGCAACAAATCCAGCTGCCAGTAGAACCCGGCGAACCCCTAATGATTGACCAGGACCTTTCCGCTCGTTCAAGGGATCATGCCGTACCCTTGGCAGTTATTGATGTGGTCCCCCTGGTCACAGCTTGAGGATGGTTGAAAGGTCCACAAACAAAAATGGTCCTCTGCAATCATAGCAGCAGCGCGTGGCTATGGCAAGCCACCACACAAACTGGCGCGGAAGTGTTTATGGGTGGAAATTGGCTGGGAAAATGTGTGAAATCATCATTTCCCTTATCAGGTAGCAAAGTGTTGTGACTATCCTTTAGCATTGTTAACCGTTGGCCAATATATATGTATATATATATTTTTTACTTATCTAAATAAATATTTATATATATATATATAGATAACACCTTCTATCACGTTCTAAATCACATGCCGGTCCATATCATTGAAAAAGCATTCCGGCCGATATCTGATGTGGTGCTATGATGCATAGATATCAGTGCACATTGTATGGCCACATTATCCATCACTGTTATCGATATTATAAGCATGATTAGTCATCATTATGGGCTACAGTCCATCTTATCAATTCCTACTTTCAATTGTTATCAAATTATTATCACAGGTTACACCTTTGATATCATGTGAATGATTATCATAGCGGTGATTGTTCGTTAGCCCGCTATGGGCGTCATTCACAGCGGCGGCCGTTGCGCCCTCCGCTCCATAGCTCCTAGGACGCTGCTGCTTCCAAGCGTGGCGTCGAGCCATACCTCTGCGAGGCGGAAAGCTGGAAAGGTCGCAGATGCTTCAAGACACACGCGCTGCCGCATTTGCTGCTTGGAGCACTGCCACCGGTGTGGTCCCACGTCGCGGTGGATGGTCATCGATGAACCGTTACGGGTCATTGTACGGGTCATTGCACCTGACTCTTCAAGCACGATGTTTGCCGTGCTTGCATTGGAAGATGGTGAACATCAATCGAGGTGTTTCGGAATGATGAGGTTACAGAAACAAGCCATCTTGAAACCAACCACTGGGCTGGAGGTGACCGTAAAGCGCTACAAGTTCGGTTTTTGACAACCGTACTGGTCAACATGCTTCACAATTGTCAATGAATGGTCGATGCCACCACCCCTTTAAACCACAGAAGTTGATGATTCAGATAGCTGGTCTCAGTTTGATGCAATCAAATAGCTCTGCCTTGCAGTAATACTTTACATAGCTGGTCGCATGAAACTAAGATCATCTTGAAAATCAGCCATCATACTTCAGAAAGAACAGAGCACAGAGAAATATTGGTTCGTATATATATTATATGTATATTACTTTACCACTACGTGACATGATACATTCAATAGTAAACCTCAAAGGGGGCATTGGAGTCCCAAACACGCTTGCAAATCCGAGCCTAAGAGGTTTGATTATGTCTCTTGAGTGCTGTGATGTGGTATCACATTCTACCCTTCTACCGTGTTTTTGCCATTCATTGCATTTGGAATGTCTTCCAAGTCTATATTATAGTCCATCCCAACCAGGGACTGTCAGCTAGGAGGGGTTCGAACCTTCAACCTGACGTATGCATAGCTACTTCCTTTTTCGTGCATCGATACATCAAGCCATCATAAGTCAGCGCATTTTGTTTCGGAAAGAGAGGTATGTTGTGCTGCAAATCAGCATGCCAGGGCCGACTTGGCGCAAACGATCATAAGCTCCGGACGAGTGGCCAAGGTGGATAACCGATTTTGATCCTTGAAAGTAGTCGGCGAGGAGAAAGAACATGATTCATCTACTAGTGGTCAACACAGAGTGGTACCCCCAGACTGGGGGCCCCAGTTAGGTAACTTAGGCCATAACATGCTATAACTAGGGTATCCACCAGTTGTGGCAGATATATCTATTTTTTAGGTGAGCTATGAACAAACTTAGAACCAGGGGGTACCACTCTGCAGATATGCAACCCGACCACAAGACTACAGGGGGCATTTCTGGCAATGGCTGTTCATTTGTGAATGCTGAAGCTTAACAGCCTTCGCTTCCAAGCAAACGGGGTGTTGTATCATTATGCGTTGTTGAATTTGGCTTGAATCCGCTCGCCCTTTGCCTTCGCCCGATTCCTCCAGGTTTCCCTGCAGATATCCCTTTCCGCAGCACCATGGGGATGGAATACCTCCAAAGATTCTGGTGCTCATTGCTGATCCCCGACACGCCTTCACAGTTTGGTGGCAAACTCTGGGCCAGCCACTCGTTGAGCCAGCGATTCTGTCGGCCAAACAGCCGCGGCTACACATGCTAACCACCCCAATCGAGTGAGGATGAACATGGCAGTAAAGACTGTACCAGTGACCAGGGGAATACGTCCTGAGTCATGCCCTGACTGGATCTGACTGATGTATGCATAATTTATTCACATACACACACACACATATATATATATATATTAAATGTACTTGTACACAGAGTAATATATATATATATATATATTTATATTTGTATTTATATATAGATACAGAGAGAGAGGCATGTATACCTATGTATGGCATGCACGATCCTAGTATATTTACATGCAGATGTGTATGCACATAGAAGTGCACACACACAGACATAAATACATAAACACACATAGACCCACACACCCATATGCGCACACTCACATATATATATATATATATATACATATACTTGTACATGCATTCATACATGCATGCATACATGCACAAGTCCACATGCAAGTCCACATGCATACCTAGGAAGATACAATCATTCAAATACATGCGTGGCATTGCGTGGCTACATGCAATAAAGTCAAACAATGTGATAAATACAACATCGAGCAGAGCAGCACCAAAGTAGACAACAGAACATGCTTCCAAGCGGTGCATATTCATAATATTCATGCAAATCAATTCACTAAGCATGTTTGTGGAATTATACTTCAGAGGAAAAGCCGAAGGACTAGACCACTGGTTGCAGCTTGACATCCAAGCAACGTATGGGAATCAGTTCCAGGCTCAAGAGTCACGATGCACATGGGAAATGGTTCACGATGAAAACTCAGACCTGCTGGTCTTTGCCGGTGGTTGTCTGGCTGTTGGTGGGGAGGGAGCTAAAAGGAGCCAGTGGTATCCATATATCCCACTAGAGGGGGAGCGATTTGGAGCTGCAAGGTATGTTGTAACCGTAACCTTCCATGATAGTTGCTGTTCCTGAATCATTTTGATTCATGATTACCAAGTGTTATAATTCACTATTATTGGTAGCCATTATTAGCCACAACTGACCATTTCTAACCAACTTGCGGATGCGACGACTCGAATGTGGCAAGGATCGAACCGGACGTGTCTTTCAACGTTGACCTTACGTCGTTCATCAGTGAAGTCGCTGAGAAGGCACCGGGTCACGGGCTTGGCTCGGCTCTCATAAGTGACCACGGGAAGTCGTTGGTCCCGGTGGGTCAGGCTGCAAGCTGCCCCTGGAATCATCAGCACGGGACCCAGTGCTAAGCATGAACAAGCATCATTCATCATCATCATCATCATCATCATCATCATCATCATCATCATCATCATCATCATCATCATCATCATCCTCGTCATCATAATCATCATCATCATCATCAGCAGCAACACCATCGTCATCATCATCATCATCATCATTATCATCATCATCATCATCATCATCATCATCATCCTCGTCATCATAATCATCATCATCATCATCATCAGCAGCAACACCATCGTCATCATCATCATCATCATCATCATCATCATCACCATCACCATCACCATCACCATCACCATCATCATCATCATCATCATCATCATCATCATCATCATCATCATCATCATCATATCATCATCATGCCTTATTTTATCATCATTCATCATGTGTGTATCATTTGTCATCATCATTCAGCATTGTCCGTGATCATCATCGACTACCCTTCATCATCCTTCATCACTTGTTTATCAGCATTCATTATCATCCATCATCATCCATCATTTATTATCATCCATCATAACCCATCATTCATTATCATCCATCATCGTCCATCATTCATGATCATCCATCATTCATTATCATCCATCATTCATCGTCATTCATTATCATGAATCATCATTCATCGTCATTCCTCAGTTTTTAATATCCTTTAGCACAATCATCCTTGCCATCCATCATTTTTCATCATCCTTTACCATTGTCCATCATCCTCCATCATTTTTTTTGTATCTTTCATGAGCCTTTATTGGCCTTCATCATTTTTTCATCAGCATTCATCATTATTTATCATTTTGACCATTGCTAGCCATTCGACCATTTCCAATTGCTATTGATCATTCATCAAACATAATAATTTAGCAATCATCAACCATCTTGCACTTTACTAACCCTTGCTTTGTTGGTTATAAAGTTATAAGTTTACATTATCCCCTTTGCAGACTTTGACTTCGCTCAAGTGAACAGTTTCGAAGATGCTTTTGGATATTAGCGGCTATGCTTCTTCGTGGACAAGCTGCTCACTCATCGTATTCTTGTGATGAAAATTGCTCACTATTTCTGTCACTTCCACGAGCAATCATAAACCATATTTAATCAGCTATTGGAAAATGTTGGAGAATGATGGTAGATAATGACCAATGACTGTGAATTGTAGGGGACAGTGGTGGCACAATGCTGTTAGATATAGACAGTTTGCACTTGGCAATGTCACAGTATGTCCATCAAAGATGGTCTCCCCTCAACCCTGGCGTATAAATGACCTTGTTGAAGTGGGAAAAGCATCAATACCCCTGGGGTACACAATTTATGGAACGAACCCGTTTCATGAAGATGCGCGGTGGGTCATATAACATACATGCAGAGAGAGTCGTGAATTGTCATGATCAATTACAGATAGCAGGAAGACTATTCTAATTAATTAAATTAAGTATGTAGAATGCTTTGCTTACCAACATCCACTTATTTTCCACTAATGAACCATTACCTAGCGTCTAATTTTCTTCGGCTCCTTAACCATGGCTTACTAGCCACGGCTAACAACCAGGGGTCGGTAAGATTGTGCAAGACTTTTTCGCTCGAGGGCCTTGAAGTGTTAGTATATTTTGTGGCCGCCAGATTTTTATTTGCAAATCACTTCTGCGGCTTTGTTGATTTGAATCAATCTTAAGGAAATGGGAAAGTCAACGGACTGTCGCACCAGGCAGAAAGCGTTGATGTTGTACATTATCAATATTGATGCCTTCCAGTGAGAGTGTGAAAATCCTGATCTGTGACCATAGAACACTACCTGGGTAAAGGCCCTCAGGTTCCCATATCCCGCAAGCGATGGGACCTTCCCAAATTTGTCCATGGCATTGATTTCGAACCAGAGTTTAGAAAGTCGCACACTTCAGGGTTTGAAGCTCTTTGGAAACTACTTCGAGCATGCGGCGGCCTGGGCCAAAGAAGCTGAAGATCATCCAGACTCAGACGCTGGGCGTGTGGGACAGATCCATCATTAATCCTTCCTGTGCTGATTGAATTGCCAGCAGTTAAAGCTGAACACATATTGTTTAACTGATTGGATTGCCAGCAGTCAATATAGTACACACATATTTTCATTGCATATATAGATTCAATGGTAGATTTTGTCGAAGCTGGTTCATACAACATTAGTTTTCAAAATTGCCGTATCCATTGAATTAATTTTAAACAAATAATAGGCATCATCCCTGTGCTGGTGACGGAGAGTCGCTCAATCCTGGCTTGTGAGGGAGCGAGCCAGGCGTATCCATACATTGTATACATATTTTTATATACACATAATTTCATTATATATATATATATATATATTTATTTTTATATATAAATAGATAAATAAATAAATATATGTATTTATTTATCTACTATATATACATATATATATATATATCTGTACATATATTTATGTACATATATTCCTTCCAGGGAGGAGAGGTTTGGAGCTACCAGGAGTGTTGTAACCAAACAGTAGAATCCAGCTTGCTGCGATCGAAACTTCTTGCCTGTTCCATTTCACCTATGATGATTCGCCGAGTCAGATGGCATATTTTGGGAATTGATGGTGGCCCCACGGCCAACAGAATCAGGAGGCCAAGCTCCAACCCTCAACTTTGCCGAAGTGCTTGGTCACTGCTGTTCGATGCGGCAATTGAGGTTCACTTATGCATGGTCGACCATCTAGGCAAGGACCTGCAAGGGATGGCATTCCCCATGTCAGTCACGCTTCTTTTTGACAGTCTCAAAATTATTCAAATTCATCAAAAGTTACGGTTCTTTGTCCAAAAGAAACAAAAGTTCATCGCGCACTCAGTTCTCATTGGTGACAAGGAGATGCGTAGGCTTGCGTAGGCATTCTGCGTAGGCAAAGTCGCGTAAGCATTTCGCTTAGGCAACATGATGGTATGCATCACAAAACAGGAGCTTCGATTGGTCTCGCATAGGCACCGCGTAGCCAACCTTTTGACGCAAAGTACCTTCGGCGCAGCCAAAACCCGTAACAAAACTACATCGCATACGCACAGCGTAGGCATTTCGCGTTGGTGTCACTTTTAATCATCTAAAGAAAAGCAAGTTGGGCAGCTTTCGGGCCAGGTTCCCTCGATCGGGAGGAAGTACGACTCGAAATGTTTCTTGACAGAGAGTCATTGCCAGTGGTTGAAAATGTTTGGGAACGCTTGGGAATGGTTGATCAAGGTTGATAGGAGTCAAGAATGGTTCATACGGAGGTCATGGTGGTTGGTGGTTGATAGTGGTCGGTAATGTCTAAACCATTTTCATGACAATGTCTTGTCAATAATGCATGAACGTGCTGATGATACTGATGAATACAAAGGCTGGCGCCATTTGCCACCGACTCTTGCATCAAAAAAACCGCTTGAAGGTCTGTTAGCATTCGCAATGCACTCTTCTTAAGCGGATGTGGACAATGTGGACAGCAGGGTTTGTGCCCAAGTCGGCTTCAGACAGGCTGACGAACGTTGCTTTCTGAACCCTGGGGACCTCCAGCACAAAACAGAGCAGTGCCCGAAAGGTGACCCACAATGGTCAGCCGTTAAGGGATAGCCTCGGCCATTACGGCTGCTATTGTTGGGCAGCGATCTATTTCTCTGGACGTCACCTCGACGGAGGTATCCACAGCCATGTCCGGTACCATTGTTACTATGCCAAAAAGACTTGAATCATGCATGGATACTTTATGATACTATATATCCACACTTTAGGATACTTTATCCTTTTCAAACACTGGCAATTATGATTTCACAGCTACACAAAACATGTGCCATTGTGTTCCCACAATGGGTTTGTGTGCTAGCACAATCCATTTACTGAGACTTGTGGTAGTTCACTGAACTTTCGCTCGTGAACTTGTCTTGAGTATAGTTGAAGTCCAACTGCGCCGCGCATTCCAGGTCCGACATTGCGGAGTTCTTGTGCATTCCTCCTGAATCGGTGGAATCTCGTATGCCATAGACTTGTGAGTCAGTGGTGCATGTAATGAAATCGCTATGAATGTCTAAGTTGGCTCATAACTGGGGGAAGTACCTTAACTTATGCTTGTTGTTGTTAGGGCCTAAATGGCGAATCTTAACCAGCTTAAAACGTTTGGGGGCCCCGGTCCCTTGTAGGAAGCCCCAATGATTCACAGATTCCAAAGATCAAGGAGATGGCAGCTGCCATAAGATGATAGGTCCAAGCAGCTGTGAAAGCTTCGCTGTTAAGCTGATGGTTTTAGCATTGGACTGTAAGCTCCATAGTTAAAGGAATCTGTAATTAATTGATTATTCATAAAAGTCTGACTGATCATTTAGTTTCTGATAATCATTCATAAAGTTACAAGTAATGCAAACCCCGGATTAATCAAACCCCCCCCCTATAGGTCAACAAGGTCAACAAGGTCAGACCATACAGGGAAAAAATGAGACACCCCTGAATAATAAACCCCCTGAGATAAGAGATGAGACAAGAAAGAAAGTATTATGAGAACCATGGGGATT
>VSDK01021573.1:390667-414444 GCA_009767595.1 Symbiodinium kawagutii
TGTGCAGCAGGTGTCATACTCGCAGCCTTGGGGGATCCTTATCATAGGGAGATTCACTCGGCTTGAAAACTTATAGCAGTGGAGACTTGGGAGGTAACAAGATGTAACAAGTTTGTTATCGATTTATACGCAAAATAATTACTCAACAAATTAGACTCAATAATAAGTTTGTTATATCAATTTTTCAAAATCATTGATTTCCCTCTAAAAATAATTGGGCGATGATCATTGTGGATATCCTATGATCTACATTGATCTCCTATCATGTACATTGGTATTTTACGGGACATGGCAGGTTGATCCATGTTGTCCTGGATATATTCCTTTTGAACCCTCAATGCTCAGATATCTTTAGGTTTGTGATAGAGGGAATTTTGGCACGTTTGATGCTTTGAGTCGAGCCTTCACTCCTTCGCTCTCGAGAATGAGAACTCGCTCTTTCTCTCTCTCTCTATTGCTTTTGCTGGGCTGCCTCTGAAGTCCTCAGAAGCCGCTCCTTTCGTGTGTGAATATTTTCTTTGTGTTAGCTTGGGGTGGGGTGGAACCATTGCGTTTGTTTGTGCAAGTTTGGGGTTTCCTTTCGGATCCTTTCGGTCGTTGTCTCGAGTCCTTTTTTGATTTGGGGATGACCTCGACCATAGAAGCAGCGCTTTTTCTGACCAGTGAAGTGGCGGTTTGGGCAAGTTGTTGCACAAGTGGAATTTTCGAAGAATATTGTATCGCTGGTTAGATGATGGGCGGACGAAGCCTAGACCACTCCAGGGCACCTGTCCGAAAATAGTACGTAGCCCTGTTTGGGAAAGATGTGGTGCCACAGGTTTGGTTTTAATGCCACAGTGTTTCTCATCTTTGGCGCCAGAACACGTCTTTAAGAAAAAATGCAACTTTTTATAACTTTTTACTCAAACATCAAATTGAGGCTATGCCCCGAACGCGCGCATTGACACCTAAAAGGGCCCACCATGCGAAACGCAAAAGAGTAGGCACACCTTGCTTGTTGTTACCTCGTTCCGGCAAACAAGTTGTGGTTGCCATTCATTGCCTGTGATGGATTGTTTCGCGAAATGATATTGTTGAGATGACAATGCGGGCAGAACAGCGTCGGAAATGCTTGGTCACGTTGTGACTCAGCAAAGTAAAACGCATCCTCCAAAGGACGTCCCTTCAATCTCCCGGGAGCATCTAGTTGTCAGGGTCAGTTGCCCCTATCATGCCGTAGTTTCGCTTCGAAAACAACAGGAAACTCAAAGGTTTTACTCCATTGGGTGTGGGTCAAAACCCTGTACCCTTGCTTCCTTATCATTAACCATTGTTTTCCCTATAAAGTGTGTGGTTATTATCCCCTATTTGTTGTTGGTTAACATTGACCCATAGCCAATTTGGTTCAGCACTTCAAGCCTCAAACTGATGCTGAGTGCTGCTAAGTCCAGGTTTCGAGCGCTGCTCAAGAGTGACAACAGCTGCCTAATCCGAGTCGCTCAGAAGGTGCCCGGGATAGCGAAGCCAGTGGCCACCAGGGGATTGTTGGAATCCAGCGAGTATAGCTCGCTTGTTTAATGGGGTCCAAATAAAATATAAAGGGTATACCTTTAGAATCCTTTTAAATCCTTCAAATATGTTTATATTCCCTCCAATTTGTTAACAAATGGTTGGTTGACTAATGTTTTCGCAGGGGTTGAAGTCACCAACGAGTGTACGCACGTCTGCGCCAGAAACTCTGATCACACGGGGGTTCACCTGCATTGAATCAGAGACGTACGTTATTCTTGATGTAAACTGCACTGCTGCTATTGCCACTACCAGCACCATTGCCACTACCACTACCACTACTGTTAGTACTAGTAATTACGAGCACTCCTGCTTTTACCACCGTAGTTTTTTCTATTATTACTACCACCACTACTACGACGACAACCACCCGACAACAACCACTACCACTATCATTACTACTTTCACTTTCATTTTTACTACTATTACTATTATTTCTGCCACTACTACTACTACTACTACTACTATTACTACTACTACTACTACTACTACTACTACTACTACTACTACTACTACTACTACTACTACTACTACTACTACTACTACTACTACTGGTACTACTACTGGTACTTCCTTTACTGCTGCTGGTATTATCAAAACAGATTATGATTCTTACTAGTGCTCTTACTACCAGTTGATTCTTGCTACTACTATTACAACTCATACTGATAGCTATCATTACTATTGTTATTGCTACCTTTTATGCATTTGACTACTGCTATTACTATTGCTATATTGACTCATGGTTGCTATCCTGCCTCGTAATGCTATTACCATTGCCAATGCTATTTCTACTGCCACACTATTTTTCTAGAGCAAGCCATATGGGCCCCTGGATATGGTTCACTTGAACTATGCGTCCAGCCCCACAAATTCTGATCGTAATGTGATTCAGTGGCAAGCTGAAAAAGGGATGATTCCAACTTCAGTTGGAATCCCGGCATGAATGCATCCCAAGGATCCCTCACAGCCGAATGCTAGCCCTGATTAAAGGGGGCTCATCAGTGCTCCCTCCGTGCAGTGATGACAATCAAACTGCTTGGCCACGCATGACCAGACTGCACGAGAAAAACATTTCTAGACTCGGACGCTCCTGAGCTGAACAGAAACATGTATCAATCTTTGTCCTTAATGATCATCGTTTCTCATTACCAGGTTATCAACCATCCATTGGCCATCAGTTACGCACCAGTTAACCATCAACAATAATCTGGTCGGTGGTTTGATTGACATTTTTATTTTCCCTAGTAATTATTCACAATTGGTTGGTTGAGGAATATTTTTGCTAGGGCTGTTTCAACCACCAACCAGTAATGCACTTCTAGTTAGGGATCGACGCCAGCGTGCGGCTCCCATTTCTCGCAGTGCGTAACAGGGGAGCGACCGCAGGGGCTCGCATGAGAGGTGACGTTTGCGGTGACAACCTACGATTCAGCTAGGGGTATAAGCCCAGGAACTTGTGATTGTCGAGTTTTAGCAAGTTTGATGTGTTTGGTTGCTTGTGATCCCTATAGCGA
Organism: Symbiodinium kawagutii; assembly: GCA_009767595.1. NCBI lineage: Eukaryota > Dinophyceae > Suessiales > Symbiodiniaceae > Symbiodinium > Symbiodinium kawagutii. Next base: position 393,733 of record VSDK01021573.1, read on the forward strand.
AGCATCAAGCATCGTGACTCGTCGTTCTTGATGATCAATGATTTACTATCAGCCATCATTCAGTATTGACGTTTCCGAATTAAGCATTGTGAATCGTGGCTTGTTGAATGGATCGTTCAACTCACAATAATCACTCACAACCATGAAACAAAGAATGATTCATGAATCATTGTTAAGAATCACAATTATGAACACCATCGGAGTATCATAATTATTATGGTCATTGCTGTTCATGATCAAAATATTTAGTTAGCCAGCATGAAAAACCCTGACTGAGCATCATTGTCATGATCAGTCGATATGAACCGTCGTTGAGTTATCATCTAACCATCATTCACCACCATTATCCATCGTGATTACGTTATTGTCCAGTTGTTCCACAGCCGGTGCGAGATCGCTCAAGGCTATGCAAGGTTCCGCGTCGTTGCCTCCGTTGGTCAGCCAGCTCAGCAGGGATGGACAGGAGAAATGCCTGGGGAGACCCCAAAAAAGGGCTTTAACTCTGCTGGACTACGGTTAAGTGGTTTTGCTTAGTACGCTCTTCTAATCAATATTATTGATCAATGATTGTTCATTCACAATTGTCAATTGTGGTAGATTGCAAGGCAACCATTCTGGATCATTATCAAATCAGCATTAGTTCCCACGTGCTCTTTTATCTTCTCATGGGGGCAAAACATGTGGTTTGAACATGATGTGGCAGGTTGCTTTTTGATGAACTACTTTCGTCGAAACTGACCTGGACGTGGAAACTGTTCTTTTCTACAGGGAGATCAGGTACAAGTGGTAGATGTGCCACTTTCCACTTCAGCTCAGTTTGACAAGGTCATTTTATTTGCATATAAGTTGCTCAGTGTGTAGACTACCTAGCCTACTACCTAGCCTATTGGAGACTGCAATGCAATGCACTTTGGCAACAGGAGTTCACAAGTTAGCCCTTGATTGCAAATTGCATTGCAGAATGGTTTTAATTGTTTGAATATCCGAACTTCATTGTGAGCTTTTTCTACTTTCACTCCGCTTCGATTCAATAGGCACAGCACAGCTGCTCACAAATGGTATATGTGTATAATTCTGTTTGGCTCTTACTGATCTTTACGTTCATGATCGCTTCTTGTTTTTTCCTGCACAATCCTGATTAGTCGGAATTGTTTTTTGTTATTGGTTCTTTGTTGTTGTTGTTGTTGTTGTTGTTGCTGTTGTCGTCCTTGGGACTTGCTGTTGTTTTCCGCATATCTCAATTGATTGTGAATTTGTTTTTTTTTACGCAATTCACTGCATCACTGTACCACCCATCAGTTGTGTCAAAGATTGCTACTGCAATGAAGGATATCTTTGTCCATTAAAGCACTCTGCTGATAGTTCACCATCTTGAGCTTGTATGTGATTAGTCATGAATACAACCGATAGAGAGCGATGAGCGATACTTGTTGATGGCCACAAAGTCAAGGCGGTATCTATCAATCATGCTTACAAGTGGGACGCTACCTCCACTTCTTGGATTAATTAGCACTATCAATCATGGTAAAAGTCACAACAACGGTCATGGTCACTTCTTTGGCACAAACACGTAGAATCCCACACTTTCTTTTTATGAATCTGTATTTTCCCTTGTGATCACACTGATGTCATGTTGAACACTGCTTCTCGTGGAGAGTCATTTTGACCTGTTTGCTTCACAAGCACCTCACTAGTGCCCGACTGCGCCTGATTCCTTCTAGTACAACTTGGTCTTGCGCAAGCTATTCGTGACCTGCAAACTCCACCCCTTGTTTCGTCGGAATGCCCCGGTCTTCCCAACAAGGCATACCTTCTGAATACACTGATAAGGAAGATATGGCCCATTCCTTGCGCCACTTTTTGAAGTTGCAATGCCCTGTTGCGAAACCCACATTTGAGAGATTTCTTAGAAAAACCCTCACGTTCGCGTCGTTCTTCAAGATCAGATGTTGGAAGTCTCAAAAACTGTGGGTTTTAGAGCATTGCATTTGGGGATGAAAACCTTAAACAACTCGCACGTTCGCGTCGTTTTTGAAGATCGGATGTTGAAAAGTATCAAAAACTGTGGGTTTGAGAGCATTTGGCAATGAACACCTTTAAAAACTTGTGGTTTCGCGTCGTTTTTGAAGATCAGATGTTGAAAGATTCGAGATGTCAAGGTTTTGCAACATCTTTGACGAAGACATTCAGCATCAACATATGCATGTGTTTTGCTCTGGTATGTTTTGTCTTGGTACGTTTTGTCTTGGCACGTTTTGCTCTGGGTTTATTGATCACCCAGGCGGGAGCAGCTCTTCCCAAGGTCTCCGTCAGACGGGGGGGGGCTCCTTGGGTTGCCCTTCCCATACATCACCAATCAACTACATCACCAACCAATCACATCACCAACCAACCACATCACCAACCAACCACGTCACCAATCAACCACATCACCAACCAACCACGTCACCAATCAATCACATCACCAATCAATTACATCAACAATCAATTACATCACCAATCAATCACATCACCAATCAATTTAATTACCAATCATTGACATCACCAAGCAAATACATCAGTCAATTAAATTACCAATCCTAAACATCACCAATCAACCACATCACCAATCAAGTACATCACCCATCAACTACATCACCAGAATCAAAAAAACACCAGAGGCGCAAAATTACCAGAGACAAAAACCACCAGAGACAAAAAAACGCCAGAGACAAGAAACACCAGAGACACCAAACCATCGGAAGCAAAAAAGTGGCCAAAGACAAAAAACCATCAGAGACAAAAATACCAGAGACAAGAAACACCAGAAACAAAAAATCAGCAGAGACAAAAAAACACCAGAGACAAAAACCACCAGAGACAAAAATACCGGGGGGAGAAAAAAAACAGAAGCGAAACAACCTTCATCCACACCATCACTCTTCCTATATGTTATCCCTTTTTGTGGAAACTTCCGCCACCGCCTTGCGGGTCACTATGTTGTTGTGTTTGTTTTTAACAAGTTCATGGACATAGTCGGGTCCCCGTGTAGTTAACATCTCTATTTTGCAGTATGTGTAATATGTTTCCCTATACCTTGGTATCTCTCGGTATATTTTCACATGCGCAGAAATTGGTTGCATACAAATATTTATATTTACAATTATATACATGCCGCTTCTTTGACTTAAAATTCCTTTTATTTTTGTATAGTACATCTATATTTACTTCTTTTTTACGTATGTGATTGATATATTGACTTACAGTAAGGAAACACATATTATGTTGAAGTTCATTCATATGAGCGTTGCTCAAAATAAGGGACCCCCAAAAATGGTTGGCTTATTACTACAAATGACTCATAGTGGATGATTTGGGGGTACCCCTATTTTGAGAAACCACCATATTGTTCACTTCAAGGCAATTTATATCTGCTTTTTGGGGGGCAAAGGTCGAACCCCAACTCCTCAGCGACGGGAGGTGAAGACCGGCGCCTTCCGCGGCGAACAAGCGCACGCTGCAGGGCTGTGCCGGCCCTGTGTTTTCAACCTCCGTGGCTTGGTGGTGGGTGGACATGTGGGGAGAGTGAACCTCAGTTTCGCAGGTTCAGTTGGATGATTTAATACTATTTAACTGATTATTAATGGTTCAGTTTCAGTGCCATTTGATTTTTCAGTTTGATGTTTTCTTAGTTTCAGCTTCAATGTGTTTTGATGTTGATGTTGATTTGTGGATCATTTTCTTGTGTGAAGACGTTGCCATGAAATGCAATGGAATGGATGTTAAAGCAAGTTTACTGGGAAGGTTGCCCGATGTTGGTTGATATAAAGAGAAGTATTTGTGTATGCTTTACAGTACATGTTGGTTGCATTTTTGCTTGAATTTCGGATGCGCCCCGTGCAATATTCTTGGATAGCCATAGCTCCAAGGTACCTTTTCATCGAAGTTCCTCTCCATCAAACTCGGAGATGATTGGTTTTTGCAAATGTTTCACACGATAAGATGTTCAGTAGCCATCAGCCAACAATCAACAATTTGCTTGAGGGACCACCTCTATTAGTCATCTATCAACCATGATTAACTGGTTGCTTTTCCACCAATTCTGTGTTCTTTGCGTTTCTCGCAACTGCAACTGAGGCGGAATTTGCCGTGACACTGCGGATACTTGCCTTTATTGCCACGCCGAGGGACATGAGAGGAGCGGAGCTGGCAAAGAACGGTTCAGAGGTTGTTAAACATTGAATGGTTGATAAAGGTTGACTGATTATGATTGGTTGCTGGTCGATGATGGTGAAGCTTGGTCACATAATGGTTGATTAATACTGCATTGGTTAATTACAATGATGGTTGATCGATAGTGGTTGGCCATTCTTTTGATCATTCTGTTTTGGTTGGCCGTTGTTGGGAACACCAGCAAGTCTTGATACAGTCATGGTTGGTCATCATACCTAGTCAAGACAGTTTGTTTATAGATTTGTACATACAGTAATTGCTATATAGTAAATATTCAAGATCAAGTTATATAGTTATCATGGATGGTCCCTGGTGGATTTGTTGGTGCTCCCGGGCATGAAAAACAACGCGGCCCCATTTGTGCGGTGCAGCGGTTAATGCGTGGTGGGCAAGGCCAGTCGTAGGCAGTGAACCCGATGCACGGCTGGGATGTTTCGGGATGTTACGGGACCTGACGAGCTTGGGCACTCTGGGGTGTGGTGATTGGCTAGTTTTGATGATGTTATTACTATTATTGTTGCTATTATTTTACTATCCACCAAAGTATTGATGTCAGCTACTGGTTTGTGTTTTTTCATTCATACTAGTACAGTATTAATATTCTTGTACACTTGTAAGTTGCAAGTATATTGAATGATGAGGAGTCGCACTATATGAATGTGAAATGTCAATGCTGTACACAGTTGATTACTCATGTTGATTATGGGAATGTCCAAAACCTTCCATGGACGCTTTGCGATTTGACATGATCATGAACTGGGTTGCGTGACGATGGGCAAGCTACATATGCCCCAGAACGTTGTTCGTTGACAGTCGTCGTTTAATCGAATCATGGTTTGCTCTTGATGATCAGGTGGTTCACGCTTGCAGCCTCATTGCGGGCTGTCAACGTGCAAGCTATCCCCCAAGGATGTGGCGAACATCCCAACAGCCTCAGTTTTTCAGAGTTACAGGGTGACAGCCCAGCAGTGCTGAGTTCGTCCCCAGTTGATAGGATTTTTTCAACTTTCCTGGATTACCTGGTTGACAACACTACTTTCAATATTATTGGTTCATGATGGTTCACGATGGTTCATGATGGTTCATGACTATAATAGCTAATCATAGATGATGAGCATGACTAACAATGATTACACCATGGATGACAATGGTTGATGATGGGAAATCCATAGAGTTATAGTTGTAGTATGTTATAGTATACAAACTAACCACACTTTTACCATGTAAAGCTGGTGATTTACTGACTCAAACACGGGCGTTGCAATGCCATGGATCTTCTCGATAGCAGGAATCAAAGGGGATATGCGAACCACAAAACAGCAAAACAACATGCCGGGCATATGAGCCGGATGTATTCAAAGGATTGTTGCTGTTTAAACTGTTTTGAAATCCTTTGTCATTGCCTTTTGTCATTGCCTTTTGCTACTGGATATTGTTCGCATTGGCCATCGAACAAGATCAATCGACAAGGATTCAACCAAAAGGTTTGGTTGGATTGCATCATGACTCCAAACAACACAGTGTCAAGCAAGTTCAAGTTGTTTTTTTGGTTGCATGTAATACCGGTGCAACTCAAAATTGCAATGTGTTTTGTCGATCAGTTGTTGATAATGGTTGTTGTCATGTATGTGTTAACTGTTAATGGCTACACCCATCATTGATTGACAGACTGGTTTTACTTGTCATTGATGATTCTGAAAGGTCGGGTGGATGATTTCAAGTCTAGTTGCTATTTGATTGAATTTAGTTTCTGAGAGCTGCTAGTTCCCTTTGCATGCTTGTGAAAAGCATGCTTTGGTCTCACCTTCCTTTGTTTTCTCTCAGCCTGAAGCTTAGTCCTTGGGGTCGCTCGTTCAACGTGGGGAAACAAACAGACAAGCAAAGTGTGGAGCGGTGTTTCAAGCACCAAAATATTGTGCACCGAGTGTTCCACAAGCAAAGTGTGGAACAGGTTGAACACATGTTTTCCAATAAATACAGGTATTTGGGATAGTTGATTGGTTGCTGAGAATATGTTCATGGCGGTTCAACCACCAACCGTTGGCCAACTCACAGGGCTGTTAACAGCATGATATGGTTTTTGGAGACCCAAACACCAGGGGACTGCGACAAGTTTCCATCCGTTTCCCCTATGGAGCTCCCTGGTTCTACCGTGGTTTACAAGGCCAACAGCAGCTCTGGTAGGCGCGACCGGTCATAGCTTGGGGATCCCGGGTTCGGGGCAGGACCAAGCGAGCGAGCCAAAAGGTGAGGAAGCAACGTCAACTGCAACGTCGTAGCTCGGAGATCGGGCGGAACTCTGGAGGTGTGCCGCGGATAGTGATGACATGTGGCTATGGGTCAATATTAAGCAACCAACTAATGGGAGATTTCCACCAACAATAATAGGGAAAACAATGGTTTATAGTAGGGGAACCAGGTGTACAGGGTTTTGACCCACTGCCATGTGATGACCATAATGAGTGCTGAGACTGTGGCAAGTGATGTCCAGTGATGGGTGAACTGTTGATACGGAATGATGACTTATGATGGTTAGGGGCATGGCTCAAAAGAAATTGCAAGCGCAGGCTTTCGCTTCAGCCACGGTTGCGTGGAGACAACATTTTCGTCAGGGTACATCATTTTACATTCAAATGCTAAGGTTTGATATCGCACCGCAAAGGTGAAAATCTGCGTGTATGGACAAAAGATGACAAAAGTGGAAGGTCTTTCCCTGAGTGGTTGCAGTTTCTTGAGAATAATGGTGGCAAATACGACTGATTCTGATGCATTGAGACCTGATATCGAATGCCCGGAAAGACTGAGCCAGCTGCGCCCAGGCATGCGAACACCATCACCCGATCGATTTTGACGCTGTTGAAGCGATGTACAGCTGCCTCCAGTGTCAAGCTGCTGGTATTTTCCTGTGGAAAGCTTTGTCAAAGGCATTGCTTGGCACATGCCATTCGAGGTGAGGTTTCTGCTCATCGCCACGCAAAATGGCTCCAAATTCCCGCCCAAATGCGTTGGTCCTCAAGAACGCTCCGCGAAGCGGATTTGAGGCACCTTCACATTCAGCAGGGTACCCATGCCACAGCAACGGTAGAAAGTTTGCGTCGACTGTTTGACTCACAGCTGTGAATCTTCTAAGCCTTCCCTCCACAGTAAAAGGATGCTTAATGCCAATGATCCTAGTAATGGTGGTTCATGTCTTGCTGAATGATGGTTGATGTTGGTCAATCAATGGTTGTTGGAAATAGCTGCTGGTAGATGAAGCCGATAGGGTTGCTTTTTCTTTGATCCCCGATTCTTTTTCATGGCTTAGTGGCAAAGTTGATCGTGAATGATCAACAAGCTTCAGTTGAATCATATCCACATATGTCAACCAGCAGTTTACCAACAAGAAAATTCAACAAATCAGTTTACATAACTAACACGATCACCGTGGAGACCAGTTCACCCTTCAACCAAGTTGGCAATGGGAAAATCCACCAGGAAGAAATAGTTGGTTTCCCTTCCGGGTCTCCTGGTTGTAAAGTGGGGACTTTCCATTGCCGGATAAGGGACTACCAGAGGGTGGCGATTTGGTCGATCACCACAGGTATCGGTACCAACCTCCCGCGACGCGGTGAAGCGTCGAGAGGCAACTCCACCGCGTGTGGACCTCAATGTGGTGAACATCTTGGCCGAGGCAGAGATGGGCCAGCAAGTGGTGGACTAGGGGTTAAGGAACATGAACTAGCTCAGTGGAATAGGAAGTGAGGAAGACATTTTCCTTTTTGGTTGCTTAGGTATTCATGTTGTAGTTCGATAGTTGCTATAGCTATCTATAGCTCGTTTCCACAGTTTGGGAATGCGTGGAATGCCAACTACATTTCGGGTAGATTGGGTCATCATAGACAGCGCTATCATGAATCATGATCGATTGGCAACAATGGTCGACAATTTGCTAATCATGCTTAGATTTAGTGTAGTTGATAGTGGATAACAATCATGCTCATGATTGGTTCATGATATTGAGTTCCACTACAATGCCACCATGTTTGGGATGATCCTCCACGATGTGGGAATCCTGACATCGTCAACTGGTATGAAGACAGCGAGTTGTTGTTCTGGTATCCCGGCCCCGCCACCCCCATCCCAGCATTGATTTCGCAAGCAGCTTATCCCAACATTTTCAGGCTTAGCTGGGGCTAAGCTGATCCCCTGCCAACCATTTTGAAAAATCGAAACCAAATCAACAGTGCATTGCCAGCGCGCATTTCTACCAGCGAACCTTGGGAAGAATGGCGGTTCCCGAGCTCCCGGATCCATTGGAGGTCCTTTTTTTTGTTCACCCCTGATAATTATTCACCAGGTCACCGACTGGGATTGTGCACGCCAATATCTTTTTTTGTTGGCGGGCAGCTGCTCCTTACAGCCCAGTCACAAGCATCATCCAATGGTTTGGTCACAAATGTCCCCGCGGTCCATTTGCTATTGTTTTCTTAAAGCACCATCAACCGTTTTGATCCATCATTGCAGCTAACTAGGGCCATTATCGCCCACAATCATATCTACTCTTGACTGATATTGACTGTGGTTTCAACCACTACTATCATTGTTATTGCTGTTAAAGGTGTCTTGACGGCCAAACAGTGTGAGAACTTGCTCCTTATCGACCATTACGTGACAATCGTTAACGGTCCTGATACTGAATTAATTGTCATGTTGATGCATCACTCACCATCATTACTTACTATTTAACTATCATTAATCATTATTTAACCATCATTAATCATTATTTAACCATCATTAATCATTATTTAACCATCATTAATCATTATTTAACCATCATTAATCATTATTTAACCATCATTAATCATTATTTAACCATCATTAATCATTATTTAACCAACATTCATCATTATTTAATCATCATTAATCATTATTTAACCATCATTAATCATTCATCAACCATTATGTTACCATTCCGCTGGCCACTTCGAGAGTCATTCACTTCATGCACAGCGCGTGCTGCGCGTGCGCTCAGCCGTGCTCGCGAGGTCTTGATCGAGCTGCGCGACTTTGACAGGCGGGGGCATGGGTCAATGGACCGAGGTGGAGGTGCGGTGTGCAGGGTCGTCATAGTGACGATGAGCCTGCGAGTGATTTTTTAAGTGAAGGGCAATGTTGGTGATAATACCAGCAATGTTAGTGAGAAAAACAATAATAATAGCAATGTTAGTCATAATAATAATTAGCATATAACAGCAAGGTAAGTGATAATGATAATGGCTCAACATGTTTATTTGATTTTTTCTTGATGATTGTTTGTTTGGTTTTTTATAGGCTCATTAGTGCTGATTCATTGGTTAGATCAACTTTATAATGATCAAAGAAACTGGAACTATTATTAAAACTCCATAGTGATGATGAGCTTCTGGGAGTTTTAGGAATAGCTCTAGCAAACTACAGATAAACAGGCTGACACCGGTAGTAGAATAGGCATTATCTACAATCAACAAATCAAAATACATAAATCATACGATGCAGAGATGTGAATAGTGATTCTTTTGAATGATTGAATGATATTAGTGAATTTGGGTAGTATTGGGTAATCACGGGCCATGATTGATGATTGACGTTTGGTCATAGGGCTAAGCAATCACTGTCTATACGACAACCATCCAATGGCACATCTATTTGTACCTGGTCAAAGCCCGACAAAGATGGGAGTTGATGGCATGTCAGCTCCAACAGGACCACCAGCCAGTCGCCTATGCGACTTCTACATCATGGCGTTCAAACAAGCACGGGTTTCCCATTCGAAATCATTAGAAATGATCAGCTTTGGATGGTAAAGTGGGTGAAGGGGAGAGTCAACTGGGCTTCAACGATTGTTGATCCGCTTGAAGACCATGGGCTCAACCACTGCTGTTCGGTTCCAGCATGTTCCAGCCCATGTGTCATGGTAAAGTGGGCGCCAGTTGATGGGTGGAAAAACCTGGGCGTTTCCGAAGTCGCCAGGTGCTCCAAGCTCCTCAAGGAGCTGCTCAACCTGACGCCTTCACGGCCTTCGAAACCATCGGCTCGAGGCGATGCTGCGCAGTGTCAAACGATTCTTTTTTTTGAACACGTCCGAAAAATCGAAATGGCTAGATGGTTTGGTTTGATTTGATTTGATTTGATGGTTTGGTTTGATTTGATTTGGTTCGGTTTAGTTTCGTTTGACACTGTTTAACCTTTTTGTGTCCATATTAAGTCGCACAGCGCCCAAGACAAATACATTTCCCTCTGAAAGTGAGGGCCGTCGAGGACATTTCCCATTTAAAACCCAGCTTTGGAGACCTTCCCATAGCATCAACCAACCCAGGTATGCTGTACAAAGGTGCTGAGACGCAATGTGCATTTTCTCTGCCTTGTCATACGGATGCCCAGCATAAGTCAAACCGCTGGTGCGTGGTAAGCGAAACACGTCAGTTTCTTTGAGAGAAAACCAGCGTGTCAGTGGATTTGCCCTACTTTGATACGTGCGTTCTGCGCGCAAGCTGTCATTGAGATTTATCTAGCAGCAAGGGGCCACAGAAACATGTTCTCTCTCAAAAGTGTAATGATTTTTCACTTGCCGTGGCAAAGCCTGGAACCACTGTAGGCTTTGCGTAAGCCAGGGTAAGCCATGGGGAGGCACAACCTACCGGGCATGAGCCAACACCCATTCGAGGCCGTTCGTTCTTGCTGTCCATATATCAATGTGGGGCCCTTTGGTTATAGCTTGGGAACGCCATTGAACGAGCTATCGTTTTATCTCCCATTTGCATCCATTTGGAATTTGGATCGTTACATTAGAACCACTTTGGTGGTATTATATATTTATATATAGATACTATTCTATTAGATACCCATTTGGTTGTATTAGAGTGTATATTCGATACCATTTCGCATCACATTGTGATATTGTAACATTCGGTAGTTATAATGGATGAACCACTATTGTAATATTGATTAATATTGCAATATAATATATCTAATATTGTATATCAGTTTGGTAGTATAAGATATTCCAATTGCACCAAGAGATACCATAAGATACCATATTGGATACCATATTGGATACCATAAGATACCACTATTTTTCGATTGTATCATGGCAGTAATCACGACTCGCTGCTGTGGCAAGGCCGAGGCCGAGGCTCCGGACCGAGTGCCGCCTTGGCGTTGCCTCAAACGGAGGCGGGACCGTCTCGGGTCTCCGGAGGTCTCCGCGCGCGAAAAACGCGCAGGTCGCCCTCCAATGGTACTGGGGATGTGATTTGGCTATGGTTCACATGGCGAGCTGGGTCAAGCACTTAAGTAACCAACAATAAACCAATCCAGTTAATATTGATATGGGTTAGTCAATGGCCCATATTATTAGAATAACAATGGTGAAAAACCAATGGCAATGGGGATAAGTTCACCAACAAACTATAGGGAAAACAGCCTGGTTAATGATAGGGACCCAGGGGTACAGGGTTTTGACCCACTGCCACATTGGTTCACGGGGAAAAATCTATCTTGGAAACCGTTTACGTTTAATTATTTTTGTTTAGGACATTTTCCCATCATTTCGGGGCACGGTTGAAGCATGATGCCATGATTCTGGTTGATCACAAGTGATCATGCATAGACAATGATTATTGTTTATCATGGTGTCATCATGGCTCCTGAATTTTGGCTCAGATCAACGAGGAACCCTCATTTAATATATCCAAGGCTTTGAGTTTCGAGCAGGTTTTGAAAAAGAGAGAGGAATTTGGAAGGGTGGTTTCACAAAATCTAAGTGCTTGACACTCAGTCATTTTTTTCGTGATTGAAATCTACAGTAAATTCAATATGCGAAATTGACTCAATTTTGTCTCCGAATTCGCATGTAGCATTTGTGCCGGGAATTTTACTTCCCTATATAAATGAGTTCGTTATTGAACATTTGTATCCCTGCTTGAAATCGTATTTGTAGTAGTTGAGTTTCCGCATTTGAAACTTTGTCTTATACTGTGATTGAATTACAATTGTGTCTTTATGTGTCTTTGCAGTCATTTTGTCTACATATTTGCAATTAATCAAAGTTTAGTGTTCTACTTGTTGAAGAATCACTATCAGGCGTGCGCATGAATCCGGTCTGAGTGTTTTTCTTTCAGTCATGTTCCAAACCGGTTTCAAACTGTTTTGGGAGGTTCTTTAACTTCATGGTGAAGTTCTCTTCAAATCCCCCTTCGCATCCTCATTGAAACAGCCCTGAAAGCCAAACACATGTGTTTTCTTCATTCAATTTCTTGACAATGAACGGATGGACAGTGGAGGTTCCACTTGTTCATTGTTTCGGTAGAAGCACTGCCAATTGAGTCTTCTCTTCCGTCGTTCCATCAGGCAAATGATGGTACAAACGGATGGTCACTTTTTCCCCATCAAAAAGCTTTGGGATCTTCAGCGCCACCGAAAGGAAGATGGTAGGCATGCGTTGGCGGTGGAATCATCCAACAATGTCGTACCAGACAGGTGACCCTGGATGAAAGACGTGTAAGTTTAAGTCATGAAACAGCCACTAGTCCAAGGAAGTATCATGCTGGCCTCTGGTGAAAGCTGGGAGGTCATAACTATCGATATATCTATAGTCTATAGATATTTATATCTCTATTGGATGTACTCCAAAAATGATACATGAATATACTCTGGTGAACATAGCTGGCGCCCTCGCCGGAGGCGATGAAGCAGCGCATGCACAACTGTCCTGTGGACCTCATCGCCAAGTTGGGAGCAGCCTTGTGTCAGGTGACGCGCCTCGGCTGCACGCAGGTCGAAGCGAACAGCAGATCCCATGGTGGTTGATGATGTTGGTCAATGGTTAAGTGGCTGGTGGTTTTACTTTTCCTAGAAATCATGATGGTTAATGGTCAATGGTTAATGTTTTTAATGGTCAATGGTTAATGGTTTTATTTTTCCTAGTAATATTCCTAATAATTTTCAACTAGTGATTTTATTTGCAAGACAACACATATTTTTCCTAGTAATTTTCAAGACATGCTGAGTTGACGCGTATTTTTCATCGGGGTGCACCACCAACAAGATATATAATAATCAGTAGGGGTTGACAACGAAACGCAATGATGATCATCAATGGTAGATCCATATGAATAAACCACCATCAGGTTTTTCCATCAATAGTCGGTGATGTGCCATCCAATATGACAACGGGTGTGATTGATTATGGATGTCCCATCACACAAACATGACAAGTTTGCTAAACCTTGAGTTCATAATCGTTCTAGTGGATGGCCTGCGAAAAGTAGGGATAGGTCCAAATAAAGGAACTCCTTGCGTTTACTATACATAATGGGCTTTGAATTACCATCAAATGTGGCCGGTTGTTGTTGGCAGTCGGATCTTGCATTGTACGGTTTAGGATCTTTGCAAGGCAGGGTGTCTCGTCCGCTAAGGACAGTCGGAGATGGAGAAGATCCATGTTGCACCTGTGCCATTGAGGCATGGATGCGTGGCAACAAGACCAACCCCACCAGCAAAGCGGTAAATTGGTAATGTTGGTAAACTGATTAGCAAACTGGCTATTATGATTAGCAAATCATTAACAATCATTAGAAAATCATAAATGATTAGCTAACTGGCTATGGGTCAATATTAATCAACCAATAATAGGGGATAAGTTCACCAACAATACTAGTGGGAAAACACTGGTTAATGATAGGGGAACCAGGGGTACGGGGTTTTGACCCATAGCCAACTAGCTATTATGCTTAATGCGTCATAGCGGTGGTGAAACAAGTTCAGAAGGTTGACCATGGTGAAACTTAGAGGGTAACATGGAGCCAAATGGTCCGTAATGCTTCATGATTGGTTGATTACGTCATGAGCACATTGGTTCGTCATCACCTGGGAATTCTGGCTTCTCAGGCAGGGAGATGTAGTTCACATGGAGATGCAGCTCTGTAACTCCGCCGTGCAGCTCGTTTCCCCAAATCCATGCGCTGTATGGATCAGCAAATGATGCCCCAGCGCAGCGGCTGACGGTGATTATGGCTTGGCACCACGATGACCATGGAAACGACCATATATTCGGCAACCCTGAAATTGATGGTTGTGCCTGAATGATACTTCTGCAGCTGCACCATGACCGGGCGGAATCACGGCGCGCAATCATGGCCAGTGTCCTGGATGTTCATTTATGATTCTGTCACAATTGTGTCGAAACAATCATTTATGATCACCATTCTGTATGAGATCATTCTTCGTTCAGAAAAGTTTCGTCAAGCACTTACTTCATCACTTTTCTTTTCCAGCACTGTCCAGCGGTTCGTGTTCAGTGCATCGGCTGGGGTGTATATCGCACCGCTTGCCACAGCTTTGATCTAGCTGGGGACTCAACCGCTTGCAGCTCGCAGTGGGATCATCCATAGACTTCTCCCCTGGGAGCCGTCGTTACTTTCCATTGGACCTGTTGGGGGTTGGAAGGTGGTGCTTTCGCATCCTGCAGAATCTCATCAAGATCTCTATCTCCTCTTGGTTGATGCACCTTGGCCCACCAAGCCTTATGCCTTGAGATGCCTTGAGATGCCTTGAGATGCCTTGAGGGTTTTCACCACAGACATGGACCTCTTCTTTTTCTGTGTTGCAAGCTGTACCTGGCATAGGCATGGCTGTGGCAAGGGCTACTGCTGGATTGTAGATCTACACTGGCATGTCACCACATGGTTGCCTAGGCAATGCTTGCGGATGCTGGCACTACAGCTGACACAGTCAGCCAACGTTGGAGGAAACGAGCAAATGTTTGGAGCCCTAAAAAAGGGGTCAGGGCATTGGAGAGCAATGGAATTTAGCATCGCAAGTGCTGTGGTAGATGATTAGTGCACAGCTGCTGTTGATATTGATGTTGATGATGTTGATGATGTTGATGATGATGATGATGTTGATGATGATGATGATGATGATGATGATGATGATGTGGATCAGGATCCAAACAGGGGATTCATTGGAAGTGTGGAAGTGTTCTAGCTGGTACGCACCCATGTAACTATAGTTGAGACTATCATCATTTGCTGCAGGTTCGGACCTGGTCGGCACAACAAGCAGCACGGATTCTCGATTTGTCACTTGGATTGCCATGGAGGTGGCAGCGCCAGTCTGATGGACATCAATTAGAACTTACATTCTTCATGTGGTGCGCCCCAAGCAATTTGCGTTTCTTCAACAAAAATGACTCAGCAGAAAACCATAGAAAACCCCAGCCATTGGCGAGATTGGTTTCAGTCCTTAGTTGAAAAGGGGTATGTCTAGTTCAGCAATGAACATCCCCGCCCAAAACCAGCGATCCCAGAACAACTGGTGAGAATCATGCCGTATTATTTACCAGTGTTAAGCATCATTTGCCATTATGATTATAAGCTGCTTCTTAACCAGCATGAGTATGACCATGCTATGACCATGACCCATCAATTACACCTTTGCTCAACAGAGAACTTGGTGAAGGTGCTTCCTTTGCAATGACAGCACCTCACCGCACCTCACTTTTGCAGAAGTTGCTCCGATAGAAGTTAAATTGCTCCTCACCTTTGAAAAAAGCACCGTCAGCACGGGCAAAAAGCACACTCTGCCGCTAGGTGGAACAACTTCTATCTTTGGGAGCAACTCACTATTTGTGAGTGGTTCAAATGAGTTACTTAAGCTATGAGTTAGTTGAATAACTATTTGCGAGTTATTCACAGTCTCGTTCTTCAGAACTCACAGCCATGGGGCACTGCTCGAGGTTAGAGGCATGTTCCGTGGAAGAAGACCTGAGAGAGCGAAAAGCCATGAGCAAATGGCGCTTGGGCAAGGCAGCACGGCAGCACTGACGGCAGCCAGGCATAGCCAGGCAGCCCTTTCACCAGCACTTGGGGCACTAACAAGGCGTGGGTATATGGCAACATGCCCTGATGGTTTGATGGTTGATGGTGGGTGAATGACTGGCTTGGGTCATGAGTTACAAGAACGATTAGTGTGGTCATGAATGGTGGCTAAATGTCAAGGGTTCATGGCTAGTATAAGCATGTATAACCACGACTTAGCAGCAGAATGGTGGGTCAACCATCAATCACCATATGGCTGTGGAAACAAACCCATGCTGGGAGATGACCGCCATGTTTGTGTGTCCATTTGGCTCCGAAAAAGATGCTTGGGGGTAAGGATACTTTGCATGGATCACCTCATGTAGTGATACATAGGGATCCACAACAAGGCAGGAACAATATATAGGCTTTACAGGGACAAGGATAAACATGATATTAGATATTTGAACTCATTGTGCCTGGCGACCCCTGTAAATTAGGCATGAATCATAGTGGTCATATGGGGTTCAAACTGACGCCAATCATGTCGATCATTGCGGTTCAATCAAGAAATCATAGCTGCACAAAATCAGAATGGCTAAGCAAAAACATATCCAGCAATCAAATGGCTACAGCGGCTACATGAAACTGCAAGCAATATCACCACATCAGCAGTCATGCCACAGTGGTGCAGGACTACGGCATGGGAGACATACCTGAGTAAAGAAAGGGAAACTGAGCGGAAACCGAACAAAGCATTCACATCCAATAGACGATCTAATCTAGCTGCGAAGTGGATCAAGGACCCAGCTGAAGCTGCCTTCGCAGAACTGTAACGTACATGGTGGGTCTAAGGAGGTGACTTTATTTCTGAGCCTTTTTCTTCATTATTTTTGCCTTGAGTCGGTGAAAACCCCTGCTGAGTGAAGCACTTGGGGTGGGTCAAGGTCTATGCCACAGCATTCCCATCCCAGCTGGTTCCATTTGTCGGTGATAGTGGTGGCAGGGAAGTTTCACCCCTGTGTGTTTCACCCGAAGACAGATGAAGTCCTTTGGTTTTGTGGTTGCATGCGCTTGGAATTTTAGTCCCGATATGTGTGTTTTTGGATTTGGGTATAGCCATACCAAATGCCCAGTGATAAGAGATGAGCACCATTGGTAACCAACAATGGTCTTCCGATTTGTTTGACCGCCATGTCAACATTTCCAAAGGTATGAGTGATGATAGGGCGACCCATCATTTCTTGGTAACTGCGTCAAACGAATCATCAGGAAGAGCTGGCAGTGACACCTATGGCGGCTTTCCTGGACACGTGTTCCTGTCGTGGTTGTGACAAACCATGTTTTGTCTCATGATTGTCCATCCCCCACTGCAAGACATGGTGTACAAAATGAGCGGTTCCCCAAGTATCCCTGTTTTTATACCAAGCGTCCAATAAAATTGGGTGGTTCTCAGTGGTTCTCAAAATACGAGTACCCCCCAAATCATCGATTGTCAGCCATTTGTAGTCATCAACCAATCATAATTTTTGGGCTCCTAATTTGAAGAAACCACCAATTACCAAAGTGTTGATCTTCCTTTTTTAAGCTCAGTAGCTGCTACCCAAACGATGATCAATTCCATGAGTGTTGGTCAAACCCCAAGCCGTTGATGTGGCTTCATGATCAGTTGGATTCCAATGAACCACAATTAATAGGTACAACCTACCCCATCGACGTTGGGTTGATGGTAGCAATGGCATGGCAATTCGAGCAATGCTTTCTACAAAACCGATAAAAGGCGAACTGGCATCATCGCTGTAGACCCACCAGAGCCATGAATACGATGCTATGTGCTCTTGTCACCACATTCCAAGACGGCGACAACCATCATGCCCATCAACAACAGGGTATAACAAGGTACTCCGCCCTTGCTTCCCATTCTACGGGATGCCACGAAACAATACGAAATAGATCCAGAGAGTGGTTATATTATATGTACATGTATTATATATATATAGCTACTCACGATAGCCATGGGAATCTTCGACTGCTAGTAACATATTTATATGTATATAGGCACACTCATGATAGCCACTGATCACCAGTGACCCAACAACGGTACCCTTGATTCGTATGGATCCTTGCGGACGGCTGCGTCACGGATAGGTTGAAGAAGCGGCGCTTCTGCTTGAAGAAGTGCTGGAGGATGCGCTGGTTGTTCCTGGTACCCGGGCTACAGGGTACCCGGGCTACACACATGACCAGCCATGGTGCCATTTTAATGTTGGTTGTTTCTGCTACAGGGACTGTGTCTTGCTGTGTGAACAGAACTCCCAAGTTGTTCTCTGGTTTACGAGCCAAGTTTGCAATTCTGGAGGGGTTCTATCCTGGTAAAGCGAACAGGCTGTTAGAATTTCAGCTGGGTATCCCTTGGGGACCCCCATCCCAAGTTATCATTCATACTGGGATGGGCATCCTAGTTAGTTGCTGGCAACTAACCACGGCTATAGGGGTTATAAGCCACCTTAGAGGGTTTACGACCATGGTTGTATCCTGTTTGCCATGCGTCCAAGTAGGGAAATCAAACAGCGAGCTGTTGTGGGGTCCGTCATGGCATGACAAGATCAGCGCTGGATGCACCACCAACAACCAGCCAAGGCAAACTTAGGTGGCAACAATCCGTTATTATATTGTCAAGTTTTTTATACTTCGGTGGTACTTGTAACAATGTCTTGGGATATACCAATAGCAGTTGTTATGGTGGTCAATTGTTGTGAAGTATTTTGAAAATCGTTGATTCCAGATTATTCACCACCAGGCAATCAGCAGAACCATTTATTTGGACGGGACGGCCCCGCCTTGAGTGCCCCTTTGATCGTCGACTTCGGTTCCTATACGTACACATATAGAAGGTATGTATCTATGCATGTATCTCAAGTCTACACATATATATATATATATATACGCTTGTTGCTTTGACCAGTTTAGCGTTCTGCCATGTATGGAATTTGCCGCCAAATTTGCAGGAAACTTGACTCATCATTGAGGTAGACGGATCTATTTCATCATGGATTCCCTGATGAGGCAGATAGATGCTCCTCAAAGTAAAATTGCCAGGCAACATGTTCGCTGTTTTTCTGGCTGAATATGGTTTCGTTATTATTTTGAGACAATTATTTGCAGTGTTTGTTTACATTGTTTCATTGTCATTACTAGATTTTTTGAGATGTTGGCAACGATTGAAAACCTGACGCCCGCAAGCCCTCCCTGCAGGTCATGGAGGGGCGCGCTCCACTGAAAACTCAACATGAGTTGGTTGTGATGGTAAGTCCTACAAGAAGCCCCCTACTGGAGGTGACCGATGAAATCAAACCGTGGCCATAAAATGTTGACCTCCCCCACGTCCCAAAATTTCAGTGTTGACGTGTTTGAAGAGGGTTGGCACGAGTGGACAAAAAAATGCAAAACAATCAAACCCCAGGCACCAGCAAGCGGCAACTTTTGAACATTGAGATTTGGGGGGGCGGGTTTTTTTGTTTTCTTCCTTGGGTTGGGGTTTGATTTGTTGTCCACCAGACATTGCCTTGAAGCCAAACATGCCGTAGATAATTTGGATTTGTCTACTTAGCTTCTGACCAACGTCTAGCACCAAAAAGCTGGTTAAATGAGTCTCGTGGAAAACAATCAGTTGAGCACCAAGTTCTTGGTGATCAATATCAGTAGCGCAGTAGGGATCACGAAGCTTATCGCCATCGATGACCTTGGCGTCAGGACCCGGGAGATCGCAGCGAGCAGGAACAGCGCAACCTCAGGCGTGGTGCTGAAACTTCAAAGTGGTCAGCGACCAACAGGTCCATGTGACTGGGATTCTTGCATGTTGAAGCCATGGTCAGCCATAGTCACCTTGGTAGTGACTCAATCTGACTCAACGTAGTGAGTCATGCTGAAACCGCACCGGTTGCAAGCCGCAGGGTTCGAACTGCAGAAGCTTGGATCGTCACTCTGGCGATGCTTTGACCGATGGCGCATGAACAGTTAGGGTTGATGTTTCCACGCTAAACTAATTTATAGATGATCCATAGATGAGCCATAGTAGATGATTGAATGATCTGTGGATCATCCACAGATGATCCATAGATGATTATGTTGATGATGAAGAAGAAGACGATGATGATGATGATGATGCCGAGGATGATGACGGTGATGAGGTTTGGTGGTGATGGTGGTGATGATGGTGATGAGGTTTCTTCGCTATGATGATGAGGCTGGGTGTTTATGATGATGGCAATTAGGTTTTTTGATCACATGCAGTGATTGTGGTGATAACACATTCCATGATAGACGCTGAGACTACATATCCAATGCATCTTCCAAACACCAAAGGTTGCCCCCAATGGCGTGGTCACCGGGGGGGGCGCTCATCACGATGGATCCATATGACCCGGATCCGTTCATGGCAGCCATGGTTGTGTTCAAACATTGATTGGTTTGTTGTGGTTGTTGCATTATGGAGGTGGTGATGGTGATGCTCGCTGTAGCTGTGGCTGCCTGTTGCGGTTGATGTTGCTGTTGTTGTTTGCAGCAGCAGCAGCAGCAGCAGCAGGAGTAGTAGGAGGAGTAGTAGTAGTAGTACTAGTAGTAGTAGTAGTAGTAGTAGTAGTAGTAGTAGTAGTAGTAGTAGTAATAGTAGTAGTAGTAGTAG
>VSDK01021573.1:414781-510433 GCA_009767595.1 Symbiodinium kawagutii
AGCAGCAGCAGCAGCAGCAGCAGCTATAGCAGTCGTAGTAGTAGGTGTTGTTGTTGTTGTTGTTGTTGTCGTTCGTCCGATTGATTGATGCTTGTTGGTTTTTGATTCTCAGTTGTTGTTTTTGTGTGCTGCTGTTGTCGATGATGCTGTTCTTGGTGATTGAACATTTATGGTCGTTACTAAGGAGGGATGCAACCAAGCAATAACACCACCATACTCCACTGTGCAGAATGTATGTACGCAATTACGCAGACAGTATGCATGTCTATACGTATTTGCTGACGTTGCACACCAACAATATTCTATCTAATGTTCAGCATTCACCAATACTATTTGATACTAGATATATATATATATATTTATATATACACATAGAATTATATATGTGCATATATACATATATATATATATATTTATATATATGCAGGGCCATACCCATGAACTTTGTAGGTTTCATGTACATATTACTGGTTGGTTGGTGGTTTTAAGCATTTTGGATTTTTTCTCTGGTATTTGAACACCTACTAATGATTAGTTGGTTCATATGTTTTTCATAGGGATGGTTCAACCACCAACCAGATTAATACATTGTACCCCTGGTTCCTCTATCATCAACCATTGTTTTCCCTATTCTTGTTGGTTATTATCCCCCATTATTGGTTGATTCATATTGACCCATAGCTATATGGTCGTTTCTCAAAATAGGGGTACCATCAAATCATTTACTTATTAGCCATTTGTAGTCATAAGCCAAACATTTTTTAGGTCTTATTTTGAGAAACCACCTATAGCCATCTAGTTGGTATATATCCCCTATAATTGTTAGTTGTCATCCGATATGATTGTATAAACATTAACCAGCTATTGTTGGTTAATATTGACCCATAGCTACTATTATTAACCACTAACCAGCTAGTTAACCATTGGTTGCTTGGTTGCTTATTAACCAGCTATTGTTGATTAAGATTGATCCATAGCCCACAGGTATATGAATATCTTGAATCTGTTTTCTCCACCTATCTGATCCGCCAGGAACTTGGACGTCCTGAGCGAGCGGATCAAGTCCTGAGCACTCTCACTTACGAGGCGCCGCGGTGCCTGGGAGATGCAGCCGGCAGCTAAGGCTTGATGCTTAGCTGGGCTTTATGACTATTTGGCACGGCTATAGCATACCATGGCTAAGGCTTGGAAACGGCTAGTCATGCTCCGATGGCGAACGTTGGTCGATCAGGGGGGATCTCAAGCAACAAACAGTATTGGAGATGGGCAAGCCAGGGATTGGTCAAGTTGCAACATCGTTGCCTCACATCTGGATTTTCCAAACACAGACTGCCTTCACTCTCACGACAATCCAAGTAAAAGGATGCTTAAGAGGGTTGGAGGGAGCCGAGGCATGGGAGCGGTGAGATTGTTGTGATAGGTTCCTCATTGCTGATGGTCAAGACCAACCAAAACATTGATGCTCTTTTAGTGAATCCAACATATTGACAGATCGTTTCATGATTGTTTTTGGGGATGTGGTGTAGTGGGGCAGCAGAAGGTTGAAGATCCTAAGCCATGGCATTTCCAGAGCTAGTGCATGGTTCTGTCCAAGGGAGTCTCCAGCTGACGTGTTACCACAATTTGAACGTGTTGAACATATCTTAGCCATACTTAGAGACGTCCATGGTTCGCCTTGGATCAGCCATCAATTCCATCAATCTGGTTTGGTCCCGGTGAATTCTTCAAGCAATTTCCATGGTTTGGTCCTGCCACTGCCTGCAATATGTTGCCACTGGGTCCCGCGACGCCTCAGGAATTACAAAGGAGTCACGAACTGCCGCCACCGATGAGTTCCGCAGAGAGAAGGGCAATCTACAAGGACCGATGCGAGGTATAGCGAGGTGGGAGCAGAGAGGCCCCAAACCCGTCAGCAGGGAAACCAACCACGTCAACATTGTTTGAAACACCAAGTTTTGTTCAAACATCTGCATGTTTTTTTGTTTATTATGGTTCTGAAGTGAATGTTTTTGACTCCTAGTCAAAGAATTTGGCATAGCTCTTTGCATCCACTTGCTGCTTGATTTTCTTTGCCACTCAGAAGGATGTGAGCATGGGTTGAAGCACGATGCAACTGATGATAAAAGATGATAGAATAATTTAGCTGGATTGAAGAGTACGTAAAAGGCTGTTTTTGGCTGTGCCAAGACGTCATGCGCATGTAGGTTGCTAAGCAATGTGCGCGGGTGCGCGCGCGGGTGCGCATGTGAACACACATAGAGCGCGCATGTGAGCGCGCGGGTGCGCATGTGAGCGCGCATGTGAAACGCGCGGGTGCGCATGTGAGCGTGCATGTGAAACGCGCGGGTTGCCAAGAATGCCATACCAAGAGTGTATTACAAGAGTACTCCGCACAGGTCTCATTCCAAGAGTGTCTTACTTACAACTTACAAGGGTGTCCCACAAGAGTGTCATGAGTCATGAGTCAAAAGTCTCATGAGTCGTCATAGGTCATTTAAGTCATGTATAAATCATACAAAATATGTAACTCATAATTTTATACTTGATTAATCATGATTAATGATTTTGATTCATGATTTATGACATCAATTCATATGAAATGAAATGAAATGAAATGTAAGAATGACACGGCAAGATAATGTAAGTAATATACTATTAACATAACTATACGTTCGTACCAGGGTCATGCCAAGATTGTCTTACAAGAGTTTCATGCCCAGAGTGTGCTAAAGAGAATGTCCTTGAAAAATGAGGTTTCAACGAGCACTCGACGGGTTTGAACACTGTGCCCTACCAAAGCGCTCGCTTCGCCTGCCAATCCTGCTTGAGGGTGTGACTGGAACATGAGATTGACAAGGGGCTTGTCATTGCATCACATGGATTAGATTACACATGAGTCATGTAAATTCGCATGGCACTAATGTCGCAAGATATCTAGTCTATGCCGTTGTCTACGTGTCTATAGTCTATAGTCTATAGTCTATAGTCGTCTATAAATCTATAAACTATAATAACCATGTCTATATGATGTTTTCATAGTAATTGTATCTTATTTTTTGACAATCAATTAGATTACACAATCAATTTAGCATTTGCGTATTGATAGATTAGACGGGCGCCAATGCTGGACTATAATTTGTAACTAATTTATACTTCTGGCTTATGACTCATGGCTCATGACTTATGACTTATGACCCTATGATTCTTATCACTTACTTATATCAACAGAAACTATTTTTTT
Source organism: Symbiodinium kawagutii (assembly GCA_009767595.1). Taxonomy (NCBI): domain Eukaryota; class Dinophyceae; order Suessiales; family Symbiodiniaceae; genus Symbiodinium; species Symbiodinium kawagutii. Next base: position 418,023 of record VSDK01021573.1, read on the forward strand.
GATTTTACATGATTTGTTTAAGATAATTTAATCATTAGTAGATTGATGAAGAATGATTATGTACGACTTTTCACATTGTTCTTCAGAATCTAACTTACAACTACCTCATGATCAATGATACATGTTACATGATACCGATACTTTCACACAGCGTGTCATATCATTTCAGTGCGAGCATTTAAACATTAAATCAGTTTTCACATAAACTATGTCAACACAGGCGGTTGAAGGATCAAGTCTCAAAATACAAATTATACTAACGTTGTAAAATTACTAGGATAGTTTAAAGATGTAAACAAAGCATTTCTTAGGCAAGCAATAAAGGCAAGGCAATGAACCATGACCAAATTTCATGGTGCAAACAATTGTCGACGGGAAGCAACATCGAGATGCATCAAGTTTACTTTCACATTAGAATTCATTTGCGCACGCTGGCCTTTGCATGGAGCAATGGCTGCTGCATCCGGTCTGACAGACCAGCAGAAGCGACGGGCCACTGAAGCACTTTCTGCGACCCTTATCGCTGATTTAGATGATCCATTTTTCTTGGTATGATATGGTTTGACATTTCGCTGATTACTTTTCTTACCCGGGACTGATCTTTGATGTTTCAAATCTGTAGTCTATAGTTTAGTTTTTATGTTTGGGTGACACAAATCAAATCACTGTGTAATATTTTTAGTGCATCAACCATGCAGCCTCGGGTCCTGGTCACCATTATTTACAACCTCAAGCTTGATATTGGTACTGCATTACAATTAACTACAATTATTCATTAGCTTGTAAAAAAATATGGTATCGGTATGGTAAATAATTTATAGTCTATAGTCAAGTTATAATAGTTGATTTTTGATTTTTAATTTCCAATTTATCATTTATTTGTAATGTTACAAGTGTATTCATTGTGATTATCATTAGTTGATCCATTCCTACTTGATTTCATTGCGCCATCAAACCAATCAATCATGGTCAAACGCTTCTCGCGTGCCAATGTCAATACTGAGGACCCTGGCAAAGAAGTATGTGAAGAAGCATGCCGTTCGTCAGGCCGACATTTGCCCCAGGACACAGGGAAAAGGTAGTCACCGGCGATGGCTGCCTTCGGCTATGTTGAAGGCTGCGCACCGTGGTCGCATGAGACACCTCACTCACAGGACCACACGACTCAACTGGCATGTTCTAAATCAAAAGTAAATTTATAAAATATTTATTTTTGTATTTTGTAAATATGTTGAACTATTTCGGTTCATAATCTATGAATCAACCATAATCACAATCATATCATATCATATCATATTTAACTTCTATTTAATATCATATCCACCACCAGCCGTGTAGCGCATACATATCACACGCGTCACTGTCATTATTATATGATATGATATGTCATGCATCAAATATTGCATCATACATCAAGAGACATACGGCTGGACATGATGTCAACGAAATCAGTTTTGCAGGCGCCATCTCTTGGGTTTCCTTGACGTGACAAACATCATTTCAACAATGATACAGAATCATAGCGCTAGGCTGGGGTCAAGTTTTAACGATTTGATGGTTCATGTCCTGTGTAGCTCGAAACATCATCTCTTGTTTTGAAGGTAGTTGTGGTTGTCCTTCGGTTTTCTTTGTTTCACTCCAAGAATTTGACCAGTCTTCGCTATGTTTGGGTAAGGCTAGCGGGAAGAAAATTGGATTCTAAATGAATGTAGAGAAAATTTGTTGCGTGACGCGCACTAATGATAATGCGACATGTGGCAGTGCGTAGGACGCAGCCTTCATCAGCCTTCGTGATCATGACGTTCCAGGTAGTTTCAGTTCATGATTCGTGACGCAAGATTGAATTACGTTGGCTGAGATGGGTAGCTCATGGTGTTCCAAGTTGTTTTAATTTTGACATGTGAGACAACTGCTGGGTGAGTTTGTTTGACAAGCGAGAGTGGTATTGTAAGCCAAGAAGTGATCAATCAGTCAATGATCATTCAGGTGCAATATGATTTCTAATTTCTAATTTTATGTTCAGTAGTTGTGGAAGGAAAACAACCACTCCATGACGACATGAACATGTCGTATGCCGTATGACGTATGCCGTATGACCATATGACTCAGGACACAATCTGCCCGCTGCCTTCTTAGGTTTGGTTTGACTGGAGTAAGCGCCCTTTGGAGAAGGACAAGCGCTGCCAGGAAGAGTATCACGACCATGGGCTTGCGCTGTGCTGCGTATTGGATGGAGGGGAGCCATGCAACCGTCGGCAACGTTCCTTGCTTTTGAATTCCTACCGATGATATTATTCGATCCAATAAATGCAGTTCAAAGAAACAATTTAGTTTGTAAACTATTGCGTGATCTATTGATCTATGTCAATGTCAATGTCTGTGTCATAGACCATAGAATATAGCCAGCCCATGTAATATTTAAGACATGGAATGATTTAGTCATACATTCAACAGTCTTTGAATTGCATGGATGTTACAGCATATTTGTGATACGGTTTCACTAGATAAATTATATAATATTAATATATCAATATCAATATTTAATAGATAATATTTTTACTATATATAAATATACATATTTAATTTAATATATTAAACTATTTTATTATATCATAATCAAATCATATATCATATATTAAATAGATATGATATATTTAAATATATGATTCTGATTTATTATTTTGTTTGAATTAATATATCGGAAAATATATTTATATTATATATTATATATTATATAAATTTATATATTGTATATATCATATAGTGTTATTTTGATAAAAGAACTCTAGGTTATATTAGCGCAACAAAATGTATAGTAACACTATCAGTTATCAGTAAAATGTTAGATGCATTTACATATGAATATAGACTCAGGAAATGTCATATAATTTAATAAACAGGATGAACTATGTAAAAAAAGGAAAATTAAAATATATTTCAAGACGCATAAGTTAAGTTACATAGCATATCCAATATTCATTAATTTTGGTCAATGGTAATAATGTCACGAATGAAAAATCATATTTGAACATGATATGATTTAATCATATAGTGATACCGACAGCAGACAAAAGAATATACCTTTGATCAGTGATCGTTCACCGCTATGGCCCTGGCTATCACTGATCACTGAGCGCTGATCACTGCCTTCCATGTCTCACTCGCTTTCATCATCAATGATTGTTAATAATGTTTTATTTCTACAAGATCCGCGGTCAATGGTTTTATTCAGGATGCGGGTTGCGGTTATCAGCCAGCTTACTTTGTTTTCTTCTTGTCTGGTCTACGATGTGTATATCATCTGATATATCATCGGCGTTGCAGCATCCCACTTGTTCTTTTTGACACATGTGTGGCGGTGATGTGACCTCCTAATTGAAACGCAATCCATAATCAAAAACAATCATGACTTTGCCGTTTTCAAGTTATCACTTAGTTTGTTGATGTTACCAGTTGCAAATTCAGAATTCATCGCAACCTATGGTGCCGGCGCAGTATTTGTTTGTACGGTGCCAGCGTGCTGGTAAGGTGCAAGCTGCTGTTTCGAACTTCTTCATGATCTGCCAATCTGCTTACTGCAATGCGGTGTTGCAGAGTGCGGCTTGTTTTGCACCTTCGGAGTCCATATTCGGATGGTCATTGAATGTCTTAGAGATGAGATGTTGTCAGTCTGATTTTTTTCAATATTCAATGACAAGGATTCAATGATTGACATAATTGATTTATAGACACCATTTGACACGTAGACTGTAGACTGATAAATAGACTGACCAAGGACCGATTGGATGTGACATAGGTGCGCAGACTCATAGAATTATGACTACTGATGGCTCATTTCACAATTCATGATGCATGGCTTTGAGATGCAGAGTCATGAGACTGGTATCAGTGTATCAGATATGATATAACGACATCATCATTTTCATTTCATACGATTCGATTCTTCATATTCATTTTGTTCATTCATAGTATTCATATGTTCATTCAAAGGTTTCGAAGACACACAACCAACTTAGAAGATAGAGCCGATCAGTTCTCCTAGCAGCAGGTTGACTGCTCGATATGGGGACCCCTTCTGGGTAACTAAAACCGGCAATATAGTACAGTATAATGTAATTTAAAAAAAATGATATATATATATAAAATATTATATTATATATATATATAATATATATTAATATATAAATAATATACTCACAAAACACACATGTTTCGATTTTGCGAGGGAATCTTGCGTTGCCCCTAAAGTTTGCATGCGCAGATGCATTTGCGCACAGACAGTTGCCAACACCTATACAACTTTAGACTAGCCAAAACCCATAGCCTGCATTGTACCTGCTGGCCAGCAAAGGCCCGCATCAGCGAAGACGAACCTCTCAGATGCGGAAAGCTGCAGATTGAGTTTGATGAGACGAGTCAAATGCAGCGCCTTCGGTTTGGCTGCATGGCTACTGAAGCAGTCTTCTCCGTATTGGTGTCTTGGATTGTGAGTTGTGAGCTGTGAGTCCCATCGGATGGTGGCATTCATTGATGACATTCCCAAGTCTTCTCCTCCGACTGTGATTACATCACATCGCTCAAATGATCTTAAAGCCATGGCCATTGCATTGAACTATCAACTGGTGTTATCAGTAGTTATCATTAATGTCTCATGTTTTACATGATTTAACCGCTCCTTGAAAAGCTAGTCTTTACAGACGACCATAATGAATGATCCATGATTCATGATCATTGAACACTATTGTATCGACGTGATATAGTTTGCATAGTTGAGTGTTATCAGTTATCAGTTGTTTTTTTGTGTATTTTCAAATGTTAAGTATTTATGTTCAACATATTAAATATATCATACAGATTCATATCATCATATCTTATACCCTTGATCATATCATATCATACCATTTCATCTCATATCATATCATCTCATATCATATCATGTTTTATTTGACATTGTATTATATCATTGATTATTATTATTAAATCATTTTTTATGTTTATATAACTCACATCTCATTCACTTCATATCAATAGTAGATGTCACATCAAACCGACCATACAAACGGAAACTTATGTAACTATCATGTAAACTGTAAACATTTAAACCTTGGAGACGAGAGATGACTAAATCAAGTTACCCCGGACGTGTTCAGTGATTGTGTAACTCTGTGTAACCAATTCATAAGCCCACATTTCATAAGTAGTATGATGGGAATCTGTGATGACTACGATGGCCAACAATCAACCAGTCAGCGCACCATTTGTTTGAATCCTCCACCGAGATCCAGCGAACAACGTTGATTGCATCCACCATGGGCACGGTGCGGCATCTCGGCAGTTTGTGAGTGACCTGAAATCTGATGACAGTTTGGATTCACTGAAGAGACAGACTAATTTATCATGATACGGCCACACAAAAGGAAGCTTGACCGATATTGATTCTGGTCATTCCCAGAAACATTGCGATGACAACACTGACACTACTATCGAAAGAAAACAACCTGAGTTCTGGATCAAATGTCAATCCAGCCTCAAAGCATGGTCACACAGTCTGATCGCGGATCATCGAATATTCAAGATGGATCACACATCACCATGTAGGCCTCTGATCACCGAGGCATGCGGCCTTTGTTTGCTGCCCTGCAGCGTTGCGAACAACGCACAGTGGGTCAATTTGGCAAGGTATTATCGCAAAGCAGCCCGTGCATCCACTCAGAATCTTGGTGCGTTTTGATAGAACTGTGCTCAGGCTGCATGATGTCATGATTGAGACTCAGCGATTGCTACGTTGCAACTATCCGGGGCTATCCGACTAAACTGTTTACAAGTAATCAATCAATGATGACAATACCGACGGTGAGACTCAGACAGGAGGGTGATTTAGCTACAAGGTTGTGGCTGATGAAGTCAGAGGTTGATGCAATGATTTTGATCGGACAGAGTCAAGCTGACCTCGAACGCAGTCATCCATAGTCAGAGTCATAGTCATAGTCATGTGAGTCATGAGACAGGTCATGTTTAATTAGAAGTCATGGGTAACGGCATATAGGCTTGGCCTGCTTAGCCAATAGTGTTCAATGGGCGCACTAGTCAATAGTCATAGTCACACCAACCATTTGGCTCTGAGAATCACTGCTAGAGACTCAGTGTCATGAAGTGAGTGAGTCATTCAGTCTCATCAACCATGAATGATATGTGAGGTGTTGGTTGAACCACCTTTGGCCTATTTTGATTTCATTGGCTTCCTTGTTTGCTTGACGATCATGCCGCCCTATTCAGTTGATCCAACATCATGAAGATGCCGATTGATGTTGGTGTTTATTGATCCTTTCAATTGTGATTGATTCTCACCATTACTCTAATCACATTTAGTTAGTAGCGCTACTCAGATCCAATGATGGTTGTATAGGACGACATGCAGAAATACGTGTATGATTCACCGTATGATACCGCACATTCACTTGATCTTGGAGTATAAACGGATTCCGGATACCGTACACCGGATATATGAATGAGTAGTATTGTGTAATTGCGTAGCTACGTATTTAAATTTGGCTTATTCATTTCATGTTTAAAGAATACGACATGATTTATCTATGCTTATAACTTATAACTATAACTTATCACTTTTAACTTATAACTTATTATGTATGATATAACTTGTTGTATATATAGTAGACAGATGATATACTTGTATTTGAAACACACACAATTCATTACAATGTATACAGTTCCGTAATAAAACATTTCATACCATATCATGTTTAAATAACTATATACTGTATATTCATATACTGTATGAATATTTCAATACACTTACGGAACGACGAGAGTCCATTCAGTGAAAGCTGCAGGCTGGTGTAAAGCCTTCGACGTGTTCATTTTGGGGCTCATATCGGACGGGGCGCCAGCAAATCTCAAACTGTCCCGCTGGCTACGGAAGAACCTACCTGCAAATACTTTGCTGTTGCACCACGTGTGCGATCTGTGCCTCTGCGCAAATGACATGCTACCATGTGTGCATGGTCACTTGATATGTCGCCATGACCCACGACTCATGACGCAATACCAACGCTGATGCTGACAAGTTATGATGATAGATAGACTTAGATAAAATACGATTCAGCTTTTCATTTTTCAATGGTCCAACAGTTCAAATGATCTGTTTAGTGTTGAATGTCAGGCACGAAGCAAATCATTGCGTGGACGGAGTCTGGGCAGGGCTTGGATTGAACTCAATGTGGCTGGACGGCAGATTGTGGGGAACATGGCACGTGGTTCGAGAAATGGCAGCCGCCATGAAAATATTCCCGCGATGAATCTGATGGTTGGAATAATGATGTATGATTCAAACATGCCTGTCTAGTAGGTTTCATGACAATGACAGAACTCAAATAACTCACGACTCACAACTATTAATGATGATAATTTTGAGTTTAGACAATGTTTTGATGTGATTTGATGAGATGATATGATATGATATGATGTGATATGATATGATGTGATATGATATGATATGATATGATACGATGATGTGATATGATATGAACTGATATGATACAATGATATGATTTGAAAATTATATGTATAGTCTGTATAGTATATGATATGATGATTCTGAGTCAAGTCATCACATCAGACCCTTTCATATCATTTCAAATCTCACATCGTCAGATCAGTGCCAATGTATCAAATCATGTCATATCCTCTCTTTCAATTCGCATCGATTCATGTCACACCACGCCACCAAATCATACAGTATCATATTATACTGTATCATATCATTCATTTCACATTTGATGTATTTGTTCCTGTTGTTTTTCAAGCTGTAAGTTGGAATGATAGCATTTGTCATATCGGCGTATCGGTTTACCACGAAGTGGGGGAGACAACGAGGTTCTGCCTTTCCAATGTCATAGCGTATGGCCAGACATTTCTGGATCTGGTGCTACACACGGCGAACTACATCCGAACACACATGACGGTGGTTTACAGTGCGCCAGAGGAATCTTGGGGTCAGTTTGCCAGCCGAGTGGTCCACATCACATTGACGAAGCGGTTGCAAGGACCACACGACACAGACAATGAGAAGAGACGAAAATTGAAAGCATTGATTCGGAAATTCCTTACCATCTTCAATGGGAATTGGAATTGTTGGGGAATGATCCGTCATCATTGTAGCGTCACTTGTGAATGCGGTGGGCTGACGCAATCTCAGCTCGCTGATGTAGCAGCCGCTACGTTCCTTGAGTTGATTCTTTTCTCGCGGCCACCCATCCCAGCATTGAGCCGGTGGCTGAAGTGCAGCGAGACAGCCAAGTGGTATTTGCCCCTTTGCCCAGAACGAGTGGCGCTGACTCATGACTCATCATAATCTCAAGCACATTGCAACCATTCCAAATAATGTATGTAACATGATAACATGTATATTTTTTTGGCGCACACATGAAAGATGATCGTCATTTTGAATTGAAACCATGTGTCACTCTGTGCCTGTCGGTGTCGTGTTGATATTAACTGATCATTGATAATTGCAATCATTGATATCGTTGATTGATATCATAGTTTTTGGTCATATCCTTGGCTTTCGAGTCCAATCGAACAACGGTATCCATCATCATGATTATTCATCATCACCGCCATCATCATCATCATCATCATCACCGCCATCATCATCATCATCATCATCATCACCCCATCCTCCTGACCACTTTGATTTTTTGAACACACACAATGTAGCCCGGTCAATTGTCAATCTATCAGTCTACCATTAAGAAGCTCATGTTCATAGCATCACATCATTTCATTTCAAAACATGTCCGGCCCATATCATTACCGATCATTGATCATGTCCAAACAAATGCATTGAATCATTCATGCATGTCACCAATCATCAATCATCAATCCACAATCATCAATCACCAATCATCAATCACCAATCATCAATCATCAATGTCAATCACCAATAATCAACCATCAAACATCAATCATCAATCATCATCAGTAATCATCAATCATCAATCATCATAAATCATCATCCGTCCTCACGATAGACAAACGGTGCGATGAAATGATTAGATTCGATGGATGATGATGATGATGATGATGATGATGATGATGATGATGACGATGATGACGATGATGATTGATGATTGGTTGATAATGATCATTGTTTTGATGGTAGGTGTTTTTGAAATATGTTTTTTTGATCCTATCATGTTACCACTCCAAATTCCATACAATCCAACCATAACATGTCAACAACAACATAATTCATATCAAAACATCAAACATCAAACTAAGCAATATCAAAACATATCATGTCCTATGTTATGATTCACATCAAATCATTTCATATCATATTAAGTCACATCATATCATTTCATTTCATACTATGTCAAATCATTTCATAAATTATATCAAATCATTTCATATGATATCATACCAGCACCAATAGCACATCATATCAAGATATATCATTTCATATCATATCATTTCATATCAAATAATTTTGTATAATATCAATATCAATATCAAATTATTATCCAGCCATGTTGCCACATGCGGAGAATACCTTGGCCTAAGGACTGGATTATGTTGTCATGGCATCTTCCAAGCAGCTTTCCAGTCTGTCTTTTCGAAAGAGGGTCACCGTCAGACTGATACATCTATTCTAAGAGCGCTGGCGTTGGAGGATGATCCTGGGCATGCCGTCGAAGAGTCTCCCTTTGTGTTTCCAGAAGTGCCCATCCAGAAAGTGCAGGGCGTGAGAGCAGGCAAAAGTCTTTCCTGGCTTCAGAGACCGACCACAGTGGTGGAACTGATGACATGTATTTTGACCACTGAGCCGGTGTTCAAACTATCCACTTGGCTCCTGCAGCAACAAGAAGATGAATGCTGGTTGAGCAAGAAACCTGAAGATCGACCTATGGTCAATCTGGTCACTCCACGACATTCCCCTGTGATGCGCGCCATTTCCTGCTGTTTGGCTGCATTGCAAGCCCCTTTGGATGTCGAGCAGGGGGCGCTATTCCTCCTGGATAGAAGCTTGTTTGGCAGTTGGGCACTGAGATAGGCGGATTCGGTGATGTTTCTGGCTTACGGGTTTTCTAAGTTGAACACGATGATGATGCCCACTTGGACTTTAGCTGTCATAAGTGTCGGGGTCATGTATTTAAATTATCCTTGTATCGTCAAGTCCTTTTTACGTATCAGTAATGCAATATCGATAGTGTGATGATAGTCTATTCCATAGTCCATAGTCGATTGTGATGATGCAACATTACACGCATAGAAAAGTAAAAAATACAACAGGTTGTATTTTGACTTTACTATTTCGGGAAATCAATGATTTATCTCGTTATATCATCACATCATGTCATTGTATAGTTATTTTCCTGACTATCCTGAATCCTGACTGCTGTTGTTCTAGTGAAGTTCAGTTTGTAACACTCTATATAACTTATATATATATATATATAATTATATAATATATAATTTATACATACAATAATTATAATATATATAGTATATATATATATATCATATCATTGTCTATAATGTCATAGTCATAGTCATAGTCATAGTCACATTACTTAGATGATTGAAATAGACCAAGTTTCTTTTGTTGATGATATTCAATATGCGTCTTAGCTTTCTTCAATATATTTTGATACCGTTGTATGTTTTACCGTATGATTCACACATGCATGTTCCTTTTGTTTTTTTACAGTCATGTACTGTGGTGGTTCTCAATTCTACATATCATGATTTTTACCCACTTCGGATAATTTTCAGGGACTGTTTTTGGTGTCCAAAAAATCCTTCCGAGCAATTAATCTATAGTCTAGAAAATATCATGTTTTTGGTAGACAGATTTACTGACATGACATAACAAATTGTTTGTTCTACTAGCAGTGTTTGAGTTGATCACAGTACCAATAAATTACCATTATCAATTATCATTATCATGATTCATTTTCAGGCTATTTCCTTCCAACATGAAAAAATAGTTTTATTTTGATTCAACATTGTGATTTCAGTATCAGTATCAGTCTGTCTATTCCAATTCACGTTGACGTTTAGTTCACTGTGTTATATCATAGTTCTTTTTCATACACGTTGATGTGCTAGACTAGAGTCCACACTTGTATCGTAGGTTCGAGGACTGACTCACCAATGAAACCACATGATGACTCTTTACAACAAATTATTGAATGCCGGTTGATGTCTTCATTGGATTGGATCGTCGTCATCGCTGACATTTGCAAACTACCTTTCGTAATTGGTGCATCGGCGCATCGGCTTTGCCTAGGAGTACCTGGAAGCGGCATTGATCTTTCGCTACCTGAGTCTGATGATCTGGGCTATGCTTTTGGCACGTCAATTTTTTCTTTTGCCAAATGTGGGTGGCAACTTCATTGTGGAGGCGGCTCCATGTTGTTTATTCGCAGTGGCCTTGGAGACTGGCTGCCCTGCAGGATCCGAGGTTGTCAGATGATGAGAAGGCATTGGTTTGCAAGGAGTTTTTTGCTGCAAAGGATTGCTGCTTGGATAGGGGCTTGTCTCAGCCTTTGCAGCATGTGCTCCGAGAAGAGTCTGACCTGACCGGTCGACTGGCGCCGGTGTCTGAATCGATTTCCATCACCAAGATCGTCAATGCGCAGATTGAAAACAATTTTGCCAGAGCATGTAGTGCTTCCAAGAGTGCTCGTGGTTTCTCGGATTGTGCGCCGCGCTGTAGTATTTTGTTTTGTTATTTTTTGGTGGTTTGGTTCCTCATAATTCTGCAGACAGCCTTTGAATAATCAGTGTGATCATTGATCATCCCAAGGAGTTGTTTTATTCCATGAGTCACACACGTGTTTTATTTCTGGGATTAATCTGTCAACGTCTTTCTAGCTCCAAATACTCTGCCCAGGGGGTTGCCAAACATTGCCAAGAACATCACAGTATGAAATGATATCATATCATATGTTAATGATATGATATGACAATGATAGATATGTAATTGACATGTTATGTAAAGTTTTGTTATGTAAGTATCTATGACCCGCGCCGTGTTATCTGCATGATTTGGTGTTCAAAGCATACCGTATACTTTTTGATTGGGCCCCGTGGAATTTATTCAGTATCAGTATCAGTATCACAATATCACCGTATCCCTTTTGCATGTGTTTGTGAACTGAAAACACTTGCGCAAATGTGTAGCCTATTGTTGGTTTTAGTTAAGTATTTAATAATAAATAATAATTATTATTACTTTCAACTTATAACTTATAACTTCTAACTTATAACTGAAACTTACAACTTATAACTTAACTTAGAAATTATGAACTTACAACTTGCATTGTTTAAGTGATTACTTACGGGTACCTTAAAAGGATAAGTTAACACTTACTTATATTATTATATTATATTATATTATTATTAATACACTTTTAACTTACAACTTACCACTTATATCTCAACTTATACTTCTACTTAAACTGTTATACTGTTATACTTTTCAATTTCTAGCTTAATCACACCTTCAAACTTCTAACTTCTGAGCGTGCAACCGTGATTCTACATTTGTTCATTTGCATTTTTACAATACATTTTATTTTCATGTTTTCAGATAATTCATATCCATCAGTGCACGCGGCCAAGGATCGCCTTTAACTGCATACAGCCAAATCATGTAGCGCATGGTATCATAGGTTGCTTTCCCACTTACTTTGTTGAACAATGATTGGGTTCATGTTGTTTCGACCCATGGTCCTGATTTGCAACGGTCCATCTCTGACTTACTCGGCATCGCTCTCTTATGTGGACCTGTGTCCTCATAGTTGGTACCACTTTGTGGTTGGTATTTGGCCGGATGATTCTTATCAATTTTTCATGTCTTTGACACCAGCTTGCCCATTTGACTTGTATCTACGTTTTTTTGGGTCTATGTTTATGGGCTACACAAGACTAGACTATTACTAGACTAGACTATTACTAGACTGGACTATTACTAGACTAATAATCACTGGTTCATTTGTTCCATGTTTGGCTCCGTGGCAGTGCCAACCGAGGAAAACCAGTCAACTTGGCAACAAATTGCTGCAAGCATGTGCTCGCTGAACTCAAACACTACCACATCAAAGGCTTGGACACCAGAGCAAAGGATTTGAAAGGAACACCTGACCCATTGATTCCTGCAATACCGCCCCCACAATGGTCCAAAAGTGTTTTGGAAGCGACAGACTTGGCCTTGTCCACTGCTGGCAATCGGAGTCAGATGCTGGAGGACATTGAAAGCGATGATGAGTCAGATGCTGGAAGACCATCGGCAATGCTGAGGGCTTTGAACAGGGACCTCGACGTTGCAGCTAGTCCGTCCGGACCAAGCAGGAGTAAGCTGGCCCATGTGGATGACTACATCGAAGCCATTGATGAATTGGCCAAGGAAGCGCAGGACAATCCTCAAACTCTGCACCGACCTGCAAAGAAACCACGTGGGAATTCTGGTTTTTTCGTGCACATGAGGGACCAGCAGGCTTTGGTACCGCGTGAAGCAGGTGAACAATGGACTGACTGGAGGGCAAGAGTGCGAAGATCTGCGCGGGACAGCTGGAACCGCGACGCTGCTTGGAAGGGATTGGCATCATGTGGAGATGTTGTGATGTAAGAATAAGAGTGATGTGATATGTGATTTGACGCTAGACAGTCTTTTCCCGCGAGTTATGATCATAGGGGCAGGACGCTATCAAATATCAATATCAGTCAGTACAGCGCTACAGTACTACTATATGCTTTGAAGTGTTGATGCGCGACAGTTCTCGCTCCACCCCACAGGCTGCGCATCACAAACTGTGATTATGAATCTATGAATCATCATCATAGAATCACAGAATGATATCATATCACAATTTTTATCATTCATCCATCCATAAGTTTGACAAGAACCAATGGAGGGTTGGCTGCATCGATGATCCACCTAGAATGCTTTTTGAAACCATCAAAGCAATGAAGCATGTTACTCCTGTTGTTTCGACATTCATAAATGCATGGATGACTCATACCGACTCATACCTCATCCTAATTCTTGATTTATTTCTGTCTACCATTGATACATTCAAATTTCCGACTTCATTTCGTATCCAGGTCCATTATAAACTGAACTCTTGCATACCTAAATTGAGATTATGGTTTGTTTACTAGTTGCTTCAATTATCGCATACTATGTCGTCTATACCGTCTCTACCGTGCTAATGTTAACTAATATTTTGTGACACAACCATTTCATATTCATATCATATCATATCCATGTTCAGATCACAGTATTGCATATTGAGTTGAAGCTGATACTGACGCTGATACTTACTATTAAAGACTAGACTAGACTATATCAATCCTTATGATAATTTATAATGATAATTATGATCTGATGATCGGATCGGTTACGATAAGATATAGTTTCAACTTAATTTAAAAATATTGCTTTATTAGTTTTATTGTTTTTTATTTATTATCGTAATTATTGTCGTCTATTATTATATATTGGTTGAATTCAAGCAATGTTCTCAAGTATTGAACCAAAAAAAAACCAGGTTGTATCAACCATGTTTTTGCGCGTTCTCTTTGCCTCAAAAAACAATCATTTCAAGCGCTTGTGCAAAGCTGTTTCAGGTCAAATTATGTAACTATGTATCATTTGAGTTCTGAATCTTCTGACTCATATTCATAATATGATGAATCAAATGGCTAGTATTGTATCCGGGATAGCCACCACTAAGTCTCTGTTTGAATGCATCACATTGCCTCACGTCACTCATATGATGGGACATGAGATATTTGATCAGTATCTTAATCTTAATTTTATCTTATCTTAGTATCTTTTATTCGCAGACTATCATGTCTTGGGTTTTTTATTGTGTCATTTGCTGGCTCATCATGTAACATCACATTTCAACACTGACTAGATTGTATGTTTCTCATGTGTACCATGTACGGTGTTTGGACTGTGCTGAAAAGTTTCACCGGTGGACATGGTTTCATGTTTAGAACTCAAGAATTAGCATTGAACATCTTGTGACTATCATTTGTCTTCCTAAGGAGAATGGCCTACAGGATCAATGCAAACGCAGAGCCTCCCTACATGGCAACAAGAACAACCGCGAGGCTGGCCAGAAACCAAAGGTGGATGAGTCGCAGTTTGGCAATGTTGGACTACTTGGGCTGGGAGATGCAAACTATGCGATTGACTCCTCCCTTTTCTCACAGATGGCTACGCAGAAGCAATTTGTCAAGCAGGGCTCCATTCAATGGCGGGAGAAACATTCAGACCCCCATGCAAGTGATATTGTGGAACCATCTTCTACCATCTTTCGGCAATGTTCTTCTTACTGCGTGGCAACCGCGACAGAGGAGCACGATCTGGACCCAGAATTACTCCAAAAGAGCAAGGGACTGCTACTACTGGTGAACCGGCACATGCGGGATTTGTATGGCTTGATCAAGAAGCAGATTGACCAGCGAGCCCGACATCCTTTACTCTTTGTGCGGGCGTTGTCTTCTGATGGCGCATGTGAATGGAGAGCTTGGATATTGACACGGGCAGTTTTCAAGCCACGATCCGTTGACGGTGTCGCAGTGTACCCCAGAGCAACAGACACAGATGCAGAACATCTAAGAGTCCCATTTACTGTCAGCTTGGAGTTGGTAACGTTGCAGGGGTCGGACATCATTGTTCCAGCATTTTCCTGCATGGATGAAATCGGTGTTGAGATTACTGCGCTGCAAAGTCTTTACCCAGAAGCACAGCTGCAGTACTGCTACAACCCTACCTATGTCCAGTCTTCCCATGGCTCCTCACTGACAGAGCTTCATGTCACTGAATTGGCGTGGATTCCGGTGGATGGCAGCGACGTTCCAGACAGTTCTGATTCTGATGGTGATCCTGATGACAACTCCGGTGACTTGAGTGAGATTGAGGACCTGGTGAGTGATCTCATGTGTTTAGGAGCTGACAAGAAGGAGCCGGCAAAGAAGGGGTCCGCAAAGAGAAGAACGGGTTCAGCAACCACTGCGTCAGCCGCAGGAGAGTTTGTGTCTATGTTTGTTTTCCAAACCAGTCTGTTGAACTCACCTCGTACAAACATTAATTATGCCGGCTTTGCCATTACTATGACTATGACTATCGATATTCTAATTATCTACGGATCTATGATCAATTAAAATATGTCATATCATATCATTGCAGCATTACCTAATTATCCAAATTATCTATGTCTATGTCACTATGTCTCTATATCATTTACATCGTCTATATCTACAGCTTTGCGCCACCTGGGATCCACCTTCAGTAGTTTTCATGTACATAGGACCCGTCATGAGTCATAACCATCATCATGCTATTTATTAGTTGTAAGTTGTAAGTTGGAAATACAGAAATACATTTAATAAGTAGTTTGAAGTTTTAAGTTACAGTTACAATTAAAATTACAGCCTAGTCTTTAAATAATAAGTCAAGTCGTCTATAAAATTGTTGGTTAGTCTTCAATCTTCAACTTCAAATCATGTGTTTCATGTTTTTGTTTAGTCAGTCATAGCCAGAGTCATAGTCATTGTCTAGTCATAGTTTGAGTCGTAGTTACAGTTCCATAGTCATTGTCTAGTATAGTACAGTCTAGTTATACATTATATTCAGAGTCATGATTCATGATAGTCATGGTTATAGTCGGGTCATAGCGTCAGTCGCTCGTTGACTAATTGTTGAAATGGTTTTGTTTGACATCAAAATCATCACCATTTGCAGTTTGAAACTTACTTATAACTGGTATCTTCATACTGATGTGTTTCTCAATCATTGATGATACATGTGGCTATACATAGTTTGTTACTCAGCAAACATTATTCAATAACTATGTTTTATCTATATTATCTCAATATTATGATACTGACATGACATAAAGGTTAAATAAGGAATTATATGTTGTTGCCTTGAATAATGTAAGTTCAGTATATACGGACTATAGAGAATATCAACCATCAATGATCTATAGACTATAGAGTTTGCTCGATACACATTTGCCATTTGCCATACCACACCTCGTGTTTGAACATGATACATCCTGGAATTATTTTACATGTGGAACTAGTAATACAGTGTTGATATGGACTATGATATATATGTATGAGTTGATATGATATATTTCATCAAATCATAAATTATATAATATATATGGGGTCATATATAGGCGTCATATGGTTGTCTCCCCTGTTATATATTGTTCAGAATGGCCAGGTACTATTATCAGGAACGTGAGGTCAAGTATTAGACAAACCAGTAGGTCAATGGAAGGTTGTTTTTGCGTGCTCGCCAGGAAGATTGCCGAAGGATGAAGTGTCAGCCATCGATCCGGAGCTTCAAACGATGTGGCTGGAAGCACGTGAAAGGCACCTTGGGCACATGTCAGCTTACAGTTTCGATATGACATCACCTCCGCCTGGCATTCCTTCGCGCTCTAGCAGAGGGACGACGGCCACCCAGGCACAGTGTGCATAGCACAGGTACTACAGTAGAGTGACTATATGATCCTAATCCTGATATTAGTAGTTATGTGATGCAGTGGATGAATCATAATTATCATATAATATTAATAAGACTACGGCTATGATTATGAACATGACTATGACTACAATAATCAGAATTTCAGAATATCATTCTTTGAGTTTGATTAAATGTAAGTCAAGGTATCAATTAGACGGCTTCAAAACCTTTGATGATGAGTTTATCAGGGTGAACATTAGAAATGCTTGTAAGCATTGAGTTGATCACTGACACTGATACTGATACTGATACTGATACTGATACACTGAACTGATACTGATATTGATCGTGATGCATGCTGCATCCAAACCGACTCGTATGTTCCCATGGACAGGAACAGGCGACAACGTCAAAGAGAAGGTTGAGCAGGGGGTCAGCGCCATCTGGGGCCAGTCATACAGCTTCCAGCGTTTCATCGAGCTCCACCAGTAAGCCAAGTTCCGCAACGGGGCATGGTCAGCCGCGGAATCCTCCATTCTGGATGGATGAGAAGGGTCATGTTTACTGCCAAAAAACAATTGGGGGCGAGGTCACATATCTGGGTGGCTTGGCTTTTGTTTGACAGGTTTCCATGAATTTGGTATGTTAAGCATACAGTGTACGTTATATACACAATGCACACCCTCACATTATGCAGTGTTCCTCGCCAGCACACATGCGTGTAAACATTTCGAACATTTATGAGAGTTTGTGATGATATATCATTTGATATGCTTGTATCGAGTTCCATGATAGATGCGGTTTTCAAACGTTAAGCCTAATTGTCTGATATTTTGATATTTCACATAAAAATGTCAGCAGGTTGGTACAAACATTAGTTCTAGGACCCCTGTCCGATATTTAAAGATCACAAATACCATTGCCCATTTGTTGTTGGGTTTGTTTTTTTTTTGGTGGTCCATGCTGGATGGATACTGACCAAATGTAGTCTGAACCACAGATGTGTTCCAGCGTCTTTGTTATTTAATTCTAGTTGGATGATATTTATCCTCTAAAGCTAGGGTCTTCGTCTATGTGGGTCTTCTGTTGTTTGCTTGGTGACATGTTTGATTGATATTGAACGGTTAATTCTCGTCTTGTTGCTGTTTGGAAATTGTGATAATACGATACGATATTGGTCTGTGATGTGCGCGCCATGTATTTGCATGTTTCCGACTGAAACACTATCGGCGGTATCAGTATATTGTGATTGGATGTGATAAGTCAGTCATAGTGACATTACATACCGTCTTTGACACAAACCTAACCTGTATTACTAATACAGATACCGTAGAGTAAGTATAGTCTCAGATTCATATTACCATTTATTCTATTCTTACTTTCATTATTGTTTACTACTGTAAACTCTGCAGTGTATTCTGTATTCTGTTTACACGTTTTCTTACTATGGATTTCCCAATCTCCCGCGCATTGTCAGGTCGGATCACAGAAGTACCGCAACGGAACGGTGTCAACGCCATTGCAGCCAAATGCCATTATCACAAGGACTGTTCTGTCCTCAAGTCTGCGAAGGCATTCCCGGGGGATCCAAAGCAGTGCTACGATCGTATCATGGGCTGGCTCTATGAGGGTCCAACTCGAGTACCTGAACGTTCGAATGGATTTGCGCACAAACAACTGTACGGCGTTTCTCAACTTAACTTGTAACAATTGGTGGCAGCAGGCTGTATACTGTATACTGTATACTCGTTTGATAAATCAGAGGGTCCAGTCATTGCGATTGTGACTTTGATAGAAACAACCGGAAGATAACGACAGTTGCGCCGTATTGACTCTGACTAACAGACTATGACTCTGACTTTGACCAGTACTATGACTATGACTATGACTATGTGACTATGTGTGACAATGACTTTGGCTATGTGATCATGATAGTGACTATGATTATGAACCCATGCCTATGACTATGACTCATGACTCATGACAAGTCACAACCCATGACTATAAACTCAGACTGACTCAGACTGTAAACGATACTAGATCGTGTGGCTTCGAGTTCTTGAATGCAATTGTTTACCGTGTTAGTCATCAAAATTTCATTTTTAGCACTTGGGGTTTCACCAAAGGAGCACTATTGGCTGTCACAATCAGTGGTTGCAGTATGGTCTAATTGAATTAGCACGGATATCGACTTCTCAGTGCTTAGACGGGTTACAAGATTCTGTCACCAGGTGTTATTTCGATGTGGTTTTTCAACCTTTGTCTGGTAGTGGTCAGTGCAAGTGGGCGGCTGAGGCAATGGTACTGACATGATGCAGATGGCAGCGACCGATCGTTCCAACCATTTCCCGGGTGACAAAAGGAACAGATGTGAGCTGTATCACTGTTGGAAATGAGCAGTGTCATCACATGCACACTCACCTGTACACACATGTGTGTACCTGTGCGTTCACATGTTCACTTCAGCATGTACACCTGTTCAGTGGACATGTGCACCTGTTCACTCACATGTTCACTCAGCCTGTTCACTTCACATGTTCACTTTTAAGGCCATATGGGAGAGCATATATAGCCTTATTTGTGAACATGTTCACTTTTAAGGCCATATGGGGTAGAATATATAGCCTTAAATGTGAACATGTCAAACGCACATGTTAGGTGAACAGGTGAACGTACAGGTGAACAGGTACCCCATACATGTGAACAGGTTAACCATACAGGTGAACCATACAGGTGAACAAGTGAGCCATACAGGTTAGATACATGGACACACAAGTGGTGACCACCACCAGTGCACATGTGCAACACAATGGCCACTGAGACCCGCATTCCTCGTGTGGTTGACAGCATTTTCGGCTGACCTCGTACCTCTTACGTTTGTGACTGCGACCATGGCTGAATTCCCTGAAGCGCCGCCGCCACCGGCCGGTTGGGACAAACCCGACACATATGTGGCCCTCCGATGCCAGTTCTGTTTGAGCTGGAGTACCATGCCGTCTCCATTCACTCATCCGAAAGCAAGTTCCTGCCGCTTTTTCCCCTTGATGCCTTGGTATCAGGGTACCCGTGATGCCCCTCGTGGCTTTATCTGCCTCGTGTGTGTCAACGTACCTTGACTGATTCTGGGGGGGAGGGAAGGAGGGAGGGGGAGGGGAGGAGCTTCTGATTTGCTGGGAGTGACATCGGTATCGCTATCCTATCCCTACATGGATGTGTTTCCATCGTGATAATAGAACATAGCCATAGTTAATTAAACCGTGTAGGATAGGATAGGCTATTACTATAGACTATAATTATAGCTATAATCATTTAAAACTTAATTCTGACTATATTCTACTTATGCGCAATTATACCACTACTGATACTATATTCTATGTCTAGAACTAGCCTATAACTATAACTGACTATAACTATAACTATAACAGTCTTTTGCTGATACATCAACCGGTTGAGTTATAGTCTAATTATAGTTAACAGTAATAGACTAATAGACTATAGACTATAGACTTTAGACTACAAATATGATATAATTAAAATATATTAAATTATACTTATAATTAATTATATTTATAAATATAAACTATGTAAATCTAAATTGCAGTACGCACTATAGATTTCATAGTCATCCGATTGGGAAAGGGGTTTGAATTGTTTAGATTTATTTGGAGGTTGATGCATTTGGTTGCCCGGGTCATTGTCATGTGGGTGGTGCCTTAACATTGACCACTGAACGCCTCATTCTTTTACCTGCAACAAAAACAACAATCGCAATCATCGAATCATACGTACATACATACATACATACATACATACATACATACATACATACATACACACATACAGTTACATACATACACTACTCCATTACATTGCATACATTCATCCGGATCACATGACGATTCCATATCCAGCTGGTTTTCTCAGGTGCACAGTGCCGGTGGATGGGAACTTCGCGTGGGGCCCCTCCGAAAGTGTGCCGCCCACTTCAAGAAGGTGCCAACTGATTTGCACACGTGCCTAGTCTGGAATACCGACCCATGTCCATCAAATCAAATCAGACATGACTCATGACTTCAATGACAGACGTGACATGCATAAATGACACAACAGCAGCGTTAAGGTGGATGGCGCAGCGGGAGAAATTCATCGCGATGAAGAACGATAACCCAACCATGCGAATCCGAAACGCTGACCAACTGGGTGTGCAGACGACTCTTGATTGGATCCGTGTGGACATTGAGAGTGCAGCCATGATTCAGAGCATCAACCGTCAATATGATACGCTAGCATTATCCATTGTCATTATCATCAGCATCACCGCTACTATTCACGAATTGAGCTAACTCAAACAATCTTTACTCAACCATGGTCGGTGTTTGAAAATTCATGGTTCTTATCATATCGATCATTTCATACCATGAGTCGAATCAATAATGTAGTTATGCGCTTATGCGGTTATATGCATATATCATATATATTAATTTCATATTATGTCATTCTACATTGTTTCATATGAAACCAACAGACATATCACATATCCAATCATATATGATGATAGATAGATAGTTTATTCAAAACAAACCATTTAAATCTTGATTATTTTATGTTATATCAATTATATTAATTATATTACATATTAATATGTGTGTACATATTTAATTAAGATATTTCATGATATGATAAAAGATATTTTCTATATAGACATAGACAACAACACTAGCTACATTGTATACCATATTAATTTGAGCCAGTGAAATTATGAATTGAGGTTTATATATTATATATATAATTGTTTTTCAATGTGTATTTAAATATATATATATATACGGTTTACTGACTATTTTTAGTTTACTTCAATATTTTATTTAAGAAGATGCCGATGCCAGTCAACTATGACTATGACTATGACTATTAGTCAACAAGACTAAGATTATTATAACTTACTGTGATCATGACTATGATTATGACCCACTAATGTATGCATGACTGAAGACATTGCAAATTGATTTGATTTCGTATGATGATACGATATGATTTGAGATGGTATGATGTGTAATGATATGAGTCGATTCGATCTGATATGACATGAAAAGATGATTTGATACCAGATAATATTAGTTCCACTGTAAATTGAATAAGTTATATAATATATAGTTTTATAGTTTATTAAAGAAACTTTCATTTGTATTTGAGCGACTTTGTGTCATTTGCTTATTGCCGATCATTTCTAACTTACAGCGTGAACTATTTTTCCACAATCGCAACACTGTGCCCCAAGGATGCTTGGAGTTGAGGAGATGGAAGAGGAGAAACTCACAGCTCCATTGTCATTCTTTGTGGAAGTTTCGACCTACACCGTCATGTCCGGCGCCCCCCCTGCTGAGTCCTCCTTGGAGTACAAGAAATTCCAGGGGAAAGTGCTGACCGGAGTGGCTAAGTAGCAGGGGTGGCAGGGCCTGCAAAGCAAGTTGATAAATGATGATAATACTAACATTGAAGTGTCATCTAAGCTAGCTCTGATCATTGAGTACAACAACTGAACCTATCTCACATGATTATGACGCAAATTCATGATCATTGTTATCATTACCCCCTATTTTATTATGAATCATGAATTATGAATTTGATCTGGTTTTCAATGACATGATGTGATACGATTGAATATCTACATGGCTCACACATATTCACACATATCAATCATATCACTCACAATCACATACATCATATTATCATATCAGATCTAGTTTTGTTCCTTAGAAACGATTAATCATGACATAAGCAATTCATACCATTGCCGGATTAGTCACTTCATTCCCATCAATCCTTTATCCTACCAATTATTATCAATTATCATTGTTATTTTTATTCTCATTTTTATTGTAGTCATTTTTAGTGTTGTTATTTTTGAGTTTTTTAATTGTATTGTTATTGTTATTGTTTTTATTGTTATTACTATTATCAAAATTATTATTGCTATTTCGTATTGTCCATGACAATGATCGTGTGTTGTTAACAACTGTACCCATGAGTATTGCCACCGTCGCAATCTAGACACATCCTGGTGCACATCCATACGTTTTATCAAGGCCCAATCATCATGAGTCCTTTCTCGCCAAATCAGGTCACTGTTTGCGGTCGGCAGTGGCTGATGGCTTGGGAAGATGGGCAACGTGGTGTGTTTCGCTGCGATGCATCTTCTGGAGTTTCCATCAACAAATTCCACCAGGTGCAGGACAGTAGCGACCCATCCCTTGTTGAGAACCTTTTGCAAGATACCCACGATCACTACATGAAGAAGCTTCTCACTTCATCATCGGCCCCTTGCTCTGAACCTAGCATGA
Organism: Symbiodinium kawagutii; assembly: GCA_009767595.1. NCBI lineage: Eukaryota > Dinophyceae > Suessiales > Symbiodiniaceae > Symbiodinium > Symbiodinium kawagutii. Next base: position 441,882 of record VSDK01021573.1, read on the forward strand.
GTAGGGCATCGAAACTTCTGGGCATCGGTGCTGGTTTGGATGATGATTCTGACGAGGAGTTTACGCCTGTCGCTCCTGCTGCAAAGCAGGCCAAAGTGCTGGCAGTGCAAGATCTTCAGGTTGTGCCTGTTGGACAGCCTGAGCCTTCCGTTCAAGCAGACGGTGAAGGAGATATTGGTCAAACCTTGATTGACAGGATTCGACCAGTTCCAACTCCAGTGCAAGCAAGTGCAAAGGCCAAAGGGAAAGCCAAAGCCAAACCTAAGGCGGCGGCAGCCAAAACTGGAGCAGGAGCAAAAGGAGCAAGACAACCCAAATCGGTGCCTCCAGTTCCGGCCTTTGACCAAGATCAGGTGAAAGTCGAAGAACCACCGACGAAACGACTCCGGCCATCTCAAATCGAGAGCATGGATCCGAACGTGAACCTGTCGGGCAACATGGCTGCCCACATGTTGGAGTCCGATACCCAATGGGGAAATGAGATCACAAGCCGGTTTGAAGCACTGCTTCGTCTCAGTCCAAGGGAACCGGACAACGAGTTTCGTGTGGATGTGGTGGAGGCTGTGAAGAACACCAACGTTTTGGCAGGCCAGATTCGTGCCAAGAAGCGTTCAGCCTCTAGGAGGGAAGAACACAACAAGGTGGCATTGTTCAAGATGGCTGATTCTGTGCTAGACAACTGCCTGTTTTACGTGGACTTCTTGAAAGCCATCCAGAAGACTGACGGCGATCCTGGGACAGGTGACCAGTTGCTGAAGCAGTACTTGAGCCTACTTGAGCAGAAGGCAGTCTTCGGGTGTGAGATCCCGAAGCGCATCGCCAAACGAGTGGTCCTTGACGACATTGGGTTCCAGAGGTGGACATCGCTGATCTCCAAGACATGGCCATTCGTGAAGGAGAACATTTCCAAAGAGGTGGCAGCCAACTTCTTCTTTCAGCAGTTGACGGTCGCGCTTCAGAAGCTTCTGAAATCCAATGATGGGAATGAAGGTCGCCCTGCGGTGACTTGACTTGACCAGTCTTGATGAAACCAAATTGTTATGTAAGTAATCTAGTCTAGTTGATGAATCATGATTCATGATTTCATGGATGATGATGATGATGATGATGATGACAATGATGATGATAATTATAATGATAGGCATCAGCAGCGCTTAGGTCCCAGGGACCTAAGCACGTCGGGTTTGTTCAGAGCACGTTGGTTACCATCCATAGACCTTATAGCGCTGGCGCTATCATTTGACTAGCAGCGCTTAGGTCCCAGGGACCTAAGCACGTCCAGCAAAGTTTGTGAGTGAAGAGTATTCTCAAAGGTGGATGATGATGATGATGATGATGATGATGAGGATGATGATGATGATGAGGATGATGATGATGATGATTGATGATGATGATGATGATGATGATTGATGATGATGATGATGATGATGATTCTGATTCTGATCTGAACCCGGACGATTCTAACAACGATAAAAAATGTTTTGTAAATCAACTTATGGCGAATACTTCATGCAACTGCTGTGTCCTGAGTTTATCATTACCAGTGGTGGAATATCAATCAACAATTGCTGCTAATGACCAACTTGGAAAGAATTGTTTAACTGTTTAAGTGTTTAACATTTGCTGATGTATTTCTAGTCATATCTTTTGAGTCATGTCATGAGTATGAGTCGAGTGAATATATAATTGATTTTATATTATATATATTATATATAGTTATAAATTATATATATTATATATAGTTATAAATTATATATATTAATATATCAATAATATATAAATAAATATATATATATATATAATATATATTGTGGATTCTAGATTATAGACTATATAATATATATTGAATATGAAATAACATGATTTAATATGAGTGATTCTAAGACTGGCTGGGGGCTCGACTCGATTGCAAACTCAAACAATATATCACACCTAATTGAATGATTGATTCCAGATTACTTTTCTATTGCCTGAACACTTAAGCGCAGTCAAAATCTCTTGGGCAACAATCTCAGAAACTTTGAGTTGATAGATGCGGAGTCATCTCAAGCTCTGACATAATTGAAATGTCATTTTCATGAGCAGACCATAGAAAAGAACATTGATGTCAGAATGGCCAAGGTGACTTTGGATGCCAACGTGGAGAGCATGGCGCCGCTTCGGGGATTTGTGTACGCCATGTCATTGAGTGCCCCTGTTGGCAAGGAAGACTTCTTAACTATCTACAAAGTGATCAATGCCAAGACCCAGTCTCCTACCGATGTCATTGCAAGCTTGCAACGAATGAAGGCAGCCACATCTACGACGCAAAGATTGCTTGCAGGTTTCAAGATGATGCCTCCCGGCAAGAAGCTCTTGTCATTGGCTGAAGAACATGTGGCTAGCCACGAAGAGACTAGGAAGATTGTTGGCGAGATTGATGAGATGAAGAGCAAGGCTTCAACTTTCCGTTCGAGCGTTACATCCATGAAGATTGAAGACCTTGTCCATCAGTGCTTGGAATTGCTGGCTTCAGTGAGATCTTTTCAGCAGAGAAAATGCTGCAAAGATGAAGGCAGCCAACTAGCGTTGACCCAGGCTAGTGAAGAAGTGAAACACCTATGCAAGGATATTAGTAGTCAGCACATTGTTGCCGAATCAGCCCCGTGGATCACCAGTCAGTCAGAGACCTTCAATGCTTCGAACATCATCAGCAAACCGCCTGGATTTGAGGTCATGAAGCTCCTGAGTGAGTACCATTCCGTGTTTGGAGAGCCTTTGCAAATCGTGGTGGACCTGAAGAGTTTCTATGATGGTTTCGGGACACTGGCAACAGCAATTGAGACCATTCTGCGAGTGCCGCCCAATGACTCTGCGAAGTTCCGTGAGTCAATTCTTGGGCTTTGCCGAAGCTGTCAAGAGTTCACTGTTTGCAAGAAGGCAGTGTTTGTCACTTGTCCGGGCCTGTACCTATCTTGCACTGGCTTTGTTCAGATGATTGACAACTTCATGACCGATCAATGTGAGTCAGCATGGAAGGAGACTATGTCAAAACCGATTGCATTGCTAGCTGAGCTGATCTCCCAGAGCTTGAAGAAGGAGCTTTTGCAAGGCCGTGAAGATGAGTTGGACAAGTGCCTGTCCAATATTGCAGATGCTTGTTTGCTCTCGACTGGCTTCAAGACGGACGCGCAGGAGACAATCATGATGGCTACCAACTTCGTGGAGAGCGTCCTCAAGTTTGCCAAGCTGATGATCAACACTGCAACCTCAACAGGAGCTTCATTGATGCAGGTTCAGAAGATCTTGGTCGCGCTGAGTTTGGCCAAACCGGATGCCAAGCTGTCACCGTGCACAAAAGTCTCGCCGGAGCATGTGAAGAATCTTGGACCATTATTTTGGTCAGTGGTGTCCACCGGTAAAGTAGTAATCTACCTATCTCAACGGGTTTGTAACTACCAGGTGTGGTACTTGCCCTGCCTATGTGTGATTTACTACAATTACGACTTTCGATCAAATGGCCCATTGTTATTTCAACTGTTTATATCTGGATTAAGTCATTGTACTCACGACACTACCGTGTACATGTTCTGTTCTGACGATCTATCCTTTTTGTTTCAAATGTTGCGGTTACTGTTTTGAAAAATTATTCAATGACTCTTGAAGTTCAATAACACCAACAAGAAAACATATCATTTAATTTAATATAATATATAATATATATATAATATAATTTTATGATTTAATTTCATTTTAGTCTATAAATAATATAAATATAAATGATATGTCAAACATTTCCGCAAATTAAACATTGTATTTAAGTATAATTTATATATGTATATAAATATAATATATAGAATGTAAACACATATGATTTAATATAATATATTTCAAATATATCACGCATAGAACTTTTATGAGAGTGTTTTAGATGTGTTTGCCGTTTTATATATTGATATCATTGATATAAAATTATTATTGACTGAAAAGATCCTCATATCGCAGCAATATATAACATGTTAGGTCATGCTTGCAATTAATCTATGTTTAGTTTAGTGCTAACATTGTTGGATTATCATAAACACTATAGTATAGTATAAATTAACATATATGATGATGACTTTATGTGTTCACACTGTTCTTATCAGTGATAGTATTTGTTCAATGATGCTCCCATTTTTTGAACAGGTTCTACACTATATCTGTTTTTATTCAAGAATGATAGATGTTATAACATATCATATCATATTCAAAAAATCATATATCAAATATGATGATATCACTTCACTATGTATTACGAATTGGTTTGTTGCGTTTGTGATCAAAAACATATCAATGTACAGTATACAAACAATATACAAGCATGGTTCATGTGTGCATTTGCGTGATGAGTGACCATGAATGACCATCCTTCCCATCATCATCTCGGTTGAATGCATCATCATCTCTGTCCTCCGGCCCATCCTTATTACCATGATCATACATCATCATTGCCATCATCACAAATGTCACATAAGTATGTATTGCGCCATTATTCTCATAGTGCATGATCATTGTCTATACCATCTTTACCTATTGCCTAAACCGATCCTTTTCCTCCTTGTTGGCCGGCTAAAGCGATGTGCTTACTCACCACCATGACTATGACTTGACTGATTGAGTATCAATCGTTGTTCGTTATTTTTTTTGAATTCCACGAGTCACATGAGACTCTAATCATGGTTCTGTGGTTTGTGGTGCCGCAAGTCTCACCAGATCACATACCCACCGTTTACCGTTTACATTTCTGATTTTCTTGATGATCGTGTTGATATTACTTCTGTTGGTGACGAAGACTCAATGATGTTTTTTTTACTATCATGATTCATGATTCATGATCATTAATCATCTAGCATGATAATTGACTGAATCTTATTGATTTAGTTGAACGGTTTGTTTGCTGGTGATGAATGAAGATGATGAATGAAGTGTTAACTGATGATGATGATGGTGATGATGATGATGATGATTGATGATGATGATGATGATGATGATGATGATAATGATGATGATGGCCGTGACGAGTCGATAAGACATCTTTCCAGACCATTCCACCTGAACATCCGAGGAAGATTGCGCAAACTCTGTTTGACCTACTCTGGGGCAGTGCGAGTGGTGACGGCGGCGCGTCTCTTCCAGATGCGGACAAGGTGAGTCAGTTTCTTGAAGCTTGTCGGCATACTCGGGACAAACACGAGTCAATCACAGCCACAACCACACAGTTCTGAAAACAACACAGGAACACATGTGCAATGAAGCGACGCATTTTTCATTCATTCAAAAAGGAATTTAAAAATTGAATTGATATTCACCCCCACGAGCTGGCCAAGGATAGTCTGATCAAGGCCATGAACGACGACATGCAGAACTTGTTGAAAACCACCCAGGACCAGGCCAAGGAATTGCTTGATGAGATCCAGACACATGATCCTTTGCCGACGTTCGACCCAAAAGATTTGCCAAGTTTTGTGGCGGCAATGAAGCCGAAATTCAAGAAGTTGACAGCTCTGGCTGACCGTCTTGAGCAATTGATTGCGCAAGTCGGTTCAGAAAGTGAGAGCTTGGGAATCAAGCCAGAGGTACTGATGCCATCCCGTAAGCATGCCCATTCTGAGGGCAAGCGAATTTTGACAGCATGCTGCACCCATACTGCAGCACGCATATTGACATCAAAGGCCGCTGCCAATGCTTCAGGCAGCCTTGGCCAAGCCGTGCAAAGCACTTTAGATTTTGCAACGGCAAACAAACTCTCTCTTCCCAAGGAAATTCTGACTTCCTTGAAAAGTTGCCAAGATAAGGTGTCAGAGGCGGCAGCAGCAGGCTCAAAGCAGCAGCCCGTCTCGAAGCCACGCTAGTGTTTCAATCTTGGCAGTTGGTTTAGTTTCGTTTCCTGTGCCAGTTGTTTAGATCTAATGGCATGGTTGGACATTTCTCAGATTCTGTTTGTAGAGCAGTAAAAGTATTCTGGGTGTTCCGAACAGTGGCCAACTAGCAAACAAGTGCATTTGGTCTGCCGCCCAGAGCTGCTTTACTTGATTTCGCATTTGATGGGTTTGAATAGGCCGCCTGCCGACATGTGGGTGCTTCGGCAATCAATGGCTGACTGAAAGAACCGGGAGCAAAAAACAAAAACAGACCGCCTAGAAGCCCATTCCTTCTTCAAATTGTATTTTACAATCCTTATCATTGAATGACATGACTTGCCTGCGCGTCATCTCGCATTGTGTGGTGGTGATGTGGATTGGATCATGTTGTGATTCAATTAGTTGAGGACCAATGTCAGATGTCAACGCATCATGTCATTGCATCATTGTCAATCTCAAGCTGTGAGTTTTAACCAGGGATCAAGATTGATGAGGCTCATTGACTCATTGACTTCTTTTGTTTCATTGATGAGGGATGGTGCCTGCATGTATGCCATCCTCAGATCTTCAAGCAGTGAGGTAGTCCGACTCCATTGGTTTGTTGCGCTGCCGTGTCATTTGATTGCCATGCCTAAGAGGAGCAACGCTGGTTCTCCAACCGGTCAGGCATCCGCATCGAAAGCCAAAAGGAACACTGCCTCCCTTCAAGCTGCATTTGCCCGAGGTGCAGCAGCTTCAGAGTTTCTTGCCTTTGAAGATTGGAAGAAAGCTGTCCTGCAGGAATCAAGCCGATCATATTATGCCCAAAGATCAGATGCGTGGATGAAGTCTTGTTGGGACAAGGCCAAGGAATGCTCAGGGCATAGATTGGCTGAAGAGTTTCTTCAACAGTGCAACTCGATTCCAGAAGGGAAGACCCCATGGGTATTCAATCCCAAGGAGACTTGTGCCCTTTTCGACACGTTTGTGAAGGACAAGGGTGGTGTTGCCGAGGAATCTTCAACGCCGTCAGATCCTGTCAATGCTGCGTCAGCAAGTGCAGGCAATGGGTTGCCTGCTGCTACTGCTGCTGAAGAACCAATGCTTCAACATGCTCCCGATGCCGGTACCGCTGGTTCTCCAACCAGTGGTGACAATGCTCCTGATGCTGCTGCCAGTTTCGGCCGTGATTCACTTGAACCTAGTGCTGATGTGAAGGTGACAGCTGTTGGTGAGAAGGCAGACTGCAGCAATGGTGGCAAAGAACCTGCTACAGCCAGATCAGATGTTGAACAGCCGAACGTTGAGCCAGAAAGTCATGGTCATGCTGGAGATGATGCTCCAACCCCAGCAGATGCTGAAATGCTGCCCGCTGCTGAGTTGGAGAATCATGTTGCTGGTCAAGATGGTGCTCGAGATGGTGCTGATGCTGCCACAATTCCAACCCACACAGATGCTGCAGATGCTGCAATGCAGTCTAACGAGTCAGAGGCCGAGAATGATCAAAACCATCCTGAAGTTGGTGCTGGTTCTTGTGGTGATGAATTACCAGATGTCAATGATCCGCAGGTGTTTGGTGATCCTGATCCTAGTGAGGAAGACATCCCTGATGCTGCTGATGCTGCCTCAGCCATACCTGTTGAGATGCGCTGGGAGAAATGTGATCTTGATGAGGTTGACAGGTTGGCAAAGATCGCTGTGGAGGCTTGCTCCAATGACGCCCGACTTCCGGGGCATATAGCGCTTGTCAGGGAGCAAGAGGGATTGGGGCTGATTGATTGGATCTTTGGTGATCCGAAAGGCGATCCAGTCAATGACCTTTTCAACTACCGCGAGTACTTAGAGGATCGCAAATTGCCTGTTCAGGAAGAGATAACGGCTGCCTTGAACAAATGGGATGAAATGGAGGAAAAAAGACTTGCAAAGGTTGCGGCCAACATGCCTCCATCACCCAAGAAGCTTGAGACAGCTTCTGGCAGCAATCTTGAGGACATCCAGGGTTGTTGGCAATGGGCAATGGGTCATCCAATATCAATATCAATGGGTTTATGAATCTTTGAATCTATGTAACTATGAACTATGAATCATAATAATAATTAATGTTTTTAATCATTGATCATTTGATCAAATTAACTACGGTACCCGTCGGTATCAGTTAAATTATAGGCAGCGACATAGGTGAAAGGCTATAGGCAGGCTATAGGCTATGGGCCTGGGGCTATAGGCTATATAGGCATAGGCTATAGGCTGCGATAAGTTTATGGTTGTTAGTTGTCAGTGATCAATTATCATTTTGCTAAGGTGATGAGAGCCCTTCATGAACTAGATTTGGATACATTGGTTCACTGAATTTATAAATTGCTATTTTTTGATTTTGATACTACTAGGTTGCTAGTATATTATCGTTTAAGTAACATCTATAGGCTAGGTCTATAGTCTATAGTCTATAGTCTATAGAGTTCATAAAAACACATGATTATTTCTTTTATAATCCGATCCCTTCATATGATGATACATGAGTCAAATAAAATTTAACTTATCGTCTTATCGTTATTTATCAATTATCAACTATCAATTTACATTTTTCATTTATCATGAACATAATTATCAGTGTGTTATATAAGTATTATATATTTAAGTTCATCATATCGCTTCACACTTTATGTTGTACAATGAAACTTCAATGAGGTAAATTGATTAAAGCATTCCATGATGATACAACAAAATGTTGTTTCATGTTTTATTTCAACACTGAAATTTTAAATCATATATGATATATGAATACAGTCTAGTATAGTAAGCTATATTATTATTATATAATTATATCATAATCATATTAATCATATTGATCAAAAGTAAAATAAGACCCAATAGAATGTTGGATAATACGACCGTACCTCTTTAATGTATGAGTTTTGAAATTATAGACTATAGTTGTTCATGAAATGTTATAGTTATTACTGTTTTCATTTCGTTTCACATACATTGTTACAAGTACCATTGCATTGGATCATTGTAGGAGTTGCTTTTAATTTGACTTGATCATTTATTACTTATCTATTACCACCATCGATAATGTTTTTTTAATGTTAATATTATCTTTTCATTCTTTGTCAAATCTTATCAGTTTGTGTTTTCTGTTCATTTTAGTTCTGCTGAACATGATTGTTTACTTGGTGATGTTTGAATTGATGCTTTAAAGGTGAATATTTTGATTTTTTTTCTGAAATGTGACATTGACCATGACAAAGTTTTGTTCTTGAGTCTGAAACTGGGCGATCGTATGCGCAACGAGTGATGGATGATCAAGTTGTGTCACACATTTGTCACTGTTGAATAGATGTTTCTGAGTTTCTGTTTCTATTACTACAAGAACTTGAAGCACACAGTCAAATCCTTGCCGCAGGACTGTGCAACATCGATCTTCAGTCCAGATCCACAAGGATCTTTGCAGGCTTGGGTGCAGGTATCTGAATTCCAGGTTGGCATAGATCTAGCGTCACGGTCAGCTGAAAAGCATGGTCATTGTTTGGCTGGTCCGCTTCAAGAATTTCACGATCATATGCAACTACTTGATAATCAATTCAGAGCGGCGGCAGCGAAGAAACGACCAAAAAAAATGAAGTTTCCCAAGCAGGCCTTGTCTGTCTTCGGCCTGGGCCAATCGACAGAAATACCCATGTCCGACAGGATGGACGATCTACCGAGTCGCCTGTTTTTTGCTTCAGTTGCAAAGTTATGAGTTTATGAGCCTATGTCCGAATTTGGTGCTAGATGGTTTTAATTACCATCATTGCCAAAACACCCAGATTTTACAACCAGTGATCGATCAGTAGCAAGTTTATGTGTTGAGTAGTTATGATACAGCGATATACCATGTCATGTGCCTCGATTCGACCAATAGATGATATGATATAAATAGTTATAAATAAACATGGTTTGGTTGTTTTCCCGTGACTGTATGTCTGTTAGATCATAAACATTGGTCCTGTAGAATTTCCAGTGTGCTCACCATGTCTTGATATCAACAAAGCAACAACCAGCTTTAACGATTCATTGACAATTAATTAGCGCTAGCACTGCCAGCGCTCCAATGGTTGAACAATGTTTAGTTTATTTTTGTTTCAATATTAACTAGACTTTACTGTCTACTATAACTGGAGAACCGTTGTTTATGTCTATTTATATTTATAATTTATAATATTTTAATTTATATTTTATAGTTTATAATATTATATTCTGAGAACTTATGCCTATGCCCTATGCCTATACCGTACAATTCATATGCTTAGTGTTAGACCTGATGTGTTTCCCCAATGATGTGATTATTTGGTGGCTTGTATTCATTTTGAAAACCTATGGACTGTGGATGACCGAGCAATGCATTACATATGCTGAACTTTATGCACAATTTTGACCGCAGCCGCACGCCAAGGTAAGCCTGCTGATTCAGATGCTGATTCCCTCGAGTGTCCTATGCCAGGGTTGGACGAGAATGGCCGTTGCTCAATCGCGGAGGCAAACGCATATGTCCAGAATGTCCTGAGACAGTACCCGAAACCCGACGATATGTATAACTGTGTTGCCAAGGTTTCTTGGCAGGTGGTGTGGAAAGGCTAAGTAGGAACAACAAGCCGACATAAGTGGACATGAGTGAGCGATGGTCATGGTCATGTCAGTCATGTCTTTTTTTTCAGTAGAGGTAAACAGTTAATGGTGGAATGATGGTTTTAAGGAGCGACAAGTGGTGTGTTTTTTTCTCCTTGTTTCCCTCACCAAGGTGATGACCGCCCTGATTCTGAAGCACCACAGTGAGAATGCTGAGTCAACCTTGGTCCGCAACATCACCTCTTTGCCATCTTATTTGGTTGCAGCATCAGGGTGTACTGGCACTGGTGCGTTCTTTGCTTTATATTAGCCTTTGACAGTTTGAATTTTGAATTGTCAAATGTCTATCCTCTCACATCGCTTGAGGGGTGATTCATATCGATGTTGATGGCATCAGGTTTGAGTCCTGTTTGCACGCTGTTGTCAAGAACTGGGTCGCAAATTCAACAGGAGCCGCATATAGTGTCTCGGTTGAATTCACGGGTCCATCATGCGGTCCATCCCATTTTCATTTTTCACTCTCTTTCATTTTAATTGGTCACGCTTCCAGTGTCCAGTGGGCCAAGATGAGTGATGCTAAGTGACACAAACAGACGCGAGGGATCGAGTTACTTCAGTGCAACATGTAGCGGTAGTTCAGTTAGCTTCTAAGCCTTTTTCATTCTTATGATGTTTCTGATTTGATTTGAAATTTCGACGTGTAATGTTTAAATCATACACATTCCTCATCATAGTGAATGATTCACCACCAAACATTCATGGTGCGTTGCCGATTCCACGTCAATAACACGCAAAGCCTCGCAACTCGTGAGTCTGATGGCCAACCCTTTGATACTAAACCAGGCGACCTTTTGAAAGACTGATTTTTGAATGATACCGTGATACAGTGAGTGATTATACCATTGATACGACATCATTTAGGTCTTGGCGGATGCACTACTGTATGTGTGTTCGACAAGTAAGAAAATATGAGGAATACAAATTACAATAAATATATATTATATAATATATATATATATATTTAAAAATAATATAAATAATATAAATATAAAATACAATATATCATATATATTTTATATTCATATACAACTATATCGCTGACTATATGATATTTTGATATATAATTAAAACATTTGATATGATATCATATCATGTATTAGACATTGTAATAATCAAACATATGATATGATTGATAGCTCGCCCTCAGCCTTAGCTGAGCTTCCGGGATGGCGATGGAGAGAGAGAAAGATATGATTTGATATGTTAAAGAATCAATGATGCTGGTCAGTACTGACTAATTGAAAATTAAAATCAGGTTTTGCAATCAAATTGCTCCTTCACGAAGTGGATGCAATTGAAACGTGATTTGTCATCAAATGTGATTGTGAATCAAATTTAGATAACATCATACTTGATTACGATTCGATTTGGTTTTGATGACACAGTAAATATAAAACATCATGAACTGCAATGTGACAGACTGTACTGATCATGATCTACCTTATCGTAAGCGTAACTCCTTTACATTTACATATGCGCCCACAACTGACCGCGCTTAAAGGATGTTACGTAGTAGATGAGCTATTAACAACTAATTACCAACGTGTCAATGGCAAGGACATGTAGCATTTACAAACAAAGGATATCAATCACCAACGATCAACATCAAACATGATCATTTCACATCATATCATATATCATATATCATATATCATATATCATATATCGCACTTTGTTTTTCATTTTTTGATGCCAGACTCAGAAGTCATAGTACACCATCATATGAATCATAGATCCACAAAACATCATCATCATCATCATCATCATCATCATCGACATCATTGACATTACTGTATGGTGTGATCATGAGATGATATGATTCATTCATGATTCACGATATTAAACACCAGATACTGACTTCCTCAACAAAACCAGGTGGAGATCGGTTTTGCGTGCGAACGTGTGGCGTTCAAGCAGAAGTTTGCCCTAGCGCACATGGAAAAGGCCTTCGACGGGATTGAGATTCCTTGCATGTTTGACGTTCCTTGTTGGTAGTTAATCGGCTCAATCCATTTTCAACTGTTACCCTCACCATTTTTCCAAACCGTTGTGTTGCGTAGTTGGTTGACTGAATGCATGAACTGGACTATTATTTTATTCTGTTGACTTATGTGACCGATCGACAAACCAGCCCTAACTCAGGACATAACAACCTTGATCAATGACGAGACACGCAAGTGTATCACACATGGCGGAGCATGTGAGCTGCGCACGTCTTTGGATGGCTTGGCGGCGGGGTTCTCTTGCACTAGCTACAGTTTGCTGAACAGTCAGTCAAAGCAGAATGCAACGGCCATGGACCGTATGCAAAAGGGATCGCAGCAACCAACCGAGGATGACTCTGGGACTGTCAATGGTCAACGGTCGTAGGCGTAGGACTCTACCAAGATGTAGATATCTCACAGTCTTTGTTTCCAACCAGTGTTTTGACATTGAAAGTAACACTGTAACTGTAAGATGTTTTTTTTTGGTCGGTCGCATTCCAAGGTGCAGAGTGTATCAACCTTTCAAGGATGCCTTGACATCATCGACACATGCCGGCCCACATGGGCCATCTTTGAGAATGTCGAATCGATTGATCGAGAAGTAGACCCCAACACGCCGCTGGTCTCACATTCGCTGATGTGATCACTGACATGACATTGTTCTGTGCGAATGAGGGACATGCTGACATGCTAGTATCATATTTATATTATCATATTATTTTTTCATATTATTTTATCATATTTTTGATTACCAATTATCAAATTATCACTGTCATTATCATTGTCATTATCATTGTCATTGTCATTGTCATTACCATCATCATATCATCATATCATCAAATCATTCATATCGTCCATATCCAGACCCAACATCCAATACAACAGTTCACTTTTTTGTTGACCCAGTACGAGTGTATGATTCATACAGTGCCGTTGTTTTTTTGGTGGTGTTCCAAGGCAGACCAATTTGGAGGTGTGCATCAAGATGATTGTTGAGCGAGGCTATGCCTGTCGATCCTATTTGCTTGACGCATCATGGTATGGGTTGCCACAGTCACGTCGACGGGTGTACATCATTTGCTTGAAGAGCAACGACCCAGATCTCAGTGTGAATGCCACAGAGTTTTTCTCCTCGGTCAAATCCTTGCTCGCTGCGCTACAGTTCCAAGCCCCTGCAGTCGAACCATGTTTGAATTCAGATTTATATATATTTATATGTTTTGTTTGAATACATTTTTGTTGCTGACCGACAGTATGCGCAGGCATGGGGTCTATCATCTAGCCTGTCTCAGTTTATTATACAAACATACCCCTTATGACTATTTGAAATATTTGATGATCTGTAGGCTATAGAATTTATTTTAGATTTATAGTCAGTTCTAGCCTATAGCCTATAGCCTATAGTTCTTAATCTATCTATCAGTCTATCATATCAAATAGTATGGGCTGTGTTGATTAAGTGTTCTAGCTGTTCTTCCATTCGATTTTTTTAAGTTTGTGGACCAGTTTGTTTTCACTACACCAAAGTATAAAAGAGATGACTTGAAATAATCTGATATAATTATGAGATGATTCGATCTGAAATTATGATGATATGATTTGATGTCATGTGGTATGATATGACTTGATACTATGTGATGTGATCCGTGGTGTGCAAGAACAATGTTGTAAGTATACTGTATACTAGACTGTACTCAAGTTTTACGGACTATACTAGGCCATACTGTACTTCATTTTGTACTGCGCATTGCTGTCAATTCCAGTCTTCGTCACCGCTGCAGTCATTCGTCATTAGTCGAGTCATACTATCTGAATATGTAAGCATCGATCTACCATAACTTTCCATCATGTCATGCCTAGTGCGGTTGCCATTCTCTAGGACAAGTTCCTGTTGGCAGACGATCATCCTCAAGTCCTGCGCTACTTGTCCCACTTGGAGAAGGAGCGGGATGCTCAGCAGAAGAGGCTAGATGAATCCACTGCCCCAGAAAAGGTTCCAGCTTGGATCTCGCTGCATATGCAGCTTGCTGAGAAACGTGGCTCGTCTGACATTGGCAAAGAAGCATGTGACGCATGTGCGGTTTGAAGTGAGCCCTTTCCCAGACTGAGCCACAGCAAATCGCGCAGGTGGCGTGGTTTGGCCTTTGTTTGTTCCGCCTGTGCTGGCTGACTCTCCTTGGTTTAAAGTCCTCACGGACAGAACGAAGGAAGTTCCTTGCCTCAAAGGAAACCCGGCGGACAAAAACCAGTATGCAGTATGCAGTATGCAGTATGCATAATTAATGTCACATGTCACTACCAAAGAAGGAACATCAATTACGTGGTCAGCCTACTGTTCGTATGAGGCAAACAAACCGTGCCCAAAAATGCGCCGTAGACTGACGCAGATAGATACAGATAGAATGAAACAAATACATTTAAGGAATGATAGATGGAAAACGATGACTATGACTTTACGTACATGATTCGATATGATAAAATGATCCTTAATTGAATTTAATCATTTTCGAATTGAGTAGTCATAGGTTTGTTATGATATGATTTGATTGACATGATTCCATGATTCATGATGATCTGATTTGATGGATGATATGATATGATATGATATGATATGATTCTTGATATGATATTGAATGAATATGATATGAATATGGTAAATGGTTCCGATAATATGACAATGGCATTTTTTGTCTAACTTTGCAAATGAACATTTGAATTTGATCAATCATTGGTAACAAGTAACAACTGATGGTTGATATTGGTTGGATTGTTTTTTTACATGATTCATGATCATAATCCAATTACACATATGCTGCGTTGTCATATTCTTTTACATTATATATATTTTAATATATAAATTATATTGATATAGAATAATATATATGATTAATTATTAGAATATGTATATTATATATATATATTATTTGTTGTTATTATTATCATTATTGTTACTATTAGCTTTCTTTCTATTATTGTTATTATTAATGTTGTTATTATGTTATTTTACTACAAATGATTTTGGTTCGATCTCGATTATCTTAGATACTTGCGCCAAAACACACATTCCCATTATCGATTGAACAATGCTGAGCTCAAGTAGGGCTTTATTTATCACGTAATTTCATTTCATATTTGTATTCACGCAAAGGACAATATTTATCCAGGGCAGGATGGTTGATGATTCTCCTCCATCATTCTCTTCAGTCGCGCTTCGTGATCAAATCAAAGCATATTCATATTGTATCATTCAAGCTGATTCATGTCGATGCAGGTTACACGTTGATATCATATCAGATATTTGATATCAGTGAATCATTGCTATTGATATGAAATGATATCCATATTCATATAATATAATATCAATCAATCATTGATCATTGATCATTGATCATTGATCATTGATATGATAATTGTGTCAATATCTTCCAAAGAGAATGTTTAGCGTGCTGTCCCCCACCAAACAAACATCCCAGCCATGTTCGCAGGTTGTTGCCTTCGTCCATGACGATGTCACTCGCTTGGGCAAGAGCATCTGTTATGCGGATGTGTACCATTCAGCAAACAGATACAACACAGGAAACGCTGCTTTGCCTATTGTCCTTCCACGAAGCCAAGTGTGGAGCGTGGGCAGCGGCCGTTTGCTTTTGGGAAGGGAAGCGCTCGTTGTTCAAGGACACCCAGCCTGCCACCCAACTTTAGACGATCTGGAACAGAGTGAGGCTCAGTTCCAGGATTTGGCAGGAAATTCGTTGCCTGGCTGGGTCAGTCAAATGGTTTCTGTATCTTGTTCGGTTCACAGCTTGTTTCAAATTCTGCAGCAATATAAATTTGATTTTGATACTGATGCAGATGCATGAATCTGGGGTTTTCGATTTGTTGATAGTCTATGTCCAGTAGACAACAAATTCATGGTTCCACGAATGAATGGCGACCCATTATCAAATAGTCAGATCAACGAGACGATCTGTATTAGTATGCAGTATGCTGGATGAATGTATGTACCTAACATGTATGTGTGATGATAATGATCCAGGTCCATTCTATTTGAGCGACTTAGACAGACACATTACTGATACTGATACTGATACTGATTTTTACTTAGATCATAGACCATGAATCGTTCAATTAAATTGTTGGTCTAAGAATCACTTCAGGTCATCATCAAACACAACATTGGTTGGATATGACCAATGATGAATATAGACTATAGATTAGTGATGTACAACTGCAGACTAAGGACGATGACTTAGATATGGTATGTACGATTGTTCTATGTAACTTTGAGTTTGTTTTTTTATATCATGGTTGTTTTTTAATCAAATACAGTATAGGCAGTATAGGTATTTTTTAATTTGTAATATGAATATGAGTCATATGAGTGTCTATATATAGCTACCTACTTTATTTATTTTGCAATTGTTCGTTATTGTTGCTCCGAGGTTCAGTGGAAACGTTGTGATTGCTGTGACGATGGCAGTCCTTTGTTCGTTGCGCTACATCAGTTCAAGTGAAGCAGAAGAGAATGATGACATTCAAGGCATGCTGAAAGCGATGGCTAGCAAAGGATCTAAGCGTAAGTGATCAGCCAAGCTAAGCCCCCCATATCCAAAGGATGGGGATGGAATTGCTAGAAGCCTGTGTAAACTACAGACCTCGACTCACTGCCAAAGATGGAAAAAAAGTGCTACCCGTCACATTGGCTCAGACATGTTCATTATGGACCATGGAATCCCTGAGCACGTGTATGGTCAACCCGTTTGCTGACTGCGCGGGTACATGTTCACCCGCGCGTTCTGATCGTTCAGGGTTGATGTTGGAACCCGCAAGCCGTACGCACACATGTTTGTTTCTACATGTTCATTTTTTAGGGGTATTTCATAGATTTGCGTTTACGTACTCATGGAACCAGATAAAGAATAATATTCTTTGTGCCAGTTGATAGTCTGCACCAGTTGATAGCTGGACCAGTTGATAGTGTAACCAATTTGTTTCTGGCAGAGCATGATGTCAATGTAAACAAAGGTAACACCAGTAAAGTTAGGTGGTTTCCCAGTCTTCCTTTGAAAACGATCATATGCTGAGTGGTTGAAACACTTCTGAGCTGGATGTAGTTGTTGGGTTCCACAGGGTGGCCCTGACGAGTAGCACCTAGCCATGGCTCCTGCTGCTTGATTGCAAAAGATCGTTGCAGATGGTGTAAATCATTGCAAATTACAACCATAAAAGGATAGATTTGCAAAAGTCGTGGTCGGGCAATCCAAATAACACGACATGAAGTCATGTGAGTGATGTTTCTTCAATTGAACTAGAAGGCGGCATATACTCGTAACTAAAATAACTTAACCAGCACTTCTACCATGTCAGCTGGCAAAGCTGCTAAGTTGGCACCAAGTACGTCTTTTGGTGTCATTCATTCATGCTTTGTTGCTAAGCTTCATGCGTTTGACCGCCAGACTATGGGCTTGAAGATGCCTACCAAAAAGATCCGGGTAGCGTAGTCGGTTTTGTGTTTTGGTAGGCCATTTTTCCCGCTAGATCCCCGCTGGCACCGCGCTAGCAAAAGCTTCAAACATGCACGCCCGGCCAATAGTTGCACCTTGGGCCTGGGCGTGCGAAAGACTTTTTTTACCAGCTTTTTGCACAGGAGGTAAGTACCATTAGGAAACCAGATCAACAATGTGACATGACCATGTTGCCTCCATGGAAAATAAGTAGCCGCACAGCAAGAACAAAGCTTAAATAGATCCAAGTCAACTGCGCTAGCAACGTTTCCCAGTTTCAGGGTCAGACATCAAAACAGTGGTGTTTTCATCCAGCAACTTCTTTCAACTCACACTCCATTTTTCAAAGCAAAGCATAAGGCGGCACTGCCGGCACGCATGTAAATACAAAGTAGTGTCGAATTTTGGAACAAGCATTTTGAGAAACTGTCAAATGTATGACCATTTGGTCTACGATATAGAAAGGGTTTGTATGTATACTATACGTTTAGATTCTGCTTACAATTTTCAATGAAATAGTGTAACAATCAGTCAATCAATGACAAACAATACCTTCTTGCTTCAAATTACATTGCGGGCAATGATTGATTTATATTTGTCCAAATTTATCCAATATATATATATATGTATATGTATATGTATGCTATTCCACCCCAAACATACAACGTTTTTGTGGTTTCATGAGGATGACGCGAGTGCAGTCTTGAAATCTTGAACACTGTGTATGTATGTATGTATGTATGTATGTATGTATGTATGTATGTATGTATGTATGTATGTATGTATGCCCCCCAAGACCTACCTTTTTGACAACTTCATCGGTATTTAAGATTGGTTTTTGCGTTTTTTCATGTTTTTTTTCATATATTTTGTTTCCATGATTTTTCTGCTCATGTTGAATTAATCTATTTCGAAGTAGGCAGAGTTTGCACTGAATTGCAAGTAATTGCAACATTTGTCGGATTGAAGATTGAAGATTCTCAGAAAAAATAGTTCGTCAATCCAGGTCCCAGGTCTGGATTGAAGATTGAAGATTCTCAGAAAAGTTCTTCAATCCAGGTCCCAGGTCTGGATTGAAGATTGAAGGTTGAAGATTCTCAGGGAAACTTCTTAGATCCAATCCTGGATTGAAGACTGAAGATTGAAGATTCTCAGAGAAACTTCTTAGACCCAATCCTGGATTGAAGATTGAAGATTGAAGATTCTCAGAGAAACTTCTTAGATCCAATCCTGGATTGAAGATTGAAGATTGAAGATCCTCAGAAAAAAGTTCTTCAATCCAGGTCCCAGATCTGGATTGAAGATTGCAGATTGAAGATTCCCAGAAAAATTCTTAGATCCAATCCTGGATTGAAGATTGAAGATTGAAGATTCTCAGAGAAACTTCTTAGGCCCAATCCTGGATTGAAGATGCAAGGCCAGACCCGAGACCTGGATTGAAGAATTTTTTCTGAGAATCTTCAATCTTCAATCCAGGATTGGATCTAAGAAGTTTCTCCGAGAATCTTCAATCTTCAATCTTCAATCCAGGATTGGATCTAACTAGTTTCTCTGAGAATCTTCAATCTTCAATCTTCAATCCAGGATTGGATCTAAGAAGTTTCTCTGAGAATCTTCAATCTTCAATCTTCAATCCAGGATTGGGTCTAAGAAGTTTCTCTGAGAATCTTCAATCTTCAATCTTCAATCCAGGATTGGATCTAAGAAGTTTCTCTGAGAATCTTCAATCTTCAATCTTCAATCCAGGATTGGATCTAAGAAGTTTCTCTGAGAATCTTCAATCTTCAATCTTCAATCCAGGATTGGATCTAAGAAGTTTCTCTGGGAATCTTCAATCTGCAATCTTCAATCCAGACCTGGGACCTGGATTGAAGAACTTTTTCTGAGGATCTTCAATCTTTCATCTTCAATCCAGGATTGGATCTAAGAAGTTTTTCTGGGAATCTTCAATCTTTAATCTTCAACCCAGGATTGGAGCATGGGAGTGTTTGCAATTAATTGCAATCACTTGCAAGTGTCGCTAGATTTGCATGAATCGCGCAACCTTCCTACATCCCACAGGCACCATGTAGGTAAGATAGAGGTAGTATACAGAGGCAGCAAATCGGTAGTCTTTAAGCAGTATGCAGGTAATACATAAGTAGCTGATGGGTAAGATATAGTTAGTGCATTGGTACCCCATAGGCACTATGTAGCATTGACACAGGTACTGAAAGTAGTATTCAAGCAATGTAGATGTATTATATTGGTAGTATACAGGTATTACAAAAGTATTATTTCAATATTATTCAACAGTAAATATGTAGTACATAGGTAGTAAGCGGGTAATACAGAAGCCTTAAAGAGATAGATAGTATTCAGGTAGCATATAGATATTATATAGGTAGTATACAGGTGGTATCTAAGTACATATGTAATATGCAGGCAACATGCAGGTAGCAAGAAAGATTCTAATGGACAGTACTTAGGTCGTTGTTAAGCAACTATGAAGGTCTTACAGAAATATGATGTCAGTAATTTCTTGGTAGTAAATGATTACTACTAGGCATTGAATAAATAGTGTGCCAGCAGTTGAGAGGTAGTACAAAGGTATTACATAAGTATTTTCTAGGTAGTATGCAAGCAGGGCATGGGCAATATATAGGTAGCACATGGAAATATATAAGTAGTATTCAGGCAGTCAAGAGGTAGTCTATAGGAAAGATATACGTGCTATGTAGGTGTATAAGTTGTTGTTAGGTACACAGGTGCTACAGAGATATTATTTAGGTAGCGTACAAATAGAGCAAACAAAAATTCAGGGAACAAGGTTTCAAGTAGAGAGCTACGCGAAAAAATTACAACATCAGAACAAACAGGGTGGGATGACCGCAGCTAAGGAACAACTAGTAAGTCAAGTATCAAGATACTTTCTACCTGTCCACTCCTTGCGCACTACCTATCTATTGCCTAGCAATACTTACATACTACCGATAAAATACCTATATTCTATGTCTGTCCTGATTCTATTGCTGCTTAACTACGACCTACGCATTATCTATTAGAACATTTCTATGCTACCTGTATAGTACTTGCATACTACATATGTACCTATACATTACCTATAAATTCCATATATAGTATCTATGTCCTACCTGAACACTATCTCTTTAATGCTTTTGTATTGCATGTTTACTACCTATGTGCTACCTGTATATTGCGTGAAAATTATTTGAATGGTACGTAGGTAATACCTATATAGTACTTACATATTACCACGATAAAACATCTACGCTGCTTGAATATTACTTTATAGTATTTGTGAAGCATCTATATGTAGCCTATGGGGTGCCTATATACTAGCTATATCTTACCTATGAACTATTTATTTGCTACCTGCATACTGCTTACAGACTACCCATTTGCTGCCTCTATATACTACCTCTATGTTACCTACAATTACTTGTATATTACCCCGTGCTCAAAAAGGTGGGTCTTGGGGGTTCAAGATTCTGAGAAAAGTTCTTAATCCAGGCCCGTACTGGTACCCAGAACCCCAAGATCTAAGGGCTTGGATTAAAGAACTATTCCCCAAAATTTTGAATCTTGAATCCCTAGAAATTTGTGAAGCCACCCAAAGAAGGTAGGTTTTTGGGGGGGTAGCGTAAAAAAAGAAAAAAACATATATATATATATATGTATATATCTGTATATATGCTTTGATGGAGTATCTAGGTAGAGAAGATTATCAAACCGGGGACCCCTGGGGGAGTGACTTTTGCTCCAAAAACGATTAGCAACACTGCTATTTATATTTTGTTCTTTCAAAAAAAGGCCGACCAATACATAGAAGATTCAACGGGTTGACAATGATTTGCATTCATAGGACATATTGCCAATACAACCAGATTATGCATACACTTGAAGATATTGTAGATGCAGAATATAATGTTGGTTATGATGGTAAACTAAGAAATTGAGCGCATTACACTGTCAATATGGCCACCATCAATCATATACATACATTGCATTACATTACATCACATCACATTAGATTACTTTACGTTCCATTACAATACATTACATCACATTACATTACTTTACATTACATTACATTACATTGCCTTACGTTACCTTACGTTACTTTACGTTACCATACGTTACCTTACGTTACCTTACGTTACCTTACGTTACCTTACGTTACATTACATTACATTACATACATACATACATAGACATATACATATATTGCCAGCCAAGAAATGAATAATCCTGTTGAACAAAAAGAATGGCGTTGATTGGCAGTCGCAGTGCCATATTGTTGGTGTATCCATCATGAGCCATATACTCGCAGCAGTGATGCGTTTTAGCGGTAGTTAATACACATCTAATTGAATTTATGATATATTTATAGCCACCATTAGCCATACAATAGTAACACGGATGCTGACTTATTTATTGCATAATAGAGATTAGCAGTAACTGGAAGTGACTACCAGATGTTTAATGTCCCCATCATGAGTCATATACTAGTAATTAGTACTGATGTTTCATACTGATGGTTCGTAAAACAATCAATAATCATCATCTACAGTATTAATTGTTATATAGCCACTAATCACATACAGGTACGTCATAATATGTGTGATTGACGCTAATCGCTCATACAGATCAATCATGCTAATGATTCATGATAAAATAATTACCAACCTAATCATGAATTTCATGTACCAACAATGTTGGGGTTAAAGAGCAAAACTTCATGACAACTAGTAGTAGTTACCAATCACAATAGCATTTTCATAAAATCTTGAGTTGTCATGTCCACCAATATTGATGTTTGATAATGATTGTGTGTTTCAAAATGAAGTGAAATCAACCATAGACAATCACCTCATTATCAGCATAACCAACTTTACAGTACCCACTAAGAAACAAGTGCTTGAGAATGATGGTGAATGATGATATTTCAAAGAATAGATGTAGTCACTTGTAGTATCATATTGCCATATACTGTCAAGGCAACAACGTTCATGTTTTAAGGGCTGCCTTGGAAATTGATTTATGTATAACTTGATCAAGACATGGCTACTCACCCAATATAATGCTCCACATGTGTTTAGTCTTCTATGTTGTGGTGGGCATGCTTCTCTGCTTTGGAAAGAAGACACCCTAGAAGCAGTATTTTGAAAGGTTTTTATGGCAAGAGTCACTACCCCCCTTCATAAATTGAATATTCCACCTGTACCTAGACCAAATCATCTTGGGTCCAAACATCCAACTGCTTGCAATGGTATTTCGTGCATCACAGTGGGTATCAAAAAACATCAAAGAATCAAAGATCAATCAATTGTTTTACTCCAAGATTGGAATCAATGAATTAAAGGTAGGAAAAGACTTCTTGATTCCAAAGAAGAAATCGGAACCAGAAATCCAAGGATCAGATATCAGAAAAGACATACAACATATATTTTCTAAACGCATATACATATTTTTTGCATATACCATACATCCAGCGCTGGTTCAACAGCTGGCTGAACATCGCCATTTCCTCGCACCCATTCTCCTCCATTCGCGAGCGATGGAGCTATGTCTGGCACATGTCCGTTGTGGTACATTGCATCACGAAGCCCCCGCAAAAGTTTTGCAAATGATCCACCCTTGTTGTCTATTTGAAGCCGGGTTGCAAGAACCCTGACCACCACCAGGTACGTACCAAAAGTCCAGGCAAGAACTAGTCACGCAGTAGCTGCACCATTTGTCGTAGTGGTTGTTTATGATAGAACTGGCACATGTTTCACAATCAACACATTGTCTAACCAATCCTTGACATCAGCTATTTATACACCAACACTGTTGGGTCGCTTGGTTGCAGCCAAAAAATCAGTTTGATTCACGATCAACCAGTGTGTGTTTTCAAACGAACCGTGGAAAACAAATTTTGGCTGATTTTGGCCGTGGCAGCTGCTTTCTATGATGTTTGATTATTTCTTAAACCATGCATGTACGGTCAGTAAATTCAAATATATACATATATATATACTTTTATATACACACAGACTGTCTATACACAGATAGTATGGCACACCATTATAAATGTTAATAAAGATATAAACAGTAGAAATGATAATGATAGTAGTGTGATTTGTCTTTAAATATATACATGTACATACATAATTGTTCGACAATATCACACATATATAATTCTGCACAATTTAAAACGAGGTCACCCGACCTCACTTGGAATTAACGACCTAGCCTTCAGAAATTAAACTCAACTAAGGAAAGCATATGAAAATATCCATATACACATACAAAAAGAGACAGATGACGGTTTTTGTTTGCATAGGCGCACAGAAGTAGGGTCACGTACAGATTATATTTTGAAATTACGGTTTTTTGAAGTATACATTTTATCATGTACATTCAGCTATATGAACATGAATTTATATCTCCAAAACAGCAGTTGTAACGTTGTTGATATGATTTTTTTAAGGGTATAATTGGGCAACAGGTTTCATGTAAAGGCATGTTGATTTTTTAAGAGAGGTGGATAGATGGCTAGATTTTTTTTGCCGCTCGTTGACAAGGAGGAGGGGAGGAATTGAACCCACATGGGCTGACCGACGGGGAGGTTGAGAGGCGTGCCGAAAAAACACACTGGAAGAGAAAGGGGGGCAGGAAGGCTTGGCCAGAACAGGGCGTATAGGCAGCCTTCTTGGAAAAACAGGCGCGGCAGGCATTGAGAGGCAGGCGGCCGCAAAAATCTTCCTACGGCACCGCGTTAGGAAAAACTGTTTTCGGGGCGGTTGGGGGTTTTGGTTGGTTAAAACTTGCGTTTCCGGGTTCCGTAAAGATTTTTGCGCCGGCAAAACGGTGCTGCAAGCAAGTTTGGGTAGGAGTGTGGCCGTGTTTGGGTCTCTTGAAGGCGTTGGGTTGGGGCAGCAATTGGTGGCAAAAAACGTTCCCACCGCATCGCGTTAGGAAAAACCGTTTTCGGGTCGGTTGCTGCTTTTGGTTGGTTAAAACTTGCGTTTCCGGGTTCTGTAAAGATTTTTGCGCTGGCAAAACGGTGCAGCAGGCAAGTTTGGCAATAGGAGTGTGGCCGTATTTGGGTCTCTTGACGGCCGTTGGGTTGGGGCAGCAATTGGTCGCAAAAAACGTTCCTACTGCATCGCGTTAGGAAAAACCGTTTTCGGAGCGGTTGGGGCTTCTGGACGGGTGAAACTTTGGTTCCGGGGTTCCGTAACAATGTTTTCGCTGGCAAAACCTTGCTTTCCACAGGTTTGGCAGTTTCAGGCGGGATATGCAGGGTGTATGTGTACGGGGGTTAAAATTGAATAATTTGCTACAGCTATTGGTCAAAAAGCCCCGGGCTATTCGAACATTTCGTGGTTGATGCCTACGCCCGCTTCACACCGGCAACCCTATCGACCCCAAATAATTTCGTAATTTCTAGCGACCTCATTAATTTCAGTTTTTTATTTACCAAATTAAAGGACGACCCGCGAAATAACTTAATTTGCCCAGATAATTGTGAAGAGTACTAGCAACAACAGTATGAAATACATAGTGAGAATTTAAATAAAATATACACTCAACTGATAACATCTTAACAGTAATATTGATTCTAATAACATGAATCATAGTTACTACTTATCATTGATCATATGTGAATCAACATATGATCATTGATTTGATGATAATAGTAATAATGATAATAATAACAGTAATAGTTAACAATTAATCACTATTAACGAATAATGATGATATTAATAACAGTTACTAATAGTAATAGTTAGCAGTTCATATTCGCAGCGACTTTTCACAGACTTCATGTTGCGTGCAGGAGCTGCATGGCACCATCGAGACCACCTTGGCCAAAGCCGTGCGGGCCAACAACCGGGCGCCTTGGTGACCCGTGGGGCATGCTCTGGAGGCAAGTTGTTGTAGTCGTTAGGTCATCCAACATCTGAATACCAGTCATGTCCCTTGAGACTAAGGACTTAACCATCTATACATCTATAGATATAGGGAATAGTGTTATCTACAACCATGATGAGTATTGATAGTCGATAGTTTGTTACCGAATGTTGGTTGATGAGCGGCTAATGGCGCTTCATAGTTCTGTTGATAACGAAATACAGAAGAAAAAACAAGTGATTGCCATAGGTTACACAGAAGAATGATCTCTGTAAGCCATCATCAGTATACTGAAGTATGGTATGACAGCATGCAAATGGCTGCTAACCAAAACCATACAACAAGGTGAAATGAACCATCAACCATTAACTGTCCAAGCTTCGCTATGGTTGACCAACCAAGATATGTTTCACCATAAAAAGTGAAGTTTTCATGTTTGCATGGTGGAAATGGCTTGCACTGAGCGAGCTGTTGGGTGGTTTCCCTTGAGATTTCATCAGAATCGTGGGACCAAGGGGCTACAGGTGGGGCTCCCTGTTGGTTGACTGAGCTTAGTTCGCTGGGGGAACTGCCAGGCGCAAATGGCGAATAGAACTATAGTTCGAATGATTTCGTTGCCATGGGGTAAAACTCTAAAAGCACAACTAAGGCGTGACTTCTCCCAAATGCGTTGACATGGGAAAACAGAAAAACAAATAACAGGACTTTTGTGTCCACCTGCACCACCCCCCTTGCGGCCTGTGTAGGTTGATACCAGGATTATTCGTGGTTTCAAATCTTTGTTCATTTTCTCCAGTGACTTGGGGGTGGTTGGTTGATTGGCTCATATGACTGGTTGGTTGTTTCAAAACAGTTTTATTTCCCTTATTATTTCATGAGCAAATGGTTGGTTGGCAAATATTTTTTGTAGGGGTTCAGTTCAAACCACCAACACGATTTATAAGGGTTGAAACCACCAAACAGAGGACAACTGGATGATGATCTCTACAGCTGGCCTGTTGGAGGCTTTGTCAAGCTCAGCCAGTGTTCAAGACATTTCAAGGAGTCAAGATAATTATGTATATCTCAATCTACACTGCGTACATGTTATATACATATATTTAAATTTATATACATAGTTATGTTTGTTCAATTTGCATGAACTACTTACACATATCTATTTAAAGACTAGATAGATAGATAGATAGATAGATAGATAGATAGAAAGATAGATAGATAGATAGGTAGGCAGATAGATAGATAAATGGATAGATAAATGGATAGATAGATAGAGAGATAGATAGATAGATAGATAGATAGACAGACAGACAGACAGACAGACAGACAGACAGACAGATAGATAGATAGATAGATAGATAGAGAGAGAGATGCGATTAGTTGGGTCTGAGCATCTAGAAATATAGTATATGATAACTAGTTTGAGTAGAAGGATAGTCTACTGCATGTATTTGATGGATTCTATTCAAGCTAGTTACTATACTATACTTCTACTACATGTAAAGTATACATGTAGATTCTCCGTTTCTGCATGTATTTGTTGGTCGTTGTTTGCTGCGGGTTTCTCCATGGTTTGGTTGCCCATGGCCCCAGGAACAGCTACATCTTTACGTCGGTGGCACCGAGGACATGCCGGCTCGGCTTTGACAAATGCGATGGGGGGGAGAGTCACCGCATGGTCAATGGGTCGCGAAGAGTTTTTCCACCAACCCACCAGAAACAAACAAGATGATGGTTGATATTTCGCTTATATCAATTGTTCATAAAATATGCTTCAATATGTATATCTTGCTTGCATACAGAGAGAGAGAGGGAGAGAAAGAGATAAGTAAGTTAGTATCTAATACACTTTTGTATGATTGATCTATGGATCATACAGGGGTTGATATCCAGACACATGGGAAAAGCAACGACTTCACTGTAGCCAGTGGGGTAAACCCTACCATCCGGCCTTGTCAAAGGGGAGTCGCCAACGAGATCAATTTTGGAGGTCCCACTTCATGGACAGGTTGCTCCTGTCGCAGGAGCTCAAGACATTTATCTCCAAATTTCGCCATTTGGTGCTTGATGCTCAGCCCCACGTAATGTGCAGTTTGTGAACAACGCTGGGCGGTGCATCCCCAGTTTCACTTCTGTGCGTGCATGCTCATGGTATCAAGTACCGCATCGATTGTATCAGGAAATCATGCGTTCGGTTGCGGACGGTGATGTGTTGAGTCATCCAATGGACGACATATCAGTCCATATTCATCCAATTCATAGATGAGCCATAAGTTGATCCCATGTTAGTCATCTCAGATTAGTCCAGATTAGTGAACCACAGTTGAACCCATTAGTGAACCATAGTTGAACACCATGGATAGATAGACAAAAAATGAAAATACATCTCACATTAGTCCAGATTATCCTCACTGCTGAAAAACTTCTCAACTCGGCTCAGATGGCGTGACCCTGGCGTGACCCGAGGTACGACTGCGAGTTGGACTACAAGCGCCTGGCGGCCAAAACGGCCAACGCCAAGGAGGCTTCTGGGGACGCTGCCCTTCCTGCACTGGAAGATGAGGCGGGGGCAGGTTGGGTTGGAGCTTCATGGTTGGATGGGAAGATGGACCTCAGAAACCCTTCCTAGCGCAGAGGTTAAGTCACATCACGCATCAGTCCTGCGTGCAGTGTTTTGTAATGGTTTTCCATGGGTTATGGTTTATGTGACAATTTGGAATCTAAGACATCATTACAAAATCATGCGTGCGCGCAGCGTTTCTCACAGATTCAGTAATATGATTCACTATTGGTTCACATGTGCCGTGAAAAAGCATGCTGCTTGATGTTATTTGGTTGATGTTGATTAGTTTGGTGCTGCTACTCTTGTGCCTCCTCGATGCTGTTCCTCCTTACTGCTGTTCCTCCTGTCTGCTGGTTTGCCTTGCTGCTCTTTTTCCTTGCTGCTGATCTTCCTTGTTGCTGCTGTTTTTCCTTGTGCAATATTGTTGCAAATTCTTTGAACGCAGACAACTACTGAGGCATGCTGTGCCATCGGGATTTGCCAATGTTACCTTAAGTTGTGAATGACGCTGTCCCAATGGGATTTGGTAAGCTTGGAGTTGCTTGGCTGTGTGCGTGACAGCCGATGTGCCAGTGTGATTTGCGTCTGAACTCATGCGGATCATTGCG
The DNA here is from genome assembly GCA_009767595.1 of Symbiodinium kawagutii. Classification (NCBI taxonomy): domain Eukaryota; class Dinophyceae; order Suessiales; family Symbiodiniaceae; genus Symbiodinium; species Symbiodinium kawagutii. The sequence goes on from VSDK01021573.1 coordinate 470,967, forward strand.
TTGAAGCATTCGTCTTTTGCTGCTGTGCGCACACTTTCGCACATTTTTGTCAAATCTTTGAACAAAAAGGCGTCTGCTGAGACACGCTGGGCCATTGGGATTTGCTTAGGGTGATGGGACTTCTTTCCGGGTGATGGGACTACACCCCACCGCTAGTAGTGATTCAAACAAGCTAACCTACATTTTCCCATCAACCCAGTGATCGGATGGCTGGTTGGATCAGCTACCTTGGAGGTTTCTTGGCTCAGTTGCGGAGGATCATATTCCAAAGCACGTTGTCGGAGGTACGTTGGGAAGCGGAGCTGACATAAACTTAGTCGACTGGGCATTGCATAGCCAGAAATTGGAAGTCGACACTAACTATCTGGTGGTCTTAAAATGTTTGAAACGGGTTTTTCCCAAAGTATTTGGAATGGTCGGTCGGTCCACGGTTTCAGAGGGGTTGAAACCACCAACCAGGTACTGAAACCGTGAGAAATCATTTATATATGGTGGAATTTACATTGCCAGGTGAGTTTACCAGAGGGTGCCCTGGTAGGGGGGTATGAGCGTATCCTGCAATACAAGACTTCACCACAGCAATTTTCCTGCTACCTATAGTCACTCGCAGTCCATTTTTGATGATCACCAATAGCAGAAAGAGCTGAAATTGATCCGTGACAATCACTATGAAATTGATCAGTCCATGAATCGTAAAATTGTTTCCTACTATTGTTCCATGGATTAATCTTTCAAAACAAAGGTCAAAGTCTGCCTGGCACGACACAACATGGTAGAAACGAGGCTCCGCCTGATGAAGTGAAGAAAGAACGGCAGCGAAGCAAGGTGAGCCGTCGGCCGTTTGATCTCAAGACCTGAGGGCCGAGAAATACCAAGAACCCTTGCTTGAATGGTTATTGCAGTATATTTCAGTGGCAACACAATCTGGTTTTGACACGTGTATTCTGTCCTTATGATGGTTTGTTCAGATTTCATAGTTATCAAGAGTTGTCACGAATCAACAATGTAAGCAGTATACATAACACATATGGTCATAGTCACCAATCAATAATCATTCCAAAGGTCATCATTGGTCATGATGTAACAATGTAATGGTATTTCATGATGACCCATGAACCTGGCCCTTTTAATAACCAGCATCAGCAGGACGAAGCGTGTTCCACTTTGATCTACACTTGTCAATCATGATGAATGTGTTTGGAAAATGGTTCCTGAAATTCAGAACTTGAGGTCCGATTTCAAATGCCGAGCTCAGGAAATGTCACCTGCCATGCCTATACAAGATACTGAATGTCACTAGTAAAGTTCACTGCCGATACATAGCCTAGACGAGATACATCACATGTGGACAGAATGCCTATAGGTCGAACTAAATGCCTATAGCCTAGATGTCCCTGTAGTCACCTGCCATGCCTATACAAGATACATTTCGACCCCCAAATCATCCAAATCATGAACCATTCATAGGTATAAAATGGTACCAATATAAACCAAGCATAAAAATTGGGGCAGTGAGGCAGGTAGCCTATGTTAAGACCTCGCTCGATACCCTTCGGAAACCGCCCTGGCACCACCTGCCGCGCTACGAGTCGCTGCGAGTCGCCAGGGCACCGAAACCACGGCTTTCTCGTTAGTGGTGAAACCCGGAGCGTCGCTGAAGGCAGTGGCGGCGGCAGTTGCTGTGCGCTGGTTGTGCCAGGTGAAGTGTTCAGAAGCTTCGTTTTGTATGGTAAGGTTGATGTTTTCTGAGTTGATGTTCTATGGGTTTCCAGATTTGATTTGACTTTATTAGATGTTTTGGTGTGATGTTTATGTAACTGTCATGATCGGGCTGGGATCAAGAGGACACAAGTTATTTGCCGTTTCTTCTTTGGCTATTTGGCTAGTGGTGGCTGTTGTTGATGTTGGTGTCAATATATTATTGGCCTTTCTTGGCCCTTTTTGTTATCCTGTATATGTTAGTTATGTTCATCTGTGCATCATTCTTTGCTCCTAGTGCAAACATTTGCAACGAACATATTTGGCTTTCGAGATCAAGTCATACTGAGCTGTCCAGGGAAGGACGTTGAGGGCGCAAAAACTATAACTGGATGATTCGGCGTCTAAAAAACACATATCAAGTACACATTGTATATTATATATAAATATGTATAGAAGTATTTTCATTTCTTTTTCTATACACACATATGTGCGGCTAAGGGTGCAGCATTCAAGGAGGAAAATCAATAAGCAAACGGCTTTTGCAATCAAGTACACATATATGGCTACATGTGGACACAAACACGAGGTTCGGCTGTTGAATTCGAGAACATGCGAAACTGTCAGTTGTATGATTCTTAGGAGGACAGTGGCAACATGGTAGGTGTTCAAATCAAGTGCATGGCTGTCAATCGTGGATCCACATGTTTTGTGTTACAAACCAACAACATTCATGGCCGTCAGTTCAGAGGTTCAGCATCATTTGAGGCTTCCTGAAAAAGACCTGGGTGCCAAGTGATCTATATTTTTTTTTTTGAACAATGTTGCAGTAGGTCGCTGTCAATTTGTCACGTACATGGTTCCTCATTGTCACTGGTACAGTTTTGAAGGGGTCAATAATTTATTTGGTGGTTTCTCAAGTCATACGGGTACCCCCAGTTATCATCCAGTTGATTGATCATCTATAGTTGTAATCCAGCCATTTTTGGGCTCTTCTATGGCTTAAGAAACCACCATATGATTGCGGGTTGAGGAAATATGCAGAGCATCCTGACGGTCCTTTCCGGGGCACACGATATTCCATAGCCTCGTGGGCCAACTTCCACATGGCCGGCCAGATGAATATTGCCCGATCCGCAAATGTTACACCTCGATCAAACTTACGATTGGACACTAGATAGATCCATATGGATATAGATATATAGATAGATATCTTGATCAAAGGAAGGTTCAGTACTGCGTGGTGTGAAAACGTGTCGGTCCAAAAGCTTAGTAGAAAGACTAGGGCATGCAAATTTTCCTGTGCAAGCACCCCTTGTGCGGAACTTGAAAAAGAGCTTGCTTATGTAATTTCTACACCGTTTTAACATGTTTTAACAAGTACCTACACCGATTTGGCGTAAGAAATTGCTGATGTAGATGATGTAGAAACTTGGTGGTAGAAACACGTGTTGGTGTGAGAGTTCACCCACAGTTTCACCTTATATATAGATAGTTGGTGCTTCACCATCACAAACTGTGCATTTGTTGGTGATTGTGGATTTATGGTAAGATATTGGTTACCATCAAAAATGTTGGTTGGTTGCTACAATGAGTACTTGGTGGTTTTAAACATGTTTCATTTTCGCCAGTTTCTGAGAATGAGTGGTTGTTTGACTTGCACATATGTTTCACGACGGGGTGGTTGTTCGCACCACCAACCACTTACGATCATTATCAACCATTTATATCCATGTGTAACCATTAAAACCACCCATATACCATGGTTATAGGGTTGGTTCAACGTGGTTCAACCACCAAGCATAGTGAAAACCTGTGGATTTGTTGCCCCTGGAGCGAGATCTGGAACCAGGCCACGCCTTCGAAGCAGGTGCAGTGCTTGGGAGGTGTCCAGGGACTGAGGCATCATGGGTGGTAGTCGTTGACCATGGTTTTTCATGGTCAAAGGTGGTTGAGAAAGATGGAAAATGAAGGTTTGTGTGACTTGTGTATGGTAACTTAAAGTTCTTCAAGAGGATCAAAGATAGTTCATAAGGAAGAAATGGTGGTTGGTGAGTCAAAGATGGTTGTGAAAGATGGATAATCAGTCATATGGATGGTTAGCAATGGTGGAAAAACATGGTCAATGATGATCAATGATAGTTGAGAATGGTGAATTATGATGGCGAATAGTAGTTCATGCTGGTTCGTAGTGGCTACTGCGATGATATTGAAATTATTATCATGCTGGTCGATTGGTGATTGTTGATGGTGGCAAAAGATGGTTGACAAGGGTTTGAACTAGATACAGGTCAAGAACACAAGGCTACAAGCGACAGGCACCGGCCGATTTGGGTCTAGGGATTCCGACACGTATCAGGATCAAAAATGGTGACCATCTACCATCAGGAATTGCAAGACCTGCAGCAGGATAAACGTGATCTACATAAAGAATTTCTCAATTGGGTGGCTAGTTGACTCATGTTTTTCATAGGAGTTGACACCACCAACCAGATGTGGATTGTGCAACATCTATTCAGTGTTGCAAGAAAAATGTGGTACCCCTGAGCCCTTTTTAAGAATTCCTCTTCAAACCGCCCATTTTGAAGCAGCCTCACTGTGAGAAATCAGCAATTTTGCTGTGGGTCCGGGCACCTTGCTGAACAGGCCAATCATTCAACAGAACCGTTTTCGTTGGCAGGTTATTCATCAGTGACATTTGGTCTGAACCCTTTCGACATTTTGACGTTTCATAAAATGGCGTGTTCCCCCCAAACCCTTGATTCCTCGAAAGAGCGTATATCAATGGTTTGCCTGAAAATGCCATGGTTGATATCCCCCGTGGCTGGTTCTCCCATGTAAATAGACACCCATCATATTTGGCTCGTGTTGTATGAAGCTGCTTCTGCTCCTGGCAAAGAAATGCTTGGGAAATGCTGGGAAACCCTCAATAGTTTCCTGGTACAGCATTCATGGACAAGCGATGACAATGTCACTATGTCTACATCTCCACCCTTGTTGGGCAATTACTGTCACTACTACACCCAGATACCAGCGATTGAGGTCTCGAAGCATGAACAGCCTGCAATAACTCACCAGCTGACAGCGAGATTCCTTATTTATTGATGCATAAAAGGCAGAACCACCCATCAAAACTAGTTGACGCTGAAAAAGCACCTGTTCCCGTCCCCATGGTTGCACATTTGTTTTGTATGGTGCTAAGTTTTGGTGTCGACTGTTGGCAATTTTGCCACCACCAAGGTTGTGTACAGCTTGGGCATGGTAGCTGGTGAGTGCGTCGCCGCATGGTACATATCACCAGCATCCTTTGCCTTGGCCGCTAAGCCAAGTCTTCGCAGGCAACTGAAGATGCAAGTCAGGCACGGCTGTTGGTCAAGACTTCGCTGATCATTGGGTGAACCAACAGAGAAGAATCACGACCATGACTAGTTACTGACTAGTTCATGGTTTCAGATATTTTGCTTAACAGTGGGGGTCTAGTTACTAGTCAGTGACTAGTTCATGGTTTCAGATATTTTGCTTATCAAACACAGTGGGGGGGATGGCTTCTAAAGCGCATAGTTTTGGACTATGGCTGGGCCATTGTCATCTCGCTATGGTAACTTGCAATGACCATTTGGTTCATAGTGTTTGAAACAACTTCGCTGATAACTTGGAAATAGTCACTTAGCTTTTAGCTTGAAATAACCATGGGCTAATAAGCTGCAACAACCATGGAGGGCAGAAACTTGCAATGACCATTTATATAGCTAACAGCTCGAAGCAACCATTTCACCAACAACTTGAAATGACCATTGAACTACTGGTTCGAAAGAACCATTTAGCTAAGAGCTGAAAATAGATTAGCCATTGACTTGAAACAACCTAATGACTGAAAATCAATCAATGAGCTCATAGTTTGAAATAGTAATTTTGCTAATGATTTGATATCTCCTATCAGCCAATAGCTTGATATCAACATTTGCCAATGAATTTAAACATTTTTGGGGTTCTTTAGGGGGTTCTCAAAAGTAGGGCTGCCTCCAAATCATCCACTATTGTTCATTTACACTAGTAAACCAGCCATTTTGGGGGGTCCCAATTTTGAGAAACACCTATTTGGACGTGACATGACTCAGAAGCTATAGCAGCAACATCAAGAACTGTCCAACCGACCCACCCTGGGCTCCAGGCAGCATCCACTAGCTACCGCTGGAAGCGGAAACATTTGGGCCTCGATTCCATTGAGGATATGCCTGGGAACCCCAGATGCACGTGATCAAGGCTGGAAACCAGTGGCAACTCCGAAAAAATCACAGGAGTACACATGCCATTGCTTCTGGTCGATAGTGGTCACTACCATGGTAGCTGACTGGATACTCCACAATGCTACAAACCAGCTGGAGAATCTGCTTGGTTTGTCATCATGGATCATACTCTCGTATCCCCCAACCGCCTCAAAATGCCAATCTTGAGTAAGAGAAGCCATGGGAAACCAATTTGGGAAAACTAAGTTAGTAACCCTGAACACCAAAACAATAATTTTTATAAGTGCAACAATCAAACCTGAATACTTGACGGCCAGAAACGGGTGTTCAATCTATATGTAGGGTACTCAGTCAGATATTCAACGGCGTTCAAGAATCAGCTGCAGTGAATTGGAGAGGGTGTCCCTGCCATAAAATGGGGCGCACACCAAGAATGGTTGTTTTCTGGGATAAATCTGGCTGTCCATAAACCATTCAAAGCCCACTGTTTCCCCATGAATCACCATCCGAAGCGGTTGTGGGTCAATAGTAACCATCCCAAAAAGGGTAGAGGATGGTAGAGGGTCATCCCAAACCAGAATTCATTTGTAGTTGTGATGGTACAGCGAGTGTCTAACCAACAGCAGGTCACACCAGGGTGCCCACCTGGAAGGGAAAAAAATGTGTTCATTTTGGAAGCCGGAATCACAGGGCTGCCAACTCCTTGGAGCCGAGGTTTGGATTTGAAGCGTACCTTTCGATGGTAAAGACTGGCATTGAGATCGTTCGCCAGAAGACTCAGCGGGTCACCAGTGGTTTCAATGAAAGCAAGCGTACGTCAGGCTGCAGCACTTTGTGGATTCTCATGCAGGTCAGAGCTGCAAGGTTGTAATGGTTTGTCTTCGTACAACGTTGCAATACAAGGTAACAAAAAAAGTTTCGACCAATGATGGTGGTGAGAACGAGGTTTGAAGAGGTGATTAAGGATTTTGTTCGTTCATTTGTTGAAAGCTAAGTTCGTCAGGCATGTTGTTTTGGATCTTTGTCATCCAGACGCGGATCTGTTTTTCCCTGGGTCAGCATTTAGGATTTCCTGAGACTGCCTGAGTTTTTGCTGCGTGTGAACCCATGAATTGCAGGCCCCCAGCCTCACGTACATACACCTCCAAGTCTGAAAGTTGACTATGACATTTACATGAAGATGCGTGCAAGCTCATTTTGGTGTTTGGACGGTACCACCAATGATTCTGAAGCATTTCATTATTGGAAGCAAACAAGAGTCATTTAGAATCCAGAGTTCAAAGTAGCCATTGTTCCCCACTACTCAATTATCAACCACTACTGTGAGTGGCACAAGTTGAGCCATGGCCCTTGACCCACTTGTGTTGCCTGAGCCGCAACCTCATCATGTACTAAAGGACTCAGCTCTTTGTCATCAGGCAGATTATTGGCAGAGCCGTTGCAACGATTTGAAGAAATCTCTGAATCAAGTGAAAGCTGAGTTATACAGCGTCCAGGAAAAGGAGCGTTCTTTGACCTTGCGCAATGCTGAGCTCGAAAGTTATGGCTCGCTGGAAGAAGAGGTCTATGAACTTCGCAACGAATTGGCCGACAGCAACGAGCACTTTCGACATTTGCACAAGGAGTCGCATGCACAGCTCTCAGAGATGCAAAGGCGATTGGATTCTGCGTTGAGGAATTCCAAAAGTAAAGACGATCTTTGTGAAAACATGCGGCTTCAGCTTCAGTCAAAGGCAAGGGAACTGGAAAAGGTCAAAGAAGAACTACAAGAAGCGAAGAACCTTCGACAAAAAGAGCAGGAGAGTCATCATCGTTCGATGGCAGAGCTTCGAGCTAAGCTGGAAGCCTCTGACAAGATGAAGGACGAGGAGCTGCGAGCGAAAGAGGAGCAGCTTCACGAAGAAGAGGCCCTTCGTGATGAGGCTGTCTCTGAGTTAAGCAGCTTGAGACAGCGTCTGAAAGTGGCTCAGGAACAAGCGAACAAGCATAGCAAGATGACAGAAGTCTTGCAGTCAGAGAAGGATCTGTGGATCAGCAGAAGTGCCCATTACAAGAAGCAGTACTACGAACACTTGCGCTATACCCATTGCTCCGATGGCGACACCACTGATTACTCCTCCGGGACTATGGGGATGTCGCTCAACAGCCGGCCTGTTACTCCAACACCCTGGCGTCACTTTTCCAGAACAGGTGTGTGACAGTCAGCTGAAGCGTTCAAGGAACCCAGGGTGATGCTTACAAGGTTGACCTGTTCTTCTTGTTGTTGACTTGTTGTTGACTTGTTGTTGATTAGAAGCCAACAGAGGTGTTATTCTCTTTGTTTTCCAGCCGATCTGAGACTGTTCATTCACAAAATGTTTTTGGGTTGGTTGGTCAATAAGCAGAAAGTATCATGCCACCTTGAACATATCAGACTATGTTCCTGATAGAAATGTAAATGTTTATGCAGTATCGGATGACACCAGTGGGTTTTGAACGCTGCTCAATACGAGCCACCCTTTTTTATGGTGATTTTTTCAAATTTGGCCATACTTGCAATTTTATTGCTAGCCCGTTTTTGTTCATACTTGCAATTTTCGGCCATGTGCACCGGAAGCACGGCTCGGTGAATTGTCACAACAACGACGCTCCGCAAAGTGGGGCCTGTGTCACCATCACAAGTGTGTTTATCTACTACTGGTACATACTGGTACGTAGTTTCAAAACCGAGACGAAGAGAGGAGGAACAAAGATTGACCTCCACGTCGCTTTCCCAGGTACCCACACTTCCCAAGTTCCAACAGCGACCCAGAGACCTTCTGAAAGGGATGCCATGCCGATTCCCTTGAGAATTGGTGTCCCAAAGATCCCCAACTCTCTCAATTCATTGGCTTCCCCAGCACTTGGATTTTGGAAGGATGGCTTGGATGGAGCGTTTGGGCCATCCCAAACTTGGTGATTGTGGGTCTATCAGTTTTATTCAGTTGCATTCTTGTTGCACAGCCCAAGTGATAATCAATCTGTTAAACAGTACAGCTCTTTGATATTTTGACCATTCACATGAATCAACCCACATAAGCCTTTGCGACGCCTTTTTTCCTTGATTGGATCCTGATGGACCCAACAACATCATTGATTATAATAATGGTGTTGAAAGAACTCTATTGGTCAATGTCACACTACCATACAGTCATGGATGCATGTGTATGCTATGTTGCGTTCTGGTTTTATCGCCGGCAGGAATCAAAAGCTGTCCAGACACATAGTTTGCTATAATATGCAAAAATGTGCTTTCAGAGGTGGTGATAGACCCGAAATGCACATTATAGGCCATCCTTCAGAATACATTTTGTTCAATCCATCAACAGAGAGAACTCAGGACAGTTTGTGTCCAGTGTTGTTTCATTTCATTCGCGAAACGTATATCGCATTTATATCTACACATATAATCTACCCTTTTAAGTACAGCCATCATGGGTGATGAACCACGCCCCCTTGAGATTACCCGAGTATCGTCAAGGCCACCAGTTGAGAACATGGATTTATAGGGTACCAGCTCTGGTGAACAACAACAGCACGAGTATAAGTAGTGAAATGAACACTCCCAGGATTTGCTGCTGTGGCTACTGGCAGTTGCCGTCATTGTCAGAACAGGGGTGATGCGGTTGAGAAAATGTGTAAGACTGCCATTGACCTATTGATTACAACAGCGCCAGCCCCTCCTGTGCCCAACAGATCGTCAAGACTATCATCCTTTGAATCGAGGTTGCCATGCGCGGTCAGAAAAGAGCTCCAAGTCTCGAGAAGGTGTTGTTCAGGCTGCGCGAGTCTGAGCCTCAGGGAAGCTTGCAGAAGTGCACTGCCAACGAACGGCTGCTAGGTATCATCTTCTCCAGCAGCCTACATAGGATACCAGCGCTAGTATACCTACCAGCTATGTAGGAGTATACCTGTTAGATCCTGTATGTTAGATCATGCTAGTATACCTACCATCCTACATGATCCTACATATCCTATGAATTTGAATGTGAGGACTATACTGTTGTTAGTTGTTGATGCTCTTTTGTATATACTATTATTGATGATTGTTACTTGGTTGGTTGGAGTGATTGTCTCGGGGAGGCCATAAAAACGGGTTCCTGACACCAATGTTTTGTTTGGCAGTTGGTTAAGGTACCAGAGTTTTCATGACAGATCTGGGTGGTAAAATAGGAGGTATCCAGAAGAGCAGGAGTGCAAGAGTATGACGACATAGCCACATAGCCTTAGACTCTTAGACATCAAACCTGCTGTGAACAGGACCATCAGGACCAATGACCACCTCAGCATCAAAAAAAATTCCTCGGCCTCCTCTTTCTCAGATTGTTTCGATCCTTTCTACACCAGCCTAATCAGACTGAAGCTCTTAGCACCACTCCGCACGCAAAACTGGTACAACACTCGGGAAGTCAGAGTCGCGAACTCCCAATTCGCAATCATGAGCATTGGGACTGTTTTGCTGCAGACGTGTGTTCCACAAGAGCTGAACATTGTCTTGGGGGAAGAACAGGGAAGCAAATTGCAGTGCAAGGATGGGCGATCTACTTCTCTACAGAATCTACTTGGTTCAAATCTACTTCTGGTTAAAGAATCACATGTTTGGAGAAGGAAGTTGATCGGAAGTTGGCTTCGTCGCAGCGCGAGCTCTCATTCGACGGCTCGGAGTCGCACCAAGGCGGTTGAGCTTTGTGAGTTGATCATCAGCAATCGACGATTGGTGTCCCAGCGGAATCCAGCCTCAGACTCAGCAACCGAAGGAAAGTTCAGCAACACGTTCAGATCTTCAAAGTTTCGAGCTGGCTTCAAACAAAAATGTGAAGTTGAGTGTTTGTGAGCAAAGAGCCTGGGGTCGGTAGATTCTTTGATGGCATTGGCTTGGTGACGAGTTGTTTGGCAAGCAGTGTTGGATCTATGTTAATGACCTACCCATGTTTGGGATAAATCACCACTTGTCGTTAAGGTAAACTCGGGTGGTTTATTGATACTGTATCCAGCATTAGCCACGTCAGCCACGTCGCCAGAGGTCAAGCGCCGCCTCATCCGAGACCTGGCCATGTCTTCGTTGCTCACAGGTGAGAGCTGCGTTCCAGAAGCGCTGAATGCGTTCGTGACTTCGGATTACAGCAACCTCTTGCAATGTGGCTATGGATCAATATTAATCAACCAATTAATCGGGGATAATCACCAGCAGTAATAAGGATTACAGCAACTTCTATGCAACTTCTTCTGGTTGGTGGCTTCATAAATATTTTTTTTTCCCCAGTAGGTACATGAACAAATAGCTGGTTGACTAATATTTTGCTTAGGGGTTGAAACCACCAACCAGTCTTGCAATTTCAATCAGCTACATCTGGGGGCCATGGTACCTAACCACGCTGTTTCCCTTGTACATTTTACCGATGATTTTCGGAAAGTTTTGTGCCCCGATTTTGGAAAAATTGGCCTACGATTTTGCTACGCCAAGTCAATGGTTGTTGCAGCCAGATGGCACGTATCAGATTGGCCGTATCAATTTCTGAACATGCCCCAGTGTCCGGAGACTTTTGCTCCTGTGGATTGTCAGGTGGATGTTTGTGAATGTATAAGTATAATGCAATCTATATACTTGCACATGATTACAGAGGCACGGTCAATCCATCATTGGAAGGTGATATGAGCCAGAGACAAAATTATATAGTCAATTGTGTTTAGCTTAAGCATTACATGAAGATGTATTTTGTCGATTTTACATGGAATAAAAGGTAGGGGCAGGCCTAAAAACGATACCCCAAAGGAGTACTCCCAAACTTGGAAAACGATAGAGGACGTTCTCAAACGTTTGTGAATACACATTAATAGATATAGTTTTGACACCGCCACATATGCCTATTTGGATGCTATTGCATCTATTGCCATATTGGGTTAGCAGCTTGTAAGCTAAGATGAAACTGGCGCAGTTGCGATAGTCCACGATGAGAGCAGCCAAGCAATGTTACAGTTGGTTTTGTCCATCAAGTTACCATCATTTCTGGATGTTGACTTGAGGATATTCAACTCAGAGCCTAGGGAGGTGAGAAACCCCAAGATCGGAACAACACAGACGTGTTTCTTCCTATTTGCAGATGTTCCACTGGATACGTGTTGACCATGTTTGACCCTAAACACAATGCCATGTTCGCCTAGACTGCCCCTTGACTTTCTGGTGGGATCTGGGATGCATGTCGACCCAAAACAGGTTTTGAGGCTCGACTGTGGAAGGTGGAAGACTCAGTGGAGCGTTGCTGATCCCAAACACAGCGGGCGACACACGACATGGGGGATCTCAACCAAAAGATCCAGAGGCCAGGCCCTCTTTGAGGGATCCCAATCTCAACCAAAGGATCCAAAGGATCCAATGGCTAAGGAGCTCACCTTTCAAAGATTTTGGTTGTGCAGATTGCCATTGCCCGTTGCCGCAGTGTTGATGGTTGACCTCGTTGAATTCCCATTCTACAATGTTTGCGTAGATCAGCCGACCAGGCTTGGATGAACCAGCATCATGTAGCCATTGAAATAAGGGGGATGTGAGGTAGTAGCAATGACATTGATAACCAAAAAAATCACCAAAGAAGTTCGCGCTTAGTTGGACTTCATGATCCAACCTGAGTTTATGTACAGTTCCAAACGTCGGAAGCTTCCTAGCAGCGTCATTCATCGGTGCCCCCCATCGGTGGTTTGTTTGGTAGATCCTTGGGTCCCGGCCGCGGTGGCCCGAGGTGGTTTTCAAACACCTGAGAACTGTTTGCGATCATCGCAGTACGAGCGCGCACCTCCTTGCATTCTTCTCCAGAATCTTGTTTGAATCTCAGTAGGCTGCACGGCTGGATGGTGTGTGGCCAGAATGACAGGCTCATATCGTGAACATGTTGCCCTCGAAATTGCTTGACGACTTCAGAGGGATTCAAAAACCCACCAGTTCTACAACCTGTCAACCATTGTCAATGGTTATCAAAAGCTTGAATATATATTTATTACGCACTACTGAGACTCAACGTCGTTAACCAGAAGTTTGCATAAACCAACAGAATGAACCCAGGCACCCACTTATGATCAGTCTTGATCACTAAGCACAACTCGTTTCGAAAGCATTAAAGCATTGATCCACTTGGCTGTGGGTCAAAACCCTGTACCCCTGGTTCCCATCATTAACCATGGTTTTCCCCATTATTGTTGCTTAATATTGATGGTTAATATTGACCCATAGCCACTTGATTTAATCCACATCGCATTAAGCACAACATCACTAGGATCAAAGATCGTTCGGCCAGGTTCGCCCATGCAGATATTGATGGCCTGAGCGCCAGCCCTGCAGCCAAGGTGGGGCTGGCGCTCTCTTGGAGGATTGGATCACCAAAATGGCAGATACGTGGGGCAGATTCGGGCTCATGATGTGTAGAAATGAGATAGATAGAATGTCATATCTCATATCTCATTATGCTTGGAAAGGATTGGAAAGATCTTCAAAACGAATCTTTGGGGTAAATGATTATTTTGACAAAATTCCGGAAGGATCGCTAGGAGTGGCTCACGGTTCATGATCACCACGAAACAACATGACAATTACCGGAAGGAACAATTGGTGAATGGTGGTTTCTGAAAATAGGGGTACCCCCAAATCATCCAACAATTTGCCATTTACAGTAGTAAACCAACTGACTTTGGGCGTCCCTATGGCATGAGAAATCCCAAAATGACAGTGAATACAAATTGTTCGCAGTGATGGGGAGAAGGACTGCAACATGAGTGTCCTCTCAGGTATCCTTGGAGTTCATGTTTGGGCGACGTTTGAGTGGCCCAAAAAGAAGAGTTGGTGGTTGAACAATTGTCTATCCAACTCATGATGGTTGGTTGAATAATTGTTTGAGGTGATAATCATCATGATTGTCTATCCAACTCATCAATTATTGATTATCAAGCGTTGGTGGTAATGATTGACAATTTTTGATAATCAAGATGCAGCTGGTGCTTGAACACTAGTTCCAACTGGTGGATAGATGTTGGCAGATACTTGGAATTCATTCAATAATTGATTATTGTCAATTTGACCAGTTTTTGGTTGGCACATGTTTGCACTAATGCTCCGTGATTGACAATGATTCATAATTGCTGGGGTTTTCCAGCTAGCGAAATTCATTTGCAGTGGAGTTGAGAGTCTTCTTTGATTTGGATTTGGGTCCGCCAATTGGAAGGATTTCATGGCACAGTCTGGACGAGTGTCCACAAGTCTCACAATGGGCTAAGCGATTGGGACATAACTTGACAGGGACTGTGGCAGGATCAGATGCAGAAGATTTGCTGGGGAAGGGCACTTCCAAAAAACATCAGGCTGCGCTGTGGAACAGATTTCCCGTGCTAATTCCTGATTCTACAACCGGTACAGTAGCGGTTAGTGTGGGCTGTGGCTTTGAACAGTTCGGGGCTGTTTGTATAAACAGTGCATCCCCAAAAATGTGTTGTTAGTAAAGACTGGTCATAGTCATTTTGTAGCCATCAGTGCTTGATCAACAGTTTACAACACTGAAATCGACAAATCTAGATCAACTATACATCAATTGTCATTTTGTGTCCCTCATTGTCCCCAGCACAGGATCGCGGAGACGTTGCACCGTGGGAACAAACGAAGACCACGTTCTCATCATCCGGTCATAGCGCACCCCTCAGTGCGACTGGAAGCGTTTCTACGTGCTTCCCACCGCCCATCACCGCCCTAAGTCTTCAATCTAAACTGTTGAATATTGATTTTGAATATAATATATATATATATGTAAAAAACAGAAGTTTCTGCCACTCCGTGCAGGGTGGAGGTGGCAGGTGCAGTGAAAGCCAGGGTTGCCAACTTAGATTTTGTTTAGATATATCCACAAATAAAGGTGCCAGTTTGCTACCAACGAAGACACTCTCAGTTTCCTGGTGAAGCGGTTGGAGACGTCCAACCCTATACTTGCTTTATGTACATCGGTGGTTTCGCTTTTGGTTTTATCTTGTTTCATTTCGTGCACATGTTCCGCAATCTGAAATGGCAAGGTGGCTAATCCGATAAACCACTCAAGCCGATTTACTAGGACAGGGAAAGCATGATCCACCTCTCTCAACATTGGTGGATCTTGGCCTCGTGCCTTTCCAGCCAATGTTAGCAAGAAGATCGTCCTAGGGTGTGAAATAATCAGTTCTGGTATCATGCCGAGTCCTCGAAAGCAGCGGAAAAACTTTCGTGAAAGAGGGTCCTGAGTGCAACGATTTGAAAGACATTCTTTTTCGCACCTCAGGTGAGCATCTACCAGGTGGTAGCCATGATATGGGCCATCAGCAACCATCAGCAACCATCAGAAACCATCGTCAGTAACCATCATTACTCATTAATTGACGATCATTCACCACAATTAACCATCTGTTTGCAACCATGATGAACCACCCAGATCCCTCTGCGATTCCTGAGGGAATACCTATGCTGCCGCCTTCACGGATGTCCGCGGTTGGGCATTGAGAAAGCTGCTACGGAGGCGCGGTCTTAGTTGGAAATCGAAGAATTGTGGGGGTACAGTAATGAATGGTTTCACCAACGATAATTGTTTGAGTCATTGAGGACACCCAACACAATTGTTATGGGGGTACAGTGATGAAACCAACAATTTTGGGGGTACCCGCATACAGTTACTGCAATGATCAAGAATGGGGATTAATAGGGGGGAATCACCAACAATAATGCTTGAACAGCCATATTATTTATCTCAAAATAGGGGACCCCAATAAATGGTTGGTTTACTACTGTAAGTGGTTAGCTGCATGATTTGGGGAGTCCTCTATTTTGAGACCCATATCATATTTTACCTTCGCAGCAACAAACTCGCATGTGCATGGGAAAATGTTGCACCTGAAAACATCGAAATTTCCATCCAAACTGCTTATATATGTTTCAAATCCGCAAATTAAGAAAGAAGATGCAAATTGCATGTTCGCAGAGAAATGCAACCCAAGCGCGGTCATGCGGTGGGCACAATACGATCAAATACCCCAGCGATACGATCATTACCCACAAATTGTCTCTTTTCTCCTAGATCAGCCAGCATTTTGTGCATTTTTGTGCCATTTAGCTACATGGTGGTTGTTGATCACTAGTCTATCGAATAAGATTGAATAAAGTCAATGGTCAAGATCAACTTGTTGGTGGCATCCCTGCCCATAAAACCTCTAAAATCGAACGGTTGGTTCTACCCGCGATCAATTCACGGTGGCAAATCCACAGATTGTTTTGGGCAACTTTGAGAAAATCATGTGTAGCCACAACTTTCATGCGGTATGTTTACCACATTTCACTACGATTGTGGATTATAACTGCCAATATATTAACATGTGTACATGTGTTCACCACTACTGATTGGCAATGAGAAAAACAGCAATGAATCTTTCTTCATACTGTCTGGTGGTTTTAAACACTTTGACTATTTTATCCAAAACCAACCAAGGGTTGCTTGTTCACAAACATATTTTCCATGACGGGGTGATTCAACCACCAATCAAAATAGCAAATAGTTCGCCAGAATCGACATATTATGTTAACCATCAATTATTGGACATGATAAAACAGCATTCACATGGCACTAATGGCCATTGTTGGCCAGTAAAAAAAAACGCCATGAGCAAACATTGTTAATTAAGAAGCCGCTAATCAGATTAGTTAACAATTAATTAACATATTAGTTCATTATTCAAATCTCAAAAAGCCGCTAATTAACCATCATTCAAATCTCAAAAACATATTCACAAGCCACTCTTATCGCAGAAGCCGAATGGAGGCCTCGAGACTTTGGCCTCACCCTGCTGTGTGCACATTTTTGTATCATCGCTTCTCAGTGCCCGGTGCAAGTGCGAAGGGAGGGGGTTAAGGGTGGACCCTGTCGAAAGCTTACAAATTTGGTTGATACAGGTTAATATGGAATAGTGATGGATAATAAACAACAATTGCTAGTCATGACTGACCATGATGGTGGACCATGATTATTAATGGTGTTGACTGCATCAAGCTTAGCAATTGATGGCAAATGATGGCAACATGGGTAGTAATTGGGTAAACCTGATCCGTACTCGCAGCGCACTGCCATGCACTGCCACTCCGCTTGAATCGCCCACGGGACCAACTCCGACTCTGATTTGTCAACCTTTTTCACGGGTGCAAAATGAGTCGCAAGTTACTGAGTACATCCACGATCAAGCTGAGGACCTCACAGAACCTTGACAAATTATGTTCGAGTCACTTCTGGTGTGGAACGATGCTTGTGATCATGTTTGAGGCTTGGGTGGCATCACGGCTGCTACAGTGAGGTACCCCTTTGCCGTCGCGGAATACTCCAGAGCCCATCGTTTGGCACCATTTGCGGGGGGCCACAGAGTAGACCTTCGGCCCAGGAGGTTGCTGTGAGCACTACATCCTCATGGGATCCAAGCATGGTGATACCCCCAACCAGCATATCATTTGCGAACACATCCTTATCCTCACAGTTTTGAACATAATGCTCATTCAAGTTTTCCTCCTAAATCTTCATTTTTTTGTTCATCAGACGCATCTCTTATGGCTGTGGGTCAAAACCTCGTACCCCTGGTTCCTCTATCATTAACCATTGTTTCCCTTATCATCATGGTGGTTATCCCCCATTAATTGGTTGATTAATACTGACCCATACATAGCCTTGTAAGCAATCACTAGGCATGGTCCTCAAAATCTTCATGTTTTCACAATGAGCACCTCATTGACCGGGCCCGTTGCCTTGTGCCAAGGAGCCCTTGCCTGCGCTTTGTACGGCCACGGTCAGCGACTTGGAGTGACCGAGAACCGGATCCCAGAAGGAATGATGGTGAATAAGGTGAACCAATCATGGATCATCTACGAAATGGGATTAACTAGTGTTTCATTCTACTCCATTAGTTTATTGATCTACCATTCCATCATGATACACTAATGAACTAATGATGGATCATCTACAAAATAATGATGATACACTAATTCATGATTCTAAATGGATTGACTGAATGGATTGACTTATGAATGATGTTTTATCTGTTTTCATTGACTATCGTAGATTCTATGATTTTTGAAATGATGGTTTTTGATGCTGATTAATGATGATACACTAATTAATGATTCTAAATGGATTAACTAATGATGATTGATTCGTGTTCATTAACTATCGTAGATTCTATGATTTATGAAATGATTTTTTTGATTCGGATTAATGTTGATTGTTGGTGTTTGACCATTAATAATGGATGATTAATGATGCTTGATTAATGATAATAAATGATGATGCATGATCATTAATGATGATTCATTATGATTTTTTGATAGCAATGCAGTATAACTAATGATGCAACAAATGGCAAAATGACTATGATAAATGATGAAGAGTGAATTGATGATGATGATGATGATGATGATGATGATGATGATGATGATGATGATGTGATTTAGGTACCAAGCTTAGCAGATAATGATGGACAACAGTATGTTACATATATTGCCATGAAATGTTTGAAACATATTTCATGATTCAGTACTATTGGTAGTATGAAATAAACAGCACTCATAGGCTAGGCAACAACTAGTGGGAATCGGATCATCAACAAGTTATTCTTGGACCATGCTAGTTCATGAGTCGGCTGACATCACTCATATACACCAAATGTTCAGCTTATACATAATATACACTTATATACTGTACTGAAGTTCAGCTTGTGGACAACTTTTCCCAGGCTTTAGATTCATTCTTTGAGCTGGGGACGCACCAGAGCCAGCGGGCCAGGCCTATATATCCTTTGCCATGTCCCGAGCTGCAGCCCACCGTTGGCGACTCAGACTGCCACAAGCCAGGACTGCAGGATGATGAGTGAAATTGCATGTGGGTATCTTGAACCGTTTGATATGCAACTATTGCTGCTGTTTGAAACTATTGAACATAGAGATGATTTTTTGGCATCTTGGAAATGACATGTTTTAATAATAGATTACTAGGATCTTGAACAAAGGTTGTGCTCGGCCACATAGAGATTGGTCTCTATCGATACTGGCCATTGCCAAAGATTGTTGGGCACCCATATAGATCTTCTAACCAGTTTCTAGATGGTGCGTAGCAATCTTTGTTAGTCTTTGGTAATCACCAGTATCTATAGATACGATCTTTGTTAATATATCATGTTAGTAGATCTACGTTATGACCATGTTGAGTGTACCTCCAGTTTTGTCATGCCCCAGCTCTCGGCACGGCGGCCGTTGGTTGTTGCGCCGGGCCTCGGGAACAAAATGGAACCGCCATGGAACCCATTTGCCCATGGCTTTTGCCTTTTGTTGTTGCTGGATCCGAACGGGTGTATCAATTGTTGCAAGGTTATATTAATCTGACATGTGCGAAGTGCTATCATTGCTGCTTCAGCAATCATTGTTACTATCATGATCCACAATACATTCAGACATGCTCCATGCAAGCGGCAAGCGGCGTTTGGAATTGAGATAAATTGGACTTGATTTTGGGGATTGCAAGCGGTGATATGCAAACTATTGTTGGTCATTTCACTGCAGTAACTGCAAAATGCTGTAATTTAGTTTGTTTACTACACACAAAATGTGTCGTCATAGGGAACCTTACGAATCTAATTCTATCAGTGTTTCGGCTTGGAGAGAAATAAATGGGATCACTGAAAACTATTGCTTGATGACCCTCTTGACTTGTTCTTTGTGGATCGGTGGTGTATGTTTCAAGCATCATTGATCCATTTGTGAAAAATATGATTGATATGTTTGTGTCTATAATATCTGAGGGGACACATTTTTCCATGTCTCACATTCCTTGATTCTGGACCACCCCAGGTCACGATCTGGTCCTGAAAGGGATGACGTTCCTTCAACGCTATCGCCGGCTACGCTTACGCGCAGCAGGTGGGGGTCGTTGAGATGTGTCTCCGTTCAGCTGGTGATTCACCGATCTGAACTGAACATGAACATCCAGTTCTGGGGTATACATGGCTGTGGGTCAGTATTGATCAACCAATAATGGTGGATAATACACGGCAAGATACGGCAAGTTCATTGGGAAAATTAGGGAAAACAATGGTTAATGATCGGGAAACAGGTGAACAGTTTGTTGCTGTGAGATTGAATCCAGTTTTAACATGTTTCAACATCTGACGTCGCTGTACTTGATTGATCTTGAGTGTTGGTTTTTAAATCTGGAGTCATTGCATGCAGTTGTATTCTTGCTTAACAGCACTTGGGTCTTTCTCAAAGTAGGGGTACCCCTAAATCCAATCTCAACCATTGATAGTATATAATAAACCAACCAGTTTTGGGTTCCCTATTTTGAGAAACCACCACTTCCATAGATTTTTGCAAGGTCCCCTCGGAATGACACGGTTGTGTATGTGTGTGTGTGTGTGTGTGACCCAGTCGTGCGGTCGTTATTTCGTCAGCTTGGCAAAACCATTTGGGCACATTTGAACCACCCTTGGTAGATATTTCAATAACTGCTCTAAGGGTGATGTTCCTAGAAGAGACCACCCTTAATTAGTAGTAGAGATTTCATGTTCAGTTCAGCATTGAAAACAACAACTGCTCCGGGTTCGTCGGTTGATCATGGTTGGGATCATTATCATAGTTGATATGGCGAACGCATACCAGTTGACCACAAAACAGCTGGTGGCATGGCATCAAAGTGAACAACCCAAAGCAGCAATAACATGAAGCCATTTGTAAACAACCAGCCATCCAGAATTCTGCTTGAAAATGTTGCAGGATCCTTACCGTTGGCATGTTCCCCATTCGCCACGAGTAGAGTTGCATTCATGGTTGCTTTGATGAATGGGAGCCTCAGCCGCAGGTATTGTCCCGCAAGCTGACGAGGACTTGACTGGAGCGCGACTGACTGCCGCTACCCACTTACCACCAGCTGGAACCCAACAAGTGGTGTATGACAATGGCGCTCCCTTGATGATCCCTGAAGGCTTCTCTGGATACTGATGTCGCTTGGGGATGGAGGCACGACCAAGGTCCGCTTTCGCAATAAGTTGTTGCTTTGATTCAATGCTTGTTTGAATGAAGCAGGCACCAACCAGACACTGGCTACACAACTTGGGGATTGCTGGTAATTCTTCACAGTTGGTGAGATTCCAACTATCAGAGATCAAGGGAATACCACCATTCCAATAATCCCTCTTCTACCAAACGGGAATGTCTCCATGGGTTGTAACGTTTTGCGGTGCGTGGTCCTACCATAGCTACAGCCCGGCTTGTGGTCGACAGGATCCCGTGGAGACTTGGGGTGGATTGCCTGCAGAGCAGCTCGTAGCAGTTGGGCTCTGGCTCAAGCCGCTGTCAGGGCAGTAAGTAGTTGGGCGTTGCTCAAGCCATAGGAACCCTCCAAGTTAGGCTTGGTTACTATGAATGATTCGTAAAGGTGGTTTATTACTATGAATATCTGAATATCTATGAATCATTCGTGGATGATAACTGGGGGTAGCCCGTCGTGACTTGAGAAACTCCGAGCTGTTGCTTGACCACGCAGGATGCGTACTCCCAAGCGCAGATTGATGGTCTATGTTTAAATCTGCATGCTTACTCCATAGCATCAACATGGTCTATAGTACTCCATTCCATGTTGGGTGCATTTCACTTACGGACTTGCCGATGTCCAGCTTGCAACCATGAGCTCTGGGAGCTGAAACCACTAGGCAGTTCCCCATGCAACTTTGCAACAGGCTGTGGTGCCATTTTCTAATCGGCCTGCGATGTCATGTCATGTTTTTCATGACCTAGGACGCTTGCCTTGAAACGCCACAGGATCTTTTGTTCGGGGAAGACCCAATCGGCATTACTTGATAAACATCATCCCAATCTCCCTTGTCTTAGGGCGGACCATTCTTCGCCATTATGAAGCATCATTATGTCAAATTGACTTTTGGGAACCATCACGGATCATTGTTAACAATGGTCAATATTTTCTATCAACCATTAACCGGTCAATAATGGTTCACAATAGTTTGAAAATCAATATCAACCGGTTGCTTCTATTCCTTGATTGATCGTCTAGCAGTTTTGAAAGTTGTTCAACGAGTTATTCATTCTCGACCACCTATTCTCAACCAGTCACACAAAAAAATGGTCAATTTAGCATTATTATCAATTCAACCAATCATTTTTATTCTTCACACTCAATTTCCGCCAACGAAAAAACCTTAGATAGTTGCTGTATACGTGTTTTACCAACAAATTGTTATCCATTGATGCTTTTAGCGCGCATAAAAACCATTGTAATCCAGTGATTGCCGTCCAGAATGCCTCACCTTCATTTTTTTCTGGCGTCCCGAGGCGTCAGGTTTGGGAAGACGATGTGCCGAGCAATCCGTGGGATCGGCTCAGGGCTTCACCATCGAGGAATGACACCAGATAGGAATGTAGGAATTCTTAGGGCGGCCATATGGCTATGGGTCAATATGGTCAATATTAAGGAACAAACTAACGGAGGATTTACCAACAATAATAAGGGAAAACAAGGGTGAATGATGGGGAACCAAGGGTAATTACAGGGATCAAAAACAGCCATACATCTCAGCTGTTGATAGATGCTTGGTATCGCGATCAGAGACCATCAGGAAGTACACCAGGTGCTGGATACGCTCCAAAATCCCAACATATTGCCGCTTCGGTCCATACGATTGTCATAGTGTATCCCATGTTGAAATTCCATACGATCCCTTGCAATGATGAGATTTTCCTGAATGCATTCTTGTTGGAAGAAGACCCCCTGCGCTGTTTCTCATCCCCCCGCCACTTCAGTGCTGCGGGTGAGTCGTTTGAGGCTGGACCGCTTGGCTATTCGAGCAGAAGTAGCGTACAACTATGGCAGCCTGGCAAGATCTCATGTGGCAAACCTCACTGGCTGGTAATGATAGCGATCCTTGAATTGAAGGGAAGTAAGAAACAATAGTACAGCATAATAAAGGTATAACTTGCTACAACCTCTTTGCAGACTGTTCGGAATTAATCGTGGGGTATAACCAACAGTGGAGACACCCCCAAATGCGGATAGGACAATCCATGTCGAATTCTATTGCGATGGTTCTATCATGGTAAACGACCACTGGGGGTGTAGCCAGTTGAGCATCAGCCACCCTGGTGAGCCCCTTGGTGTTTTGGTGGGCACCCATTGGCAGCTGGTGGTCCCAGTTCAAAGATGTCCCAATTCCTTCAACGGGCTGTGAAATGGCGGTGGCGGTGGACGACATTCTGAAACGTTTCGTGCTGCTTGCGCCTCAGTGGAGTTGAATGAAGGCTTCCGAACCAGTTTTTCGTTGAAAGAGTTTCGTAAAGCTTGTCTATGACCACATGTCGGTGTGATGAAATCATATTGAATCTTGGTCAATTAATATGATTGCTGACAAAGAAAAATCGTTGCGTGTGGCTCATAGACTCGAACCCGACAGCAGTTTGATAAGAGCTTGGTACATCCACAGAATCATTGGATACCCATCATTTGCAATGGCAGGCTTTCCGCTATTTTGTTTTCTTCCCGCGCCGCACTATTAATGTATAATTTTCACAACCGCAAATGGTGGTTTCTCGAAGTACAGTAGGGGAACCCCCAAATCATCCCATGTTAATCATTGTTTGTAGATAAGCCAACCATTTTTAGGGGGTTCCCTATTTTGAGAACATCCACATGTTTAAAACGGGTAGTGAGTCAACACTTGTAGGGCAAGCGATTTGTTGGATCAAGGTCGAGCTTTTCATCAGCTAAGCATGTCGACCTTTGCAGTGGAGGTGCACCAAGTGGTGAGGATTGATGCGGTTGGGAAGCATGCTTGGCCAATGGGTCATACCATAACCACGATCAGCCTACATCCAGAAATGTCAGTCGACACCAGTGGACTGTACTTTGCACACACACACATATATATATATATATACATATATATATATATATATCCATATTTATTAATTAACAATTTGTTTACTTATTTTTTATATTATATATATATGATTATATGTGTATATGTATATTTTTGTTTTTTAGTGAGAAATACATATTTAGTTGCATATTTGCTTGTTGGTGGTGTCCAGCATCCAGACATCAGTGTCGGATAAGTGAAATACGATGTCCTAGTCGGCACCCTGCAACTTGGGCCAGCCGTTGTGAGACCAGCGGTTGTGGTGTTGAAAGCGGTATAACAATTGCAGAATGGTCACAATGCTGCACAATGGTTACCTAATGATTGATGAATGGCCAATTTATCTAAACCTAATTATAATCCTTCAGTAGCCAATGGTCATGTAAGTGCGATTTATTGAATGGGTCAATTCATTGGGTCACTTCATGGTGTGTCGAATTGTGACTTGGTGCTCACTTAAGGGCTCTAATGCTTGGTTGACATGGGATCACCACCAACAATGGTCATTGGAAAAGTGGGACAGCCATCGATCAAGTAGCAACCGCCTGATAGTTTTCGAACATCAACCAGCTGGTAGCTATTATAATGACTGGCTGGTGGTTTCAGACATTTTGGGTATTTTCCCAAACGTATTTATTAACAAATGGTTGGTTGACTTGCGCATATTTTTCATAAAAGTGGTTCAACCACCAACCAGATGATGATCTTGAAACCAACCATACAGTAAAGCTATGACTACGACCAGATCCCTTCATTCGGCTGTGGCTGTGTTGCTGGGCAGACTGTCGCCCTGGGGAATGGGTCCTGTAAGCAAAGTGGAAGAATGAAATGGTGAGGTGATGAAAAGTTGATTAGTGAGCACCTTAAGGGTAAGTTGATTTGATGAGAACCAATTGATTAGTTGATCAATGATTAATCAGTTGATTAAGTATCGACTGATCAACTCGTTAATTAGTAGTTCGTCAATGGTTGATTAGTATGGATCAACTGCTTTAGTGCTTTGTTCTGACATTTGTCAATGGTTAATTGCTAGTTGAAGGTTGGTTGATGGCTTTTTGTTGGTTGAGGGACGCTGCCCCAATGGGTAATCCGTGGTCAATGAATGGTAAAGCTGGATAGCTATTCGTTAGTGAATACCTAATTTAATTGATTACTATTTGATGATCCATGACATGATCCATGACATGACAGGCTCATTGATGGCTCTTTAATCAAATCGTTCATAGTGATCGTTGCTCATGGATGATGACATCAGTACATATCTATGGCTATTGACGGAGAATGAATAAGGTCCAATCGCGATAATCACTTGTACATTAGCAACCATGACTTGCTCAATAATGGCGAAACATGGAAAATGCCTGTAAAAACTGATACGTTCAAGATGATGAAATTGATGGTTCACAAGCGGGTTCACAAGGGTCGATATGGATTATCACGGTGATAACCATGGATAGTTACGTAGAGGGCCATGCTGTTCAGTTGTTGGTGCAAATACTGGGCGATTTGTTCATCATGAACTGGGGGATCTTCGAGCTGATTATCGGTAAGTTATATACATAGTATGAGTTAGATAAACAGATACATTCATGCTTACGTAAATATTTATATATATAAGCAATTTTCTATGTATGAATCTATATATATATATATACATGTATATATGTGCATATGATGTATAAATATAATGAAGTATAATGAAATATATGTAGATATAAAATATAGATACGTATATATATATATATATATGTAACATGTGTTTAACGAAGAAACACATCCGCGGAATTTCCTGCAAAGAGATGGCATCCACTTCGCGAAGAGATTGCACAACCCACTTTTCCGCATGCAACAAATAGAAAGGTGAACAACCCACCCGCTCCACTATATAGTACTATCCATAGATAGGTTTGCTCATTTCTGGGACAACCAGGGTATTGACCAGCCACGTACTAGGAACCATTAAAAACATGTTCACTCATTTGTTAACTTTGGAACTTCCGCGGCAGCACATTTGGAGGCGTACCAGGAAACCTTGAGTTGCCTGGACGGTCCGGGAACAGGGGCGAGCTGGGTCATTACCAGTGCTTATAAGGGGTTTGATCACTAAGAATATTGGACAGTTATATACCGACTATGAAAAGGGTGGTAATGAATAACGAGGGCTGTAATAGATAATTGGTTATAATTATGGATGATTGTTTGATTTTACAAACACTCATGGGTAGTTATAGGGGATATATTCTATACCAACTATAAGAAATGGGTTGGTAGTAATGGCAACATGGTTTGTCAATGACTAGTCCAAGGCGAGAATCACTAAGAATCGCCAAAATGATTAGTCAGCTGGAGAATGGTTGATGATAGGTGACAATACGCAACGGAATAGGGAATAGTGATGTACCAATTATATGGCTATGGGTCAAAACCAACCATCCATGAACTGGGTAGATGAACATCCCAACAAAAACTGATCTGGTCATTAGGGGGATCTACATGGGGATATTAACCAATAGTGATCAATAAGTGCTAGCCATGGTGAATCGGAAGCAGAACCAATATATACTGGCTTTAAAGTCATGACCCATAATTTCATGTCTATATTGTTTGTGGTGATTCATAAGCAGCAATAAGGATATAAACCATCAGTAGTCGGATTTTGGGTGTCATCACTGACAAAGCTTGTGGATGGTCATTCACATCCCAATACTTTCGCTTTTGCACCTAATTTGGATGTGAACAGCCAGCGGTACAGGGTACCCACAGCCATGTAACAACCAACAGGAAACCCTCAAAGACTGAGGTGGAGGTTAAATCATGAACAAGCAATGGTCAGAATTCATAATGGCAGCCCACAACAGTGGTTCATAATGCTTTAAATCAATGATTCCATCCTGGTTCATGCATTTTGGGCTACAATCGTTCTTGATGGTGAAGCTGAGTGGTGGTTGATGGTTGTTCATCACGATATTACAATCATTCTTAACAGCAGAACACATTTTTTTGTCACGATGTTTAAGCGCCATGGTTGTTTGTGATGGTATATGAAAACTACTTGAGTATGGTTCAAAGGAGCTTTGGATTTGACTTAGGGGTTAATTAGCAACACTTGAAAGTTAGGAACGAACTAGTTTATATGGTAAATTAGCAGTTCTCCAATCAGGCTTAAGATTCTTATTTTTGAGCCACAACTTTGGAGCGACTTCACAACAACGTTCCGACTTGAACATCTCCAACACCAGCTGGGACTACAGCTCTGCAGGGCCCAGGGTTAGTTTGCTGTGAAAGAACCATGGTTGGTTGCAACTTATAAGGTGGCTGGATGAACCCATGAAGCCATGGTGAATGCTACCAGTTACTTATTGGGAACGCACACCCAAGTACGCGGTTTCGGTTGCTGGATCCTGGCGTAGGTCCAGGTTCTATATGATTATTGGTTTTGGTTGCGGCAATGCCTGGACTCACCACACACTTATTTGTTAGTTGCAGTGGTACAAGAAAAATCCTAAGATTCCCTTGACTGAACGGCTAAACGTCCCATTTGTGAATACTGAAACTACGGTCCTTTGATGAATTGTCAGAAGGCATTTCCCCTGGGTCGGAAGAGTGAGTTGGCAATGTTGGTGGATGATGATGGTGGTCATGAAAAGCAATCGTCAGCGGAAAACGGACAGAGAGGAAGTGCATGGATCCATGTTGGTACCATGTTTTACTTACTGATTAATGGAAGCTTCAGATGCTTCTTCACAATGATCACTCGTCTTGAAGTCAAGCCGTTCGCCATCATTAGCCAACCATGAACTGGCTGGGGGTTTTGAGCATGTGAATTTTCCGGTTGATGAAGTATTATTACATATTATTACGGCCAGATGACTGTTGGTATTTTCCTCGCTTCTTGATGGTTTTATCACAATTCAGTTTGGAAACCAACGGTTTTTGGTTGGTTTCTTGGGATGGCGAAACCACATCCAACCACCAAGCATTACGAATGAAGACTGATCATCATGAACACTGACCACCGCCAGGTCTGGCACCTCACGAGAGCCAAAGGAGCGGCTGGTGGCTTTGGGCAGGTTGTAAGACTTGGATCACGCCTGTTGCACTCGGAACGAATTCGTTGCCACCGGCGTACTTCTTTCATGACAATGGTTTCTTCATGCCACATGTGCATCAGGAAACAATGACTTGCTTCATCAGACGAAGATATTCAAAGCTGGCTGCTGAAAATGATTGGCCCGAAGCTATGCTCGCGCTTTCAGTCCGGGAAAATGACAGCAGACAACAGCACCGCTTTGATCTTTTGCTCTCCGATCTCTGCCAAACGTCAGATGCTCACTGTGAAGAGCTCTGTTGGTTGACTCTTGCAAGGTTGTTTGCCAGCTGGTGTTTTGAACATATGACATGTTTACATATACATATACATGTATTCAGGTGGTCATGGCCATAATCATCATCATCAGCGGCAGCATGATCTCCATCCTCCATCGCGGTAATCCTTGTCAACTCCCAAATAGGGGCTGATATCAGCAAGGAGAGTAATTACCATAGAGTACGCAAAGCAGGTTCCACATGGTCAGAACATTTGGCTAGGGTATTCTTATAGTAGTTCATCTAAAGTTTATCTTGGAGTAGTTGTGCTTAGGAATTTTGGTTCATGTCAGAGTGCTATCTATTGATTGGTTGAACAGTTGCAAAACCATACCTACTCTCAGATGATTGAGGTCTCCATTTGCAGAATCTAGCGGTTGGTTCAGGTGTATCATTTTCTTGGACCATTTGTTCCGTAGAGAGTTCAGTGTGGTGCGCCAGGCCAGACTTGCTCGCTCTCCGTCGATCAGCGGCTTACAACCTAGCCTTTCTCTTCAAGGTGAAGCGTGAAGCAAAGAGGGAAAAGTGGAGGGGCACAGCGACCCCAAAGGTTTGGACTCATTGATAAACAACTCGGATGAGATTGCTCATCCGGTAGATCACGAGATCAAGAGGCGAGCTGGGAAATGGTTGTACCATGGCATTTCATGCCACAGATCATGAAGAGATCTACTGTAGGTTCAACTGTTTCAGAAGTGTTGGTCAATGAAATTGATGGCTAAGCACTCGTGACTAACAGCGATTGAGAATGGCGGGTCCGCGCCCCAATTTATTTGCTCACCATGCTGGCTGATCCTGCTGTTCCCTTGTGGCTGTTTCCAACAATCCCAACAGCTCGAGAGACAGTCAACCAATTTCACCCATGGCTTTGTAAAGAATAAATCGCACCAATCTATCCAACTAGTTGTTGTTTAGCGTTGGTTACTTACTACCCGCTATGAACAACCAAGATTTTCCTTTATACATTGTTCACCCTTGTTGACCGTGGCTCGTTCTCTGCAATCCAATGATCAACCATTGTCACCCATGTTCAGGATGGTCTCCTTCCACATTGGGTGTTTCTCAAAATACCCCCAAATCATCATCTAGTTATCAACCATTTCTAATAATAAACCAACATAAACCAACCATTTTGATCCATAATTTGGTGGCTTGAGAACCCCTCCATACCTGGAGGAATGCTTGTCGTCAGGCACAAGGCACTCCAAGTCTCGCAGCAGATGTGCTTTGGCGTCACGTGGTCTTTGGATGAGCAGCCAGGCGGCAGCCAGGCCGCTTTGCGGCGCGTGACATGGGCCAACGCGATGGCAAGCGTCACGTGATGTCGGACATGTTTGAACCGTGTGGATGCCATCGGATACCTGGTTGTTTCGAAGTAGCAATGGTCAGAAGATGGTTTATTTATGTTCATTTGAATTCGTATTGGAGCTCTCGCATCACAGAATTTGGGATATATTGTGAGCAACAGGGGACCTTGAGGAGCCCCCAAGAGCATGAAATCACATTGTAGTTGTGGGGACAATCAATCTCGATTCACATTTTCTAGCAGAGCTCATTGAGAATTGACATAGTGGCGAGGCGTTTGGTCGCGAAGCTGTTGATTCACCATAGACGCAGCAGCCGGTGTTCCAGAACTGTAACTATACCCGGAGTGATACCTGGAGCTAGACCTAAAACTATGAAGGCAATGAACTCTATCTAAAGGTCCTGATAGAGTTTCTTCCAAATGAAGGCCTACCGCAGAAGCCAATCCTAGCTCCTCCGAACCTACACAGCTCACCCAACATTCCGCGCAAACAGCTCTTTCACCGCGCGCATCACCTTCCTCGTCCAATTCCAGTTCCTCTCCTGGCAACTCTGGCTTCTAATCTAAACCCAGGCAGTCACAATGCTGAATGCTGCTTCAAAAAAGGCAACTGTCCATTCTAATGACCATGAACTCTGGTATATGGCTTGAGTCCTCCCAAAAAAGATCTAAAAAGTATGGCCTCACCGACAATCTTCACTCCAGCTATTTCAAGACACGCATGTAAAAAACGTACCAAAAACAAGCTAGCACTGTGAGCGACATGGCACCTTGAGGAACGATAGTTCTGAAATGAGCGTAGAATCAGTACCGTGTCTTGACCATTGCACATATATTGGCGATGGGGTCATTACTATAAACCAACAAATGGGAAGATGAACATTCTAATTTGGGACCCGGTTGGATCAATTATGGGATGTGCACAGCCATCCATCCACTGCCATCCACTTCCATCCACTGCCATGAATTATATACATGCAATTACATGCATATATTTTTATGGGGGTCGATGAAAGTCAATGCAGGGATTGTTGATCACGATGGCCCCCCGTTTCACTACATGAGATTTTGTGAAGTCTTTTTCTGAATTTGCGAAAGATTCTTGCTTGGCAAAAGATATTGCAAATGTGTCTTCTTTTCACAACTCATACTATACTAAACTAGTAATAACCGCTAATACTACAAGAAATAACCATTCAGACGAGCAATCACCATTCTCATTCCAACCATTGACATTTCCAAGATGCACAATGGACATCAATGAACATCAATGGACCAAGAATCGAGGTCAACTGGGTTCCGGAGCGCTGGGATGGCGAGCGCAAGCCTCATGGACACTGCCAGCGGGGTGAAAAGAGCAGCTGAGCAGCTCATCCGCTGTAGCTGTGCTCAGGTTTCCCCAAGGTTTCGCTGAAATAGTGGAGGTCTCATGGAGGTCTCATCTCTAAGCTTGAGCAAGCTTCAACTCATGGAGGTCTCATTCCCTGGCCTTTCAACTTTTTGGACGTTGCACGGCTCACAGGTTGGTAGGGTTGTAAGCGCCATGGTCACAAAGGTTTGCGAACCAAATCAACGGAGACATTGCATTAGGTGATGTCAGGATGGACTTTGCACTAGGGTCGAAGGTCACTTGCTAAATGTGTTGCGTTGCCTTTGATCATTTGATCGTTCTTCGTTTGCCTGGTGTTGTTCAATTGTTGAAGAGTATGCAGAGGTTCAAGTGGGTGATAATGTTTTGCATTTAGCCCGGTGTTGGATATTTGTTCCATCCCTAATTAATTGAGATGATTCACAACTTGACTTCTGATGTCAGCATGGTTGACACCAACCAATTGTTTTTTGCTGGTCACCAATTGCCTATGTGTATTGTTGTTAGTTATCAACCATTGCCAACCATCATTAAGCAGGTGAATTAATTGTGGACGGTTGGGGTCACTCATTGGTGGTTGTTGGCTAAATCCTAAACAATTTGCTTGTTGTCGGTTGTTCTGCCTGACTATTCTGCGCTTGGGACCAGTCTCACCAATCTTAGCCAATGCCACTTGTAAAACGTCCAAGATATGTTAGCTCCTTTGTTAACAATTATGAAAGACCACTACTATAGGCACTATAAACCACGGAACCTTCCTTCTCCACGCAACAGAAAGATTGAGTGATCCATCAACCGACTGTTGACGATCTGACAATCAGCTACGTTTTCGAGTGCTTTCCCTGTAAAACTAGCTCAATAGTGGTTTTTACGCTGCGCAGCAATGGTTGAAACCAGGGTTTATGATGGCAAGTGAATTTGTTTTTAAGTGGTAAACCTTTCATGAACATTCCCCTATATTCTGTCCAGGTTGATGAGCAGATCATACTGGTTAGCGATACGCTGTACATTGACCCGTTTATTTGTTCCATGTGCATTGTTTATATATTTGTTTGTTTGTCTATTTGCTTGAACATTGGAACTCATCCTGCCTTGCTTGTTGGTGTGTTCTATCTCTACCTGTTTGTTTGTTTGTTTTTTTGTTTTTTTCGTGTTTGTATGTCTATGTATCTATCTAGCTGACTTATTTCATCTCGCTTGCATTCTACCATTTACGACCATCATATTTATGCTGCGAGCCAACCATGTGACACTATACTGTGCTTATCTATCGTGTGTACGTTCTCTATCTTGTTTATTCTGTGTCGCGCGTCTAATCGATCTATGTCATCAATCATGTGTGTCTTGTTTGCCCATTTCCACATTTTTCATGGCATCAAATGTATTGCCAGAGTTGTGTTATTGTCTATCTTGTGTCTCCATCTATTGGTCGTTTGGGTATTTTGTGTTCTCTTCTCAAACTGAGAATGTAAAGTTGATCAACGTAGTATATCTATTTGTTTTCATCTGTCTCTCTCTCTCTCTCTTTACGATCAGTGGATTTATATGGATGGATCCTGCTGCCTATCTATCTAATTGATATTATCTATTTGATGTATTTGTTTAATCCGTGTGTCTATAAACCTACCTACTCCATGTATCTATCTGACAAGGATTGTTTATCATTGAGACTATCGATCATATCTGTTTAGTTGCTTATCTTTTTGACGAGCAGCAATTTACATGTTTCTAATCTAATCCATTGGTCACCAATTCCAGCTAATCAATCTTCCCGTCTATGTGTCCCTAACCTTCTATGACCTAATCTCAGTGAATTTAATCTCAAATATGCTAATCAAGTCTCAGCTTGTACGTTTGCCCATCTAAGTATCGTTATGACCAGCACTCTGCAGAACGAAAAAGCCGTGATTTTTTTTTTATTTTTTGGTCGCCAGTTTTTTTTTCTTAAATATTTTTTTGTTGATTTTTTGAGTGTCTACAGTGTAATGATTGATATCTTTCTTCGAATTGCTCAGTTTAAATGTAGAAAAATGTGAATCTTTTTCGTTGCTTCATTACCCAGATGGAATGTATTAGTTCTGTTTTCATGGTGGATTGTTAATGACTATTTTTGCGAGAATATTTTTGTTGCATGTTGAAATCAACCTGAGAAAATATTTGCATTAGAAAAAGGATGATATCGTTTATATAAAGGATTGAAGATCATACATTGATCGTACGGACATTGACGTTTTGTTTTGGAGTTACTAGGTTTGTTTATGTCAATTGTTGCACGTCGTTGCGTTTGTTTGTAGTTCGAATTAATTTTTTGAGTGCAGATAGATGAACATTTGGTGTGATCAAATTGAATGTTTGTAAGCAAAATGATTTGTAATTTTTAGTTGTGATATGTTCGACTTTGTGTCATGCGATATGAGAGGTTCATCTGTATGCGTCTTAAAGATGCGTGAAGTAAATTTGATGCGTAAAGCGTGGTTAGGGTCAGAACATGATGTTCGTTACACGGGATGAAGGGGGCGTTGTATGTTATCCGCAAAAGATATGTATTTTATCTATATTTCAGACGACCAACTAGAAATTAATTTGGTGTGGTAATTTGTATTTTCTTTGTTTGCTATCTGGAATCTTATGAAGCAAGTCTTTGTTAGATTGAAAACACAGATAATTTGGAGCAAAAAATGGATGGCGTCGAAATTGTATACCCAATGGTTCGTGATATGCGATTCTGACTATGTTGGTTTCATAATTTTGAGGTTGTGCTCGTTCGGCATATATAAAGAAAGCCGATTTTTTCTGATCAGTAGCTTAATGTACCACAATGGTGATTGAATCAGATTGACGAAAAACCTGGCGAGAAAGTTAGCGAAAAAGTAGCGGCCGAAAAAAATGTTGGCGAAAAAGTTCGCGAAAAACTTGGCGAAAAAATGTTGGCGAAAAAGTTCGCGAATCACTTTGACTAAATGCAAACTACGAAAGGAATGTTCACATTCACGCATTGTGAATACATCAAAGAAAGTCGGTCATTTTCTTTACTATTGATAGTAACTTTATAAGATCACTCGTTGAACGCTCCCCCAGTTGAAAATTCCGTATCCTGGATATTTTAACAACGGGTGAGTGGCCAATGCATTTAAAAACGTCTGAATAACGCATCTGCGATTCCCAGTACCAGCAATCTGCTCCGAAGACCTCAATGCATTCTTGTCACTGAAAAAAACGCACTCGCTCATCACAAGTTCACATCCAAGATAAAGTAGTGAAAAATACTGCTTTTTCATTGAACGCTCCGCCCGTTGAAATTCCCGAATCCTTAATAATTCAACAACGAATGAAATGGCCAATGCATTTACCTACGTCTGTAAAACGCATCCGCGATTCCCAGAACCCCAAAAACTGCCCCGACGACCCGAATGACGAATTTTCTCATTTAAAAAAAAACGTGGCGTCATCACAAATCCACATCCAAGATCCAGTACTGAGATAAACTTTACTTTCATTGATACGATGCATGCGGCGATGTCAACTCACTGTGCTCACATTCCCATACCTAAATCAACCAAATAACATATCCTTATTTTACGGAGAAATGCATTCTCCGTGGGAATTTTTTATGCCAGTGCTTTTTGTAAGTGACATAAAATGCATTCGCAAATTCCCTGTGAAACTCCACGGTGTTTTCCACGGCGTTTTTCACACCATGCTCCATCCAATGTCAACATACATGGGTGTATGAGTAACACTTCTGCGTTTCTGTTTCGCACATGAATCACTAGTACCTATAACGCATACATCACCTTGCTTCAAGCTAACGTATCTTCAACAAACCCATTCTCAGTTCCACAAATAATCACCATAAAATCCAACGTAACAAGATCTGTATTCTTCTACATCAAACGCACAGAAAATTAAAACCGATGAAAGTCGCTGTCGTAAAAATATTGCAAGAAACGATATAAAAAATAATTCCAATTCTCCTCGAAACTCTCCAACCCTTTGCATACAAGGCGAAATCAATATCTGCCCACATTCCATTATTCCTTTCAATCATGTTTGCAAAATCACCATGTCGAAACAACCATCTGCCCTTCTATTCAATTATTCCCACTGCTACGCCAGCTCCATTTCCATGAATATGTAATTTTTTTTTTATATAATGATTATCAATTTGCAATCACAATAGCTATTCATCAACCAAAAACTACTCTAAGCAACTTCTACAAAACCAATTTTTAATTTTGCTGAATAGATTCATATTTTTATAGCATGATCCATTTGTTAAATATTCACAAACCACGATAATCAACATGTTCACTGCATTCCCATGATACCTGAAAATCCTGTTTTTTCATCTTAACCATCATCTTCAAACAATTGCATTTAACTACTTTTGTCTCTTTCAATTCCTTTAATTACATTGCGCAATTTTTTTCTATTATTATTATTAACAAATCACCATCCTCTAACCAGTCCGTCTCAATTATCATATTCCGAAAAAATGTACAACCTTGTTCACTACACACAGCATTGCAAAACTTAAGTTTTTGTCACCCTGATCATAAATCCCAATTCACTACTTGCACAACCATACTCACATCTGATCCAGAAAAAAAAAATCACCAAAAAAATGCACCAAATACCTCTGCAGCCTTGTGTTCACAAGTATCGAACTAAACAACAAGCAAGTGCTACAAGAAGTGAGTCCTATCTCTGAATAGTGATCCGAAATCAGCGCTTAAGAAGGGGCAGCATAAGATGAGCAACAAAAACTCGAACCACAATCATCCCCCTTTGGATAAACCCTATAGAATGTATGAGCTTGTGCCTCCTATAAACCAATATTTTGGTACGAAAAATGCAGCGAAAACTGTTCCTGTGCCAAACAACTTGTAATGCCCCCCTGGAACAACATTGTGTAGCAACTTGAAATTTCTCCAAAAATGATCATAGGAAAAACAGGGGAACATTTTGTAGCAAGATGACATCGTATCACCAAGATGGTGCATGAGAACCAAGAAACATTCGAGGGTCCTTGGATCATTGTGTAGGGCTGGATGTGCTTGGTCTTCAGTGGAGTGGGTTGGGATGTGGATTGATTTCTTGGTACAGACAATGAACTTTTTTTGTGCCCTTTGTGTGGGAACTCTTCATTTGTTTTTTGTGGGAACTCTTCATTTGTTGTTTTTGTGGGTACTTTTTGCTCATCAATGAACTTTTGTTTGTAAGGAATCCTTTTGTGCCGGAACCATTTCTAGTAATTGCGTTCGTTGTGTATTGCTTGCCCGGCCATTCTCTTGGTACAGGCCAGTTGGTGCCTTTTGCAGCCTTTTTTTACGAACTCTTCGTTTTGTTGTTTTGAGGTTGTTTTTTGTTCATCATTCATCTAAATTCAAGGACACTGGTTGACCCAAATTGGCACTAATTAGCACTAAACGACATTATGTCATTGAATCTCAGTGACACTACATAGCACAAACCGACACAAGCTCGAATTAAATGGCACTATGCCACACTGAATGACACACATGTGTAGGGGAAGGGCATTTGAACTTCATGCAATTTGGTAGCTAATGGTAGCTACAGAATAGCAAACACGATCGGTAGCTACACAATAGCCAGCACGACACAGGTATCATCCCATTTTGAAATCATTTCATGTCAGCCATCAAGAAACCATAGGATCATTTTGTAGCAAGTGAATGTTCACCTAAAGTTGGGCTATCATGAAAATACGCTGACATTTTATAGTACGCAAAAATTAAGGTAAGGTGTGAACATTTTGTAGTCAAAATAAATCACTATATAGAAAAAAGGGTTGGAAAACTGGATTATAGCTACAAAATGCTGTGGACAACTTCACCAGTAGAATTCCAACCCCGCTCCACAATCAATGATTGTCTCTCCCGCACCAGTCTCATCCAATCTCTAGTATTCCACAAGACAAGAACCGATAGTTAAGCAAATACATGCTTTAAAGTGGCCAACTGATTCTTGGCGGCTAAGTCCACAGTTGTGAATACATCAACAATAATCAGGGGTAATCTCGTCTCGGTGACTAAATCAAAAGTTGTAATCCGTTATCAAACAAGACTCGTGCTGTATCAAGTCTTATCAATTTAACCAGTGCTTCACAGCTGTGGCATTTTAACTCCTTGGCTGGCCGCACTTTCTCCAAGCGAACGCCATGAATCGCGCGACCGTGCATCGTATACGACGCGACCGACTCGTGGGTTTCCTGCTACTAGCGGCGATGTGGCGCCCGACCGTCATCATGTTTGCAGCTCCCAGTCAGGACGCCCCCCGGATGAGAGGCGGCTTGGCTTAGCCACAGAAAGCAGGGTAGAAATTTATTGGTTAAGCTTGGTTATTTATTTGTAATGTATTTATTTATACACACATATATATATATATACACATTTGTTTTTATATATAGATATGATATTTATATATATATACATATATTTCTATATAAATACATTCGTTATTTCTACAGAGGTCTGGTGATGTCTGGTGATTTCTGAATGGTTTATCTCCAAGGAGGGATCTCACCCAGCTGATGGTTTCAGGCTGAATCACACCAATCTAAGCTAGGGCGGTCGAGATGCTTCATGATACCCGCTGGTGATATTTTTTAGCCATTCATGCAGACTGATCATTATTAATATTGATCAAATATGTAGTCAAATGTGGTAGCCATCATTGGCTATGGGCGTTCTCTATCCGCCATTCACTCACCATGGTCGATCACTATCAATTATATATTGCTTATATGAACTTAGCCATATTTCATTAGCCATGGCAATTATATTAATATTGTATGTATTAGCCAATGTATCATCGCTGAATCACTGTTGCTTGGTGTAACGCCAGGAGCGCAAAGTTGAGCTTCTTGGCAGCTGGGACTGGCTGATTCGGTGCGACAACAAATATATTTTTTTGTTTTTTTGCAGGTGCATCAACTATTTTTTTCTGGTTTCTAATGATGTTTTATGATGGTCAGTATCAGTTGTTTTTTTGATGGTCAATGATTGTGGGAGCAGGGTCATTTTGGCACACAGGATAAGAGTCATTTTGGCACACACCCGATAAGGGTCATTTTGGAACACGCAGAAGCTCGATAAGGGTCATTTTCGAACACACACGCGCCCAATAAGGGCCATCTTCGAGCACACAGAAGTTCTGCGCGCCTCTTTCCTTTTGGCAAGCGGCTGACGAACATTTCTCGCGGTTCACCCGGACGGATCTATACTCATGAAAAAATCGCGATGCTCTCAATGTTTCATGGGGGTGGCAATTTTTGATCATTGAATAGCATTGATGTTGTCCAGGATCAAAAATTGCCACCCCCATGGAACATTGCATGCATCGTGATTTTTCCATGAGTATAGATCCGTGCGGGTGGGAGAGTTCAAGGGCTCTTCCTTCTGAAACAAATGCGATGTGATCCCCTGAGCAAAAATTGCCACCCCCATTGAAGATTGCATGCGTCGCGTCTTATCCATGACTATAGATCCGTCCGGGTGGGATGGGGGAATTTGAGGGTTCTTCCCTGTGAAACAGATTTGATGTTTTCCATGATCAAAAATTGCCGCCCCCATGGAACATTGCACGCATTGTCATTTATCCATGAGTGTAGATCCGTTCCGGAGCAAATTTGATGTTTCCATGATCGAAAATTGCCACCCCCGTGGAACATTGCATGCATCGTGATTTCTCCATGAGTATAGATCCGTGCGGGTGGGAGAATTCAAGGGCTCTTCCTGAAACAAATGCGATGTGATCCCCTGATCAAAAATTGCCACCCCCATGGAACATTGCATGCATCGTGATTCTTCCATGACCATAGATCCGTCCGTGTGGGATGGGGGAATTTGAGGGTTCTTCCCTCTGAAACAAATTTGATGTTTCCCATGATCAAAAATTGCCGCCCCCATGGAACATTGCACGCATGGTCATTTATCCATGAATGTAGATCCGTTCCGGTGAAAGCTTTTTCGAACTTTTTCCTTCTGAAGCAGATGCAATATTATATCCTATGATCAAAACTTGCCACCCCCATGGAACATTGCATGCATCGCGACCTATCCATGACTATAGATCCGTCCGGGTGGGAGATGTTGAGGCTTCTTTCTTCTGAAGCAAATTTGGTGTTTCCATGATCGAAAATTGCCACCCCCATGGAACATTCCATGCATCGTGATTTCTCCATGAATATAGATCCGTGCGGGTGGGAGAATTCAAGGGCTCTTTTCCTTCTGAAACAAATGGGATGTGATCCCCCGATTAAAATTGCCACCCCCATGGAACATTGCATGCATCGTGATTCTTCCATGATTATAGATCCGTCCGGGTGGGATGGGGGAATTTGAGGGTTCTTCCCTCTGAAAGAATTTGATGTTTTCCATGATCAAAAATTGCCGCCCCCATGGAACATTGCACGCATGGTCATTTATCCATGAATGTAGATCCGTTCCGGTGAAAGCTTTTTCACGGCTTTTTCCTTCTGAAGCAGATGCAATAT
>VSDK01021573.1:518985-537999 GCA_009767595.1 Symbiodinium kawagutii
AAGAGCGGGAGGGAAGTGTGCCTTCAAGGCAGGGGCCCTGGTCAGCTCATCCGACACGGGGGACATAAGTTGGGTTATCCTCCCAGTGGATAACCCAGTGGATAAGCATGATGCATCAACACATGATGTCCATATGGGTACATCATGAAATGATGATGGATACAATGGTGGACAATTTTACAATACGTGGTTGAGAAGGTTGACAACGATTCGCCATTGTCAATATCATCGTGATATGGATACGAGATACCTTGCAGAAGGTCCCCGAGCCAGTAGCAGCGATACATAGGACACTAGGTACCTCATACACACTAGACTGCTTGTGGGTTGCGGGCCCTTCCAAGATGTAGACTACCCATTCTCCAACTACTCCATACTTACAAAGCTCCATCAATATAGAAGTGTCATGGCTGGTTTCACAATTGGAGTTACAGAAAGAGCAACCTATCTTCCACACTCTTCCCAGACCCATTGTGACAAGACATGGGACCTTGAACATTGCTCAATGGTAGTCCTCCGAAGCGTTCAGGGGTGTATCACAAATCATTGCGGGGGATGGAGACTCCTAAAATACGTTTGCCATTTGATCTATGGTATGAGTTGGTATCATCCATATTTGATTTGTGGGTCTCTACTCACAGGTGATGGTCATCCAAGCATCAGATTTGTCAGAATTATGAATCCGATGGCGGAATGACCTTCACTCCTCAACTGCGAATTGGCCATGGCTCAGATAGCACTTGCGTTGTCCTTTTGGCACTATCAGTGAGTTGATCTTGTGAAAATCGACCACCTGGCATTTATCAACTGGGTACAAATCTAGTTTGCAACTGCCATAACTGGTCGCGACGCTAGTTTGAACCCAGTGACCTTAGTAGGAGAACCACCAGATTCAGATCCTCCATTCCTTGCAGGTTCTTTGTCCTGATGAGCTAGTCGCTCGAATCTTGGGATCCAGTGCTCAAACGGTGGGAGCCTCAAGTTGGCCGAGCCATTGGCCAGCAAAAATCAAGCTGGTTTCACTGAGGGCATTGCTTGAGGGGCTTGGTGGTTGGTGATGGTTCATAATGCCTGCGAATGACGCTCAATCGATGGCTGTTTGACGGTATACTATGCGCTGCCAATTGACGCTTAATGATGTACTAGGCGCGACTTGTAACAATCACTAGTTGTAGATTACCTTCAGTGATTGTTGTTCCGCTCTTGCTGGATGCCTGTCTAGGTATCCTAACTCATTTCCCTTTTTTTGAATACATGTCCTGGCTGCCATGACAGATGTGTTTGATGGCAATGGTGTGTCTCAGTGTGTGCAATGTACGAGATTGGGCATGTGGATGGGCACTGCTTGAAACAAGTTCTGAAGCGGATGGAGGCATTTTGAACACCAGGTAGGTAGAGCAAGTGATGCGACTGTTGCGACATGTCAAAACGGTTTTGCGTTTTGGAAGTTGACCAAAACTTTTGTGAGTGCCTCTGTCTCACTTACACTTCCGTTGTCATGTACTCTGTGTTTGATTTTTCGTCAACGATGCCTCCACCGTTGCAGAACGGCTGATGCATTGCAAGTTGTCACGGCACACTTAGCAGAATTCCCACGCAGTGTTGGCATCACAGTCGTGGTGTTAGGTGTTTTATACTTGGTTTGGACGGAGAAAGGACACGACTGCAGTGAAACAGTGCCACGATGTCAGTCAAGCACGTCACTGCTTGATGCGATTTCATGTTGTGAGTTCAAAACCGATAGCTTAAACTTTGCAAGGCTCGGAGTGCTGCATCTCCATGGATCATAATATGTGAGCTAAATCACAGGCTGTTTATTGCCAAGATGTCAGGAGGGTTGATATGTAGAAGACGGTCGCAGAGTTGGGTCTATTTGGGTCCAGGCGGAACTACATTGTGCCCCAAATGGGGCCATGTGGCGCCAATCTTGCTGAACAGTCAGTTTCAAAAACGTGTGATTTTATGAGCCAAAAAATCGACCCTACTAGAGCTGTACGACATATTGTTGATTACTCCGCAAGTCATGCCGCAAGCGCCATCGTTGCCAGCGGATTTTGACGACTTTCAATAGTGCAATATCTCATAGTTTTCTACCCTTTTCCCCAACCCTGCAGCTGTACATACATCACCATCAGCTCCTTCGTTTGCTGATGTCTACAGGCTTCCCAGGTCCCGTTGCACGCTGTTGGAATTCCTTCGGGTGAGCTGTGTTGCGCGCTGGACTTCGATGATGACATATGCGAGAGATGCCGCGCGATATGTCTGGTAGTTGTTGCTTATAGATGCTTATAGACTATCATATGTAATATACAAGTAGTACCCGCACGAGGCGGGGGCGGAAGTTTCCAAGGTTATGAATTAAATAATAAAGGCATTTAGGGAAGACATTGGTGCGTATAGGCTGCAACAAAAACAAATTATGAGCGCAAAATGGCCCTCACAAAATATCATAAAATAAGTGCAACAAAAAACAGCACCACCGAAACGTACCACAAAAAATCGTACCAAACAACAAAAACGCACCACATAAGCACGTACCAAACAAAAACGTACTGCAGAAACACGTACACACACAAAAATGTAC
Source organism: Symbiodinium kawagutii (assembly GCA_009767595.1). NCBI lineage: Eukaryota > Dinophyceae > Suessiales > Symbiodiniaceae > Symbiodinium > Symbiodinium kawagutii. Next base: position 521,570 of record VSDK01021573.1, read on the forward strand.
CAGACAAAAACGTACCACACAAACACGTACCAAACAAAAACGTACTGCACAAACACGTACACACAAAAATGTACCAGACAAAAACGTGCCACACAAAAACGTACTGCACAAACACGTACCAAACAAAAATGTACCAGTACCAGACAAAAACGTGCCACACAAAAACGTAACACACAATAACGTACCACACAAACACGTACCAAACAAAAACGTACCGCACAAACACGCACACACGAAAAGGTACCACACAAAGACGTACAACAATGTACTGCAACGATCTTCAAACCAGTACAAGGTACTACAAGGTACGACACTGTTCCAACGTCACCTGTCACAGCCCTGCCATTGCAGAAAGCAATCTCCGAAAAGCTCCAGGTGCACGGAATATCATGCCTGTCACGCAAAGCCACGATCCAGCACTTCCCCAACATGACCTGTCACAGCCCTGCCATTGCCTAAAGGGATCCCGGAACAGCTCATATGCACCAAACACCACGCCTGCCACACAAAGTCAACATACCAACTTCAGCATGTCCATTTTTTGGCAACAGTCACACGAACGAAGCCCAAAGCAATCTGGGGCAAGCCGGAACCAAAGCGAGACCCTCCGGGACCCTTCCGATTCGGGAGCCAACTTTTTCGACATCTTGAGACGCATTTTCCAGAAGAATACATTTACATATATAAGGTTTCCTGGTCCGTCCAATGCCCAAAGTCGCATTTCGTGTCAGACTTCCTCCACTTTTGCAACTTCCAAGAACATCAACATGCACAAAGTGCCATGCACGTCACGCAAAAGCAAGATCAAACACTTGGCCAAGATCACTTGTCACACCCTTGCCATTAGAAAACAATCCCAGAACAGCTCCAGATGCACCAAAGACCACGCCTGCCACACAAAATAACGATCCAACACTTCTCCTACATCACCTCCTGTCACACAAAGTCACGGTTCAACACGTCTCCAACATCACGTGGCACAGCCCTGCCTTCTCTAACATCACTTGGCACAACCAACAGTTCCATTCAATGATCGGTAACATGGAAGTTCCGCACTTCGCACTGAAACTTCCCCTGGTACTTACATGGCTAGATATAGTTGCATATATATATATATATACAGTATATCTATAATTATATGTATCCAAATGTAGATTATACAGTATGTATGTGTGCAACAGACCATATGACCATATGCCAGCTCATGTGTCAGAATAGGACGCCCGATGTCAGAAGAATTTGAGATATCATGTGAAACAGTGTCCGAGAAAGTCAGATGTAGTATAGAAAGTGTCAGACAGAATGTCAGAGTTTTGTCCGGGTGCATGTTATGATGGGGATTGCTGGAGGCAAGTAATTGTGCGATGCAACCTTCCAGGGTGTGTTGTAACTCTTGTCAGTGACAGGGTCCTTAGAGCTATATACTCTTTTTAGAATCTAGTTGAACATGGCAGTCTAGTTGAACTATCCCTTGTGTATGTATATTCATTTCAATTTGGTAGTATTTCCTGCTAGAGCCAAACATGACTATAAAGCAAAACCGACCGTTACAGCTTCACCCACATCCATGACAATATAATTTGGTGTGATATTAGCCACTGCAGGGCAGTGCAGTTGGGATACGTGCGATGCCTGATTTAGCTTAGGCAACTTGGTGTAAGCATGCCCCTGTGTATGCTACCCCTGAACTAATAAACCCCTACTGTAGTTGATTGATTGGGGGTGTTACTGAACTGGTTACCCCCAATAAATCCAGAGGGAATTTATTTGGGGTTGAGATTCTCCATTAAGGACGGGCATTCCCTATCCCCAAATCATGGATGACATTGGATGACGATCATACCTGGTCCGTAGTTTTTAACATGTCTTATTTTTCAAAAAATTAGCCAAAGGTTGCTTGGTTGACTACTTTTTCAAAGGGGTGGTTCAACCACCAATACATCTGGCAACAGGCTTTTTTTGGGTCCAAAGCCGGGAGGAAACCACAACTGTCACTTCGTTCTGAGCGCTTCCCAGGTCAAACAGATCCAAGACTCTTCAGGAGGGGGAGCGCCAGCCCTTGGCAGCCGCTTAATGTGCACACAGGAATTGATCTAAAGACTGCAACTTGTAAGGATTCTAAGGGTTACAGGAATTTAGGTCAAACCACGAGATGAGATTCTGGAACTGGGTACTGACCCTTACCCCATCTTACACCTACTAAACCCTTCTCCAAGAATCCTGAAGTGAAAAGGTTCCCTGCCACACCAGGACGGATTTGTGTGGGTCGAGGGGCAAGAGATTTATTGTTCAACCATTGTTTTTACATGTTCCCGACAATTTGTAGCTCATTCCATGCATTTCCTTGTTGAACATTTGACTTGGGGTTTTGGGAGTTTCTCGAAATAGAGGTACCCCCAAATCATCCTTATATTACGCATGTTTCGCAATAAGCCAAGCATTTTTAGGATCCCCCAAACTGGCTTGAAAAACCACTATTTTGACTGGTTGCTGCTCCGAGTAGCGGGGCTCAAGACTGGCGCTGAAGACCCGACTGAGTGACGAAAACCATGGACGAGTCAGTGACACCATGGTTTCATTGGACCCCCAGGCTGTTTTTTCCTCTCCGCCCACGCGCAAATTTGTGACTTGTTCTCAGAGCACTGGGTTCACTAAACCTGAACCGACATTAATTAACCATTGTGTTTGTTGACGAACCATCGTCAGCCATGATTAACGATTCTCCACCACAATATTCCAACCGGTAAAGAGTCATTAGCCTGGACTAACCAACATGTACCACCCTCAACCATTATGAACCATAATCGACCACCATTTTGAATATAGCCAATTATAACCATCATCAACGGATGAATTGCCAGTGTGCAAGCTGCACGCTGCACGCAATCCACAGGTTGCCACTGCAACTTTTCCAGGCGGACTGAGCTGGGCGCCAAGATAGTCGAAGGCTTGAGGATCAAAATGGTGTATGAATAGCTTGTTAACATTTGAACAACCGGACCACTTCTACAAACTGCTATTTATTAACAGTAATACAGTATTAAGAGTTGATAGTAAGTGGTTAATAGCTACGATTACATGGTTGGTTCACAGTATCATTAATAGTAATACTGCTTTGCATTGGTTAACGTTCGTGTATTAATGATCAGTTTTGATAGTTGTCAGACCACTCATCATTTACATATTGGTAGCTGCTAAGAATCAATATGATTCGTGGTGAGTGTTAACAGTTAACAAATGTTTGAAAATCAACACCCAATGGATGAAGATCACGATCATGGGTTGCCGATCATTATGCATCAACAACCAATCTGAGAACACAACATGTGTAATGCATGCTTAATATTCAGATGTGCTTCATCAAAAAACAGTCATCCTCATATAGTATTAGACCAACAATAGTGATGGTTAACTAGTGGTTACAACCATGGTTACTGATTCATCATTGATTTACGGGAAGGGTATGGTTAAAGCTGGTTATTACCGGTGAATTATGGTCAATCATGCTCTTTAGCTACTGGTTTGCATTTGTGCGCATGGTAAATCATCAATCCTCAGTAACAACCACACCATCAGTTTCAATGGTAAATCGGTTTCAGAATGAACAATAGCCATGGTCAATATTAAACAATATCGTTATACTGAATCATCATTCAAGAACGGAAGCAAGAGCGTCAACTTGCGTGGATCGAAAACTTGCTCTCACTAGGGAAGAACATGGAAGAACCCAGAAAAAGCTAAAGCCCTAAACGTCTACACGGTGAAGAAACACCTGACCATCCCCAAACTTCACTAGAAACAACCAAGAATTACTTCGAATTTGATCCCATATTGATTCACCTTTTTGATCTTGAGCCACTATTGCCAAGTCAAGTCAGCATTTGGTTTGGCCCTTGGTGCTTTAAGTACAGCTGGCGCAAATGCGCTGCGCTCACACAGCAAAGTGGTTCCAAAATGTTCAAACAAGCTGAGCTTGAGGCTTTGGAGGCTAAGGACTCACCGTCCAAAAATTGATCTGAAAATTTCCAGTGCCAAAACTGCTTTATTGAGAGCCAACAACGCAGGATAACGCCAAACCACGGTGCCAAGCATCCTTTGGCAAGAAAAACAATACGTAACAGATGCACGGGAGAGCTAAACGCACAAGTTCTGAAAGGTAGCCGACTCATATCTCGCGATTTACGATTGGCATATGCAGAGTACAAAAGGTATACAGTTCCAAAATGATCACGCCATGGTGTAACAAAAACAGAACATGTAGATATGGTATGATCCAACGGACTGACTGGAAGCTTCAAATGGAACAGCGCTAGGGTACAAACACTCCAAGTGCTCTCGGAAGGCGTGCCAGGCCGGTCATGGGCGTTGATTCAGCGAGGCCAATCAGATGATCTACGCGGACCCGGACGTTGTTTTGCCAGGTTTGGCCATTTTGGTGTTGCTTGTGTGATGTTGATTTTTGGCATTTTGTTCTTCTTGCGCCATTCTTGTGCCATTTTGGTGTTTGTTCTTCTTGTGGTGTTGATTTTTGTTCTGCTGGTGGTGCTGTGGTGGTGTTGGGGTCATGTCAGGTCTTGACGGCCCCGACGGCTTTCCATAGCTCACGACTCACGACTGTTGCGTCTTGACATGGCATGGAGGTGTTGTGATGAACATCACACCTACATGTTGCTTCATCATGTTGCCTCTTGCTGTTGCATCATGTTGCATCTCTACATGCCTCATTTTATCCATTTCATTTCGCCCCATCACGCCTAGCATCATCGACATTTGCCCACCAACCTTGTCCACCCCCCTTCTATCCCACTTTGACTCACCATTTGTGTCTTTTGATTTCTTTCAAACATGTAGGATAAGTTTATGTATACGCAAAATATGCCAATGTATATAATCTATGATGTGTAGATATAACATATACAAATATAATATGCATACATATGTATATATATAATAAATATATATATATATATATATATATACATATATATATTGCTTTATATATATACACATATTTTGGAAGCATGCATATTCAATTTGTTGTTTCTTAATGTTTACATGACACCGTGTCAGGGTGCCGAGGTTCTATCCCAACTCCAAGCTGAGAATCCTGGTGATCACAGGCCGGGTGCGGCGACACGGTCCCTAGGTGCGTTCTGCTTCGGTTTTCTGTCGCAACAGGCAGCTGAAGATGGGCAGTGACGGGATCGCAGCTTCGATTCCTTGAGCAATATCCGTTGTTCACGGGACGTATGTCGGACGTATGTTGGGATAAATACGTTCAGATTCGCAGGCGGAAGATCGAAATGTTGGACAGACCATGCACCTTTGGTGAAAGATTGCGCAAAGAACTTGAAACCTGTAACATATCTCGCGAGAAATGTCATAGTGCATGTCCATTTTGCCTGCGTCATGACGTATGATGCAAGTGCATATGTCAGAACACCAGTCAGAAATCTATGTGAGGACACATGTCAGAACGATAATGTTCACCTGTTTATTATAACCCCCCCTTCTGTACTTTCCCTATAAGTAACTTTCTATACATATAGTAATTTAGGGGGAGCCGATTGTTTTCAAATTGACGAATAAGAAATCCAATTGCGGGAAATCCAGAAGAGATTTTAGTATTGCTAAATGAAATGGCTAATTGTTAAAGATAATTGAAACCAGAAATCTTCAACATTTGGATCATGAATGTAGTATTGCTAAATGATTAGCCATCCTAAAGATAATTAAACAATTTGCAGCAAGTGCTGGTGGAGCTACGGCTGCTCGAGGTGTGCTCCAGCAAAAGCTTTGAGCCACTTCATGAGAAAGGAAGCAGCCAAGGTTGAGAAAGTTCCCAAGTGGGAAGGACTATGTTTAAGTCGTAGGGTATACTTTTAGACTGCAAGCTGCCCGGAATTGTCGTTTTTGTTGTTGTTGTTTTCTTCTTTCTCTGTCTTCCTCTGTCGCGGGGGTTATTATTGCAAAACGGGATTTTGGCGTACTTCCTTTTGCGGGATTAATTATAGACAGGTTAACATTTTACTGCTTTATCCAACTTTCAAAGACATTTTGATGATGAACGCTGCGCATAGCAAATGGTTTGCAGCCATGGTGCAGCACAACCCCAATTATCTCTGCGCTCAAAGCTCGATGCTGAAACAACCTCGCTATGATCATCATACACATCTTGAATCCATCTGCTTGTTTGTGTTCCCATGCCAACCACTTCAGGGTGTCAGTTGGTATGAATCGGTATGAGTATGGATCAGTAGAACATCCATGAGTCAAAAGGGGCACGTCAACAATGCTAACATCCAAACCGATAGTAGTCTGTCCTCTTTGCCAGGCGGCATCGTGGTTTGACTCATTTCAACATGTCATTGGGTCATGTAGCTCAGTATATCTTCGAAGAAGTCACCACTCGCGTGGGGTTGTTTGTTGAGCATGGTATTTCCCAACCCTCTCCGAAAAGGATGTTTAGTAGGCAACACCAGGATTTTTGTTGGGTGCATCATTCTTGGACACCCGGCCTAGAAATAACAAACATGTGGCAAATTTTAGATCGTCATATGTCAGCTCATGTGTGAGGATAGTGCGTCATTGCACGTTCGCTTCTTTAGTTTGTCAATCATGCTTACATAGTAATGATTGATGCTTGAAGTGGTTGATATTTGCGGATGATGGGTCATGTCAGTTGATAGTGACTGATGATGCCTCCTACGCATTGATAAAGGTTGACTATGGTTGTTGTTTGATTCGAACAGCTATAAGTAGTTAATGAGGGTGAAGAATGATGAAGTATCGTTAATAGTTGCTAAATTGTGAACAACGGGCGCGGGTTCGTGTATCCCCCTAGGATTGGCATCGTCTATCCCCCTAGGATTGGGATCGTGTATCCCCCTAGGATTGCGGCGGCTCTAAGCGCATAGAGATACATGGTCAGAAGGCTTTGAGGCGTCATCCGTTGCTCGAACTCAGGTCAATTCATATCAATCCTGAATCCGGAATCATTCACAACATTAAAAGTTGGACGTGTCCCCCCCAGTGTCCCCCCCATGTCCCTGAAAGTGAAAACCTCAAAGGTGGAACGTCCAACGACTAACCCCGTGTCCTAGAAAGTGTACCTATGTCCCCATCCTTTTCCATGTCCCCACACTGGTCCCGACCCCTTTCCCGCCCCTGCCCCCTGTGTCCCCCCCAGTGTCCCCCCCATGTCCCCTAAACTCTAAACCTAAAGGGACTAACCCCGTGTGTGAGAAAGTGTACCCATGTCCCCATCCTTTTTCATCCCTTGTCCCAATCTTTTTCCCGCCCCTGTCACCTGTCCCCCCATGTCCCCCTGTGATTCTTTTGTAGTTGGTCCCCTACGCAATGTTACTAGCTAGTTCAACATGTCTGTATAGTATCAGTTGTCGCCTGTTTGGACTCTTCATACCACGTCGGTATGGCTCAAGATTTAGCGTAGCCTGCGCTCTGGAAAACAAGCAGTCTCTGCCGTCACCTGCAGTCTGTTTGGGCCAGATCTTACGGTGTTAGATCAGGGAACCTTTAAGGGGAATTCACCCTCACCCCCCCATGTCCCCTAAACTGAAAACCTCAAAGGTGGAACATCCAACGACTAACCCCGTGTCCTAGAAAGTGTACCTATGTCCCAACCCCCCCCAGGTTCCAACCCCTTTCCCGCCCCTGTCCCCTACATCCAACGACTAACCCCGTGTCCTAGAAAGTGTACCTATGTCCCAACCCCCCCCAGGTTCCAACCCCTTTCCCGCCCCTGTCCACTGCCCCCCCCATGTCCCTTAAATTGAAAACCTAAAAGGATTAACCCCGTATCTGAGAAAGTGTACCCCGTTTGGGCGCGGGTTCGTGTATCCCCCTAGGATTGGCATCGTCTATCCCCCTAGGATTGGGATCGTGTATCCCCCTAGGATTGTGGCGGCTCTAAGTGCATAGAGATACATGGTCAGAAGGCTTTGCATGTCCCCATCCTTTTTCATGTCCCCGCCCTGGTCCCAATCCCTTTCCCGCCCCTGTCCCCTGTCCCCTGTCCCCCGAAATTTTCCTTGGCTCTTCACAGGCGCGAGATGGGTAGGGGGATGGCTGATCCTAATTTCAGGGGGATGGGTGATCCCTGGAGTGGGATGGATGATCCGAAATGATGGATCCCAATTTGAGGGGGATGGATGATCCCCCTGCCGTGAACAACCATAGCTGTTTGATCCATTATTCACCCGCACTTGCCATCATAATCCACTATCGTCATTATCTATCTTTTGTCAACCATCATTGATCTTGATTACGTATATTTACAATTATCATTACTAATTAACCATTATTGACCATTATAACTTATAACCCATTACTCGTTATGCGCAATGATTTTGATTATTAAGCATTCTGAAACATGTTCATTCTGATTCACCAATTTTACCTAGATGATTTTCCATTACTAATCATTCATACATCCAGTACAATTGGTGTCACACAACTATTTTTGTTAACCATTATTGTTCATTCTTTATCATTTGTTGCAAAGAATTATGAACCATTTTGACATCTATTTTGAACCGTTATCGTATTCACGAGTAACCCTTATTAACCAATATTGAATTGTTGTTGACCATGATTATTGACCATTATCATATCCATGTTTTGTATCTGTTGTTAACATTATATTGACGATCATGGCTGTTCAGCAACCCCACGAGAACCCATGAAACCAGTGACTGGCCGGGAGTTGGCGGTCACGAGACCCATCTGCCTCGTTGTGATTTTTCACCGTTCGGGGATCAAGTGACCATGATTGACTCGCTCACGAAATCTGGTTGGGTAGAATGATTCGTCCCTTCACCGCTGAGAACGAGGTACCACCATAAGCCCGCACCATATAACCACCCTAATGATCCCTAATGGATCTTCGCCAGTTCACCTTCGCAGTACTTTGGTGAAGCGCCAGGTGCGACGCCTGGAGAGATCATGACTTGCCTGGATTTGATCATGGATCAGGCAGGGACCGGCTTGGAAAGCTGGAAAGTAGCTGATGTCCAGGATTTGACGTTTGGATTTTTCAGGAATGTTTTGCGGATTTTGATCAGGCATCCTGGATTTTTCTGGTTGGATGTGTTTGATTGAAACTATCAACTGGATGTTCTTGTTGGATATTTTTGTTAGACAAACTTGCGGGTGGTAGTGAGCTATGAACTCTATGCGCCCTGCAAGAGTCAAATTATATCGGAGAGGAAAAACATGGTAAAGCATCTTACTCCCCATTTTTGTTGGCTGTCTGAAAATTATTTCTTTAACCAGGCATATGTTCGTGCAACTGTCATCATTGAATACTTCATTCAATATCTAGTTGTTGCATAAGGATTGCTGGTGAATTTTGGTTTCAAGCCACCGTTGAGTACAGTAAGTGTTGGATTTTATTGAGCAGCCAGCAAGTTCACCAGTAGTAGTGACGTTTTCCAACACTCGGTCAGCTGGCAAAGAACCAGTGGGACCTGAGACCTGAAGTTACCGATGATGGCAGTACTATTGAGAACAACCATTGCTCACTAATCGTTTTTGGGCATGGTTGTGCTCTCAACTCTGGTGCTATTGATTGATGAATGATCATGATTGGTTTTGACTGTCGTCATCGATGATAATTCTCAGCAACCAACAGTTGTGCAACAATGATCAGCCTAAGGATTTCAACCAACCATGATTTCAGTTGCAAAATGGCGACAAATTTGGTGAACATTGTGAACCTCCCATGAGCTCAGAACCGCTTCTGTGATCATTTGGGATGCAGAAGGGGGAAGGGGGAAACTGCCCCGCAGCCAAATGACAGTTGCTTAAACAGGGGGTGATTCTCAGTAGCCAGGGTATTCACAAGCAATTCTCAGTGAAACCACTGCTGGGTACGGTATAATTCAATAGTTTAACATATACTGTAATAGTTTTACGAACTAATGACTGTAGAAAATAGCCTACACAAACAGTGTGTAGCAGTAACCACAGGGAGTGTTTTTAACAAACGAATGGAGTTGTGGCTCATGGTTGTGGCTCATGATTGTGATTGGATGCAAACGACGGCTCTAGTTCGGGGGTTGAGTACCCTTTTTGCCCCTGATTTGCAAACTCATGTAGCTCACCTTTCAAAATGGCCTTGGAGGGATGCTTGGCCAGGCGAAACAGTGATGCAACACACACCATTATTGAGTTTTTCTTTCGTTTTTTTTTTTTTTACAACATCGCAGAGAGCCAGCAAAGCACATGTGGCGTCACGATTCAACATACAGAAGAGAAATGTGAAGCGAACCTACTCTGGATCTGTGACTCTGTGCACCTTCCTTTTAGTGAAAGAAATTTAATGTTTGATCATTTGCATGATGGTTGATGGTTTCTTTTTTATCCAAGCATCTCCTTGACAAAAAATGCAGATGACGATCCATCTACCTTGTAACTCATCTACCTGGGGATGATTATTTCGTCTACCTGGACTTTCGCAAGAATGCAACATACTGACTCAGTCATTAACCACTTGTTCAACCAGCGACTCATAATTGGTGATTTATCATTCGTTGTAACAATCCTTATCAGCCATCACCATCAACTATCAGTATAAACCATCATCATTAGCAAAGCATTGAATTGATTTACCGTCAAATTGGATGTCTAGCATCATTTCAAGCAACTTGACCTGGGGCTTCTAATGACCAACCATAATGGATCTGTTCCTGGTTGGATCGATGACCTTGAAACCTGGAAACTCCCTAAGAAGATCCCCCAGAGTTATATATGGCTTGGAATCGAAAACCCCGGAAGCCTTTCGAACAACCAGTAAATGACCCTGGCACTAGTAGAGCTGTTGGGATGAGTTCACGACTGTTGCTTGGTATATATTTTTATATACATATATGTATACTTGTTTTCATGCAGGATTTGCATCTACACGAGATATTTGTCACATCATACGTATGTTGCTTGGCATGCCGCAGGCCTTTGAGTGATAGGCATAGTCACAACCAATTGCAGGTCCAATGGTTTGATGCCAACGCCCTTTATCCTAAGCCATCCAAACATATCCAAAGAAGTAAACAGCAATAGCATCCATAACCAAACCATGATAGGAACATATTGGAACCAAATCATTTAGAGACAACCCAACAACAGTTGTTACGCGCCATGAGACCTCAGAGTCAGGCGGGGAAAGGCGACTCACCAGCCCTGTGTCGTCAAGCGGAATATTGGCATCGCCGATATCACGACGTAAAGGCCGAGCTGTGCAGCCTGCGAGAACGCTGCACCTTCCTCGATGAGGGGCGTCACAGCGCGATTGTCGCAGCCGTTGCACCCCTTCGGGATCAACTCGGCACCACGCGGCTGCTTCTGGCGGAAAGGGAAGACACGGTGCAGGGACTGCTGCAACAGTTGAAGTGCAAAGAAGATGAAGTGAAACGCTTAAACCACGAGCTGCTTCGTCAGACTGAAGAGCGAAAGGTTGCAGAACTGAGCTGCGCAGAAGCGCGAAACAGCTTGGAAGCTGCGGTGGTGAAGTGCAGAGGTAAGGAAGATGATTGCAAGCTGTTGCTTGGACAACTTGAGAAAGCCAAGGATGATCTGAACCAGGCGGATTTAGAGCTGAACAAGTTGAGGATGACCAGCCAACCGGAAGTCCACTGTGAAGCATGGGAGTTGAGAGGACATTTGGAAGCTGTGCTGGACAAGGAGGCAAGAAATTCCAGAATGGTGAATTTGTTGCAAGCTGAACGAGACATGTGGTTTAGCAGAAGTGAACATTATGAGAAGAACTACGATTCTTTGCGTCGCAATTTGTATGATTTGGCGTCTCCAGAGATTTTGGAAATCAGCATCCCCTCGCCCACAGGCAGGCCCTCCATTGTTCCCGTGCCGCCGAGACGGTTGTTTTACCCACGACGATTTGGTCGCAGGACCGCTGGAGATGCAACGCTGGACACATGAGCCAAACGGATAACTCATCTGGCGCAGGATTGTTGAGGATTGTGTCAGCAGTAGCTGGATTTGCTAAGCTTGTAAACTTCTATATGCACATAATGTAGTACATACACATGTATTTCTATTTATATATACATATAAATAAATATATATATATATATATATATCGAGTACATGTTACAAATGATTTGTGTATTATGTGTACCGCTATATATGAAACGGGCTGATGTGCAAAGATTGTGGGCGCCTTGACCTGACAAAGTCAGAAGTCCACAGGCTGGATCTCGGTGTCGCAGTGCCACTGCCCTCTTCCAAAGGAACAGGGTCAGCCAACAACCAAAACGTGCCGCTGCATGATGTGTAACTGGAACGTCTTATACTGCCTGTTGTTTATGACATGTTATGACTGTAGTTCTTGTATTTTCGTCCTTTGATAGCGTCAGCCTTTAGGTGGCGTGTGTAAGCCCGGCCAGCGGGAAGGGTGGCATCAGTGGCAATGGCTCAAAATTAAAGACTATAGTATTTAGTGGTATATAATTGCATGATTTATGTTGATCGCGCAGTAGGTAACATTATGGCTATATGCATGAATATGCTCAAGGATGGTCATATGATCGTGACCATAAACCATGATGATAGGATGCGTTGACAGACGGCTGCGGGCACCGCTTGCTGTGAATCTTCAGCAATCTGCCCGAACTCGCGGATGTACCGCGATCTTCTGCCAATTTGCTGAGGGATTGTACCAGTCACCGCTGGAGTCACCACCCAAAACCGAACTGCTGGTATATGCGCTATGACTGTTGGTTACTGTCACCAATATCAACCAGCAACCAGCTGATTAAGCATTCGTTATTTGGTGATGCTTGGTAGCCGTTGCGGTAGTCATTAGTTATCCACTGGTGACCACTAGTCATGAACCACTAGTTCGTGACCAGTTCATGAACCACTTTGTACAAAAGGCATCGCAACATATCGTAATTGTTCATAATTAAGGATTGTGGAAATAACAAGAATCAACCATGAATTAGATTTTTATATCTGATTTTTAACCACAACTATGCATACAGTAATTGCGGAGCCCACACTGTCCAGCGGCTCCTCGTAGGTGGTCCTTTGCTTTGAAGAGGAGCGACAGGTCGCGCGGTCGACTTTCGGCAATGATGGCATGTGAATGATAGGTTAAATATCACCATGTGATAGGGAAATATTACCATAGTGAATGATGAGACATGATGATGGTGAATGACGATTGCCATATGTCCCATGGATTCCCAAGGATGCCGCCAAAAACAGCAACATATTCGGAATAATTATCACGGCGAAGGAATTTGAGATCTGACTCATGGGCTTTGAAGCGAGCCGATGCAGAGCTACTACTAGGAGGGGCCGCAGATGGATGTAGCACCTGCTTCTCATGTTGAAACAACTAGCAACTGGCAGTTCATTTACAGGATAGGATACGCATTGAACCGTGGGCAAATAGTGTCTCAAGAAATGCAAAGCATTTTCAATGTTGATGAGGCAATGCTAAATGACATGGCCTGTCGTAGAACTTTTTGCAGGGACGAGCCAAACCACCAATCAGAAAGTCTATCATTTGTTCATGAACCAGTATTGATGGTTATCAACCAGAATATGCCACTGTTCACCAGTATCAACCATTACAGTATTTACCATGATCAACCATTCTCATCCACTATGAACGACGCCCAACAACATCTATAGCCGACGGCTTCCTTGCATGAGAGCTTCACAGACAAGGAGATATCATCGGGATCCAACAATGTGCAGCTGGTTGACTCTTGTAGAACTGGACAAGCAAGCGACACGGGTGGATTATAGATTTGAGAAAATGTGACCTTCACACTCCGGCAACCAGCTACATAGCTTGCTGGAAAATCTCAAGTTCATTTGTTAGGTAATTAATCTACTTACATGTCGGATTATTCGTTGCTGTGTCTTTGAGACAAGAGGGTACACATATTTCAGACTCGTTCTGACGTAATTCGTTGGAACTCGTACTGTTGCTCGATGGTTCTACCTGACATATGGGGTCATCATCGGGTCATCATCAGCGTAGTTGCCAGGTACCAGCTGAGCCACAGTGACCAGTCCCCATCAGCACTGTGCCACGGTGTGCCCCAAAAAAAGGATGTCTTTGCTCAGCAATCGATTGCGGCAGGCCATGGAGAGTAAGGGCGAGTTTGGTGACAAGGAGCTGATTGGAGTGATTCTTCCCTCGTTTTTGAATGTTTTTGATCGGTGATTGACATCCTAACTTCATCGATGGAGTATATTAGTGTCACCATTTTTCACAAGGGTTGAAACCATCCACCGGTCAACCATGGAAACCATGAGTGTGCGATAAATTTCGGCTATGAAACAAAATGGTAATATGTCAAGCCCGTGCCCATTGTTTTGTTGGAACTAGGTGACATAAACGTGGGATGACATGGGTTTGCTCGGGTTTGCTCCTTGTAGTTTATAAATGCATCATAATGCATCTCCTTTCGATCTTTAACCATCTACCGGCGACCTGTCACCGCGGGGTTTAGATATGTTTGGATCCCCACGGAAGAAGAGTTCATTGCGAAAGCCAGCCGTTGTGTTCGTACACTGTTCCAGGAGAAGATGTAATGTCCAATTTGACAGTCGCCATGTTGGATAAAGTACCTGCAACAGTGTATAAACATACATGTTGTTCCAGGAGATGAGTACATGTTCCAATTTGACAGTCGCCATGTTGGATAAAGGACCTGCCAAGCGCACTTCGGAATATTCGATGAAGCTCTACCTATTTCAGGATTATGATTAGCATGATTGTTGACCCAACCTGGCCGCTCTTTCGGCCAATCTTTCGTTATTATATTCGACATATCTGGAAACCCTGGGAAACCACCCCTGAAGGAGTGATTATCCATTGTCCGGTTGATCGACCAGAGGGTATGCGGTTTGGGATTGAGAAAGGCATGCCTGTAAGACCCCTCGTGCGTGTTGCACACGGAACGTGTTCTGTGCAAGACTTGTTCAACCTCCCACGGCTAATCCTCCAGCTGGCCAGGGCATCCCGGTTGTTAGATATGTTCACAGAACCAGCAAAACCAGCAAAAACAGCCAGCTGATAAGGGTTGATTGTTTGTTCTTATTCCCAGTGCATGAGATTGATCCTCATTTGTCATTGTTACACATTTGCATTGGTTCGCCAGTTTTTAACAATTGTCGATGATTCTGAATTGTTTGGACACGCATGGACATCGTCCACCATCCATTCTGACCTATTCTGAACCTTTGTTAACTGTCATTGGCCATATTTGATCAATCTACGGTCATGTTTGACAAGTCTCAATCATGTTTCATCAGCCTTGACTATTCTGCACCATCATGATCCTCACCCATTATCAACCATCGTCACCCAGCATCACCCATCATCACCCATCATCACCCATCACCCATTATCACCCATCATCACCCATCACCCATTATCACCCATCATCACCCATCACCCATTATCACCCATCATCACCTATCACCCATTATCACCCATCATCACCCATCATCACCCATCACCCATTATCACCCATCATCACCCATCATCACCCATCACCCATTATCACCCATCATCACCCATCATCACCCATGACCACCCATGATCACCCATCATCACCCATCATCACCCATGACCACCCATGATCACCCGTAATCACCCATCATCACCCATCATCACCCATGACCACCCATGATCACCCGTAATCACCCATCATCACCAATGACCGCCGGTAATCACCCATCATAACCAATGATCACCCATAATCACCCATCATCACCAATGATCACCCATAATCATCCATCATCACTCGTCATCACCAATCATCATCCATGAAGCACCCCATCATCATCATCATCATCATCATCATCATCATCATCATCATCATCATCATCATCATCATCATCATCATCATCATCATCATCATCATATCATCACATGTCATCACCCATGGGTTCCAATCATCACCCAATCACCACCCATCACCACTCATCACCACCCATTACCACCCATTACCACCCATCACCACCCATCACCACCAATCTTGACCAGTCAACTCTAACCACTTCGCATGACAGCACGGCGAGCTGTTCGCGCGAGGATGGCGAGTTTGTTGACATTTCTGGCGAGCCGGGACCTCGACTCGAACCAAGAATTCAACGAAGAGTTGGTCATGACGAGGAATCCTTCGTTGACATATGGTCTCGGATCGAAATGTTTGTTCCTGAAAACGGTCGTAATAAGGTAGTTCCATGGGGCTCCGCCTTGTGGCACAATCGTCGGGACGCCACATCTAAACGATAGCAATGAACCACAATTTCTTCAGATTTCGACAACTGTATCTAGCGCGGACCTGTTTTATTCGGAGCTGCTAGAGCTAATGTCTGTCTGCTGTGGCAGAAAAGGAAAACAAAGGTCTGGTGAGGCAGGGTCT
>VSDK01021573.1:538100-554991 GCA_009767595.1 Symbiodinium kawagutii
GAGATAACGACAAGTATCTGGTATAGACATGTTGTCTTTACCAATGAGCTTGAGACTAAGAAGGAAAAAGGCTGCTATGGAGAAGAATCGCAATTGAAAAGGATGCAAACAAATACATGATTCAAAAAAACTAGCGCCAAACAAGCGCGAAACTAGCGCTACCATGGGGGAAAGCAAAATCACTGCATATATCCATGACTCCGCCTTCTGGCGAAATTGACAAAACAACATCAACAGCTCTAATATGATCATCGGAGACTAAAAACCTATCCTATCAAGCATTTTTGAACGGATGCCATATGGCTATGAACTAACCTGCCAATAATGGTGGCTAATAACCAACAAACTATAGGGAAAACAATGGTTAGTAGTAGGGGAACCAGGGGTACAGAGTTTTGACCCACAGCCACGTATCAAACCTTAGAAGCTAGCCATTCAATGTACCTTATAAGGTCGGTTATAGAACTTATGATTTGTAAGGCTGATATACCGCTGGGTGGAAAGCATTGGCTAGTAACCAATGGTTAATAAGCTGGTTAATGGCTGATCATAGCTAATAATAACCAACGAGAAGGGATGATCTACCACCTATATGGGTCGGAAGAATAGGGAGAAATTAGATAGCTTAGGATATCATGTGGAGATAGAGGTACAATATCCCATATATAGGGTTGGATATGATGATTGTCTTAATGACAATGACATTGAAAAATAAGATATCTTAGGACTTTCTTGGACGAATAGTTGGATAGTTGGATACAATTAGGGAT
This sequence comes from Symbiodinium kawagutii, assembly GCA_009767595.1. Taxonomy (NCBI): domain Eukaryota; class Dinophyceae; order Suessiales; family Symbiodiniaceae; genus Symbiodinium; species Symbiodinium kawagutii. The sequence continues at coordinate 538,871 of VSDK01021573.1, forward strand.
AAACAGATAATAGGGGGGCTAATAATATGGATGATAGGGATTTTTTGGGACAATGACAAAGACCAACAATTGTGGATAATAACCCACCATAATGACCTTTCATTTGGGATACAATCCAGCAATGTGAGATGATGACCCGACGATCTTGGTTTAATACACTTGCTGTTTCTCATGGAAAGGTTGAATGATTCTGGGATTACACTCTGACAATAGAACATGCAATCTGTATAGCTGGTTTTCCATGGTTTTCCCCTGAACAAATGTGATGTTTGTTGATTGTCTCTTTCCAGCTTAGTTTACCCAAGGGTAGAGGCACTTGTCGATCTCACAGGCAATGTAAGAGGTGCAGAGAAAGGCTTGAGTTTCAGGTCCAGAGAAAAGGAAATTCAAAAAGGTTGAACTGGGTGGTTTACATGGACGTTTTGAATTTACATCCAAAACATCCAGAGAAAGGCTCCAGTTTCAGGTCCATTAATTTGGATGTTTTGTACGTTTTGGATTTCTTGCATTTTCCATATGGAGTTTCTTAAAATAGTGGGTCCCCCTAATCATCCAATATGAACCATGTTTGGTAAGCAACCAACCATTTCTAGGGGTCAAATGTTAAAGTTTTAGCAGGTGATCTACATGCCACCAAGACAATCAAAAGAAACTGCCAAACAGCTTTCAATGGCAAACATTGTGATTATATATATATATATATATATACAATCAAAGGCTACATTCGGCTACATGATGTTTAGGTCATAATGACATTAATTTCTCATGGTTTTTGTATGTTTTTTGTCATAAAATGCAATGAAATCTACAACAAGATTTGCAACAAATGAAACATTTATATAATTCTAGATATCCAGGGAAAAGTCTAGTCAAACTCTTGGCGTGGTCGGGCTACAAGTGGACGATCTTCGATGGTATATGCTTCACACGATGACCAAACATGCCGGTTCTTACCTTTCACCACTGTTATAACACCACTGCTGATCAACAGCCGTTAGTATATAACAATTTTCCTGACAGCCGTCAGATACCTACCGACGGTGTACAGTAGATACTGTGATTCTACCATCCCATAAACTATGAGATTAATCAAATTACATTTATGGTTTGATATGGTTTGATATGGTTTAATTCAATTACATTTATTGATAGTTACTATGAGATATCACTTATAATTTCATTTAGAACTCTCTGATATCCACATGATATGCTATACGTAGCATGGCATGGATATTAAGCACCGTGGTGAGCATCTCGTGGCCATCTCCAGCGCCACCCAGCATCCGCTTGTGCATCGCCGTGACGGAGCTTGCCGCCCGTGGGGGTGGCGTCCTCAGAGCGGTGAGCTGCTGATTGATGAGATGGGTATGTGCCAAGCCATGACGTGGTACCCCCAGTCAACCAATGGTTTTCCAAGTGCAAAATGATCATTATCTTTGGTGGGGTTACCCAAGTTTGGCACCCACATGAATAGCCAACAATCATAGGTGGTTTGTGATGGTTAATGAGATGGTTGAAAATGGTCGGGAAGTAGTTGATGATGATTGATGAATAATGGTGACTAGGGATCATGATCATGATCTGATTTAGAATGCTTGACAATGGCGGATGATAATAGTTGTTACGGATGGTCCGTGATATGGTTGGCAACATTCAGTAGCTGGCAAAGATACAGGACAACAACCAGCAGTAACCACTGATGCTTACTACTGGTTCAAAATGAGTAAGGTTGCTGATATTGATCATGGTTAGTCAAACTGTTGACTTGTTATTAAGCACTTTCACCATCGTTTCCAGCAACAGATGGACGTTCTTGTGATCAGGGTGAACTATAGTCGGGGATGATGACTCGCATTGATGTGTACTTGTTATAGGGGTTGAAACCACATGAAACATCATGAAACTACCAAGGCAGGGCAGATAGAACACAGATATCGCAACTCAATGCCCATATTTTTCGATGTTTGCTATGGGTGAATTGGCGGGCTGGGGGTCGCTGCGCCCGGCAGATCCCAGCACCCCACCCAGAGATGTTGGCTTCGAGCCAAGCGCCTGCGGTGGCGAAGCCAACTCTCCTGATTTGCTTGGATTTGCTACCATTGGTTTCAAGTAGTTTCAAGATCTTGATTTCAACATATTTCAACCAGGATGGCTGACTTTTGTAGAGGCAACTAACCACAGACCAGTATAAATCAGTTGGTAATTAGGTATAAGAAGACAAGCTACTCGTATGCTTTGGTGATTAGTTTAGCTTTACAAAGTTAAACAGGAACAATTAGGACTTGTTGTTGCTTTCAGCTATACAACTGGATTCACGAGAAAAATTGAAGGCGCACTTGCAAGTTACCAAGAATTGCAGGCAATGAAGAGCCATCAGCACATCAGAACAAACAAGAAAAGGAGGTGCAAAGATCCAGTCAATGACAGTTGTATAGACCAGCAGGAAGAGAGAAAAAAACAGAGAGGGAGATTGAGACAGGAATAGAGACAGATGGCCGTGGAAAATAATTGGAGACATATTATGGATTATTATCGTGGATGGGACCGCTAGCAGTCTTGCAGGATGTCTCATCGAAAACGTCATTTGTCACAGTTTGGAACGAAAAAAAACGCAAAACACATATGTTTTGGATGTGTCAATGCCATTTTGGGGCGCGCAACCTAGATCAGATGGTGCTTCAGAGGCACCCTAGAAAGATATCCAGTTGTGGCGATTTCTCGCGGATGTGGTCATCCGATTTTCCAAGATGTCTCATGCAGAATCGTCTGGTTTGCAAAATCGTTTCGCTGCTTGGTCATGTGTGGCAAGGCAGTATTTTGGATGACTTAGGAATGGACGATCCATCAATGGGATGGATTGATAGAGAATGGAGGGATGGACAGGAGATGGATCGATGCATTAGGTGGACAGAAGAATGGAAGGACGGATGAATGGATGGATGGATGGATGGACGGATGGATGGATGGATGGATGAGTGGGTGGATAGATGAACAGATAGATTTATAATGATTTATATTCATATCATCCAAATGGATGGACGGACGGACAGATGGAGGGACTGACGGACGGACGGATGTATGGATGGATGGATAGATGGATGGACAGAGAAATACTGTAGATAGAAGAGCGGATTTCCTTGTTTTTGGTAGAGAGGGAGAGGAACAATATCTAGATATGACATGATGGATATTTCTGTATATATAAATTTGCAGGAATGGATGCGTAAACGACAGACAGATAAATCGTAGACGCATAGATTTCTGGTCACTAGAAAGCCCTCTACGTCTATCTGCCATTGTATCACGGAGGAAAAATCCGAGCTGCAACCATGTGTGACAGCACACCACTTATCGACAAAAACACCAGCATCTTTCTTTGTGCCGATCTTGTAACATTGAGGTGTTTGCTACTGTGGATGCATCCTTTTCTTGGTGCATCCCTTTCTGCCATATCCACCCTCATTCTCAAAAAATATAATTGAATTGGTGGTTTGTCAAAATCGGGGTACCCCTGAATCATCCTTAATTTGTTATTTGTATAGTGATGCAGTGATAAACCCAACCATTTTTTGGGGGGTACCCCTATGGCTTGAGAAACCACCGTGATTGGTGGATCGTGGAGGGCCTGGATGCATCTGCTGGAGGCTTTCGCTTGGGGTCAGGCACTTGTCAAACTGAGGTATTTTGCTTCTTGGATCTTTGACACCAAGTCTTACTTACTCAGCATTATTAACATTTATTTAGCATTAAAAAGCCCTTATTAACCACTATCAACTAGGATCAGCCATGTTTTTAGCCACTATCAATGGACGAGTGTAAACGACTATTGATATCAATCACTATGGATTAGCAGCTAGCCATGATGAATCGACTACTAACAACTACTATTTCAACTATTATCAATACTATCCACCTTGTTTTATCAACGTTTTGTGATCGTATAATCCCAGGGTTTCCCAGATTTTTGTTCAGGATGCAAGTGCATACTCTGTCCATGCTGATGTCACCGCCCTAGTGGTTTGCGGAGTGGGGTCTGGAGGTAGCCCTGTCATTGCCCACACAGCGCAAGAACTGATGATCAGTAGCTGCCTCTAGGAAACCGGAAGCGTTCTGAAACAGCGTCCGCAATAAACATCGGTTGACTGCGCATCGAAACAGCCACGTACCGTGTTGATCCGTGTTGATCCGTGTTTCTAAGGAAGTGAATAGTTGCGCAGTGCGCGTGGCCGCTCCATGCTTTAATCCATTCCCACCCATCGTTGATCCGTTCTCTCAAGTGATTGCGTTACACATTAGAGCGGACACCCATCAAGTGAACCAAAACTAAAGCATAGAATCGGCATAGAACTCAGTTTTCTCGAAACCAGCAGTGTGAGGCAGAGATGGTGGAGTCGACAGTGTTACGAGGATGCAGGAGGCAAGCGACGTATCACCGCGGCGTGAAAGCAGCCTGCGTCGCTGGATTATCGTTCCGCACACCTTACTGACTCGTCCGATCATCATCCGATCCCCCAAAGTTAGAAAAACCCGACCTTACAAAAGGGACGTCACTTGCTGCTGTCGTACCAGAGTATACCCCCCTTGAGCCGTGATTAGTAAAGATTTGCAGGGTGTCCCAGTCTCAGTTTGGCACACAACTTGAGCCTTAGCTTCGTTTTTTGCTGCGCATAAAACGTCTCAAATGCTCAGAGGCTCGTTGCGCAAGGTCGATTCATTACCACCCCTGAGTGGTGCTTTGAAAAATCTTTGAAATTTCAATGAGTTTTGATGACATTGAGTTTGGTTTGCTACTTGCCTCATCTCGAAGACACGAATATCATGAAGACCGGCACAGTCATCGGTGGGGGATGACTACCCCGGAGACCAGGACATCGGGTTGCGACAAGTCGTTTACGAAGACATTGAGAACGGTCACCAGGCAGAAACGCTGGGAGATGAGTTACCGCCGTGCGGTCCTGGTGCAACACCTACAGCCAGTGACGCTTACCAGGGGCTGAACTAACTTGGATTAGTTCATCTTAGTTCACTTGGAGCTACCAGTAATATGGGGTCATCACTTCATCACTTTGCACCATTGGGCAATACCGGTACTGGTTATCTTGTAATATGGTTTGTTATTCACCAAAGAAATGGAATGGTGAAATAGTGCCTGGCCTATCCGGAGATGATGTGGAAAACGCTGCATGCATTTCAGTTGCTCAGAAACGAAGCCTGGATATCTCTTCTCGGAGAGATCTCATGCATGAGTCACTTTGGTCGCTTCTAAGCACCTATCACTACGAGCATATGATGAGACTATCTACATGCAATGCATTGGTTCCCGTATCACGAAAAAACCCAACATGCTTGCGACAGCACAGTGCACTGTCATCGGGCATTGCTTCGGCTTCCTCACAGGGTTACCACTTGACTGCCAGCTGGTTCATCTAAAAGGGTGATCCGGCGCTGGGTCATGTCTACAGTACCTGAGAGAGAGAGAGAGAGAGTCGAACCCACATTGGCCTTGGGGGTAGAAAGATCTATGAGCCTCTTATCTTTTGAATGGTGAACCACCAAGAACCATGAGGAATGCATCGAACCATGGCTGGTACGAGTTGATCTTATATATTTTCCTGAACGTCAATAGTTGTCGATATTCCTGAGGAAGACTAGTGTTGTTCGGACAAAAATTGTGATTTGTCTATTTTCTCTTCACACTTAGACTTGCTGATGATTGCTGACCGCCGCTTTCAATGTGCCACACACTACTGATACAACTGTTCCCCCAGTGTTTGCATGGCCAACATGAACATAGAATTGGGATGTTTATCTACTTTGCCCCAGGCAAGCACCATCCACATCCTTGGGTTGATCTTTTGTTGTGATGTGATCTACCTAAGTCTTTTTTACCAACACACCCACCCAGACATAGGACATAGTCCGTAATCAGCAAATGCCACAAGGATCAATGATAGCGTTTCAAGACAGATTCCAGTATTACAGTAGATGGTGATTTCAAAATTGGATACAATATCATTATTATCTAATAGCATTATTGAATATAAATGATATTATATCCAAATTTGAAATCACCATCTAAGATCATTATCATTATCATTTGATATGATACCAGGTGGTTGATCATGTGTCAGCACCATTCAGATATGGTCAATCATTCGTGTTTTGGTTAATTTGGTCTTCATTGAAATGCCCCCTTTCATAGCCAACCAAGCCACCAACCAATCAACCCCAGCCCAGCATAGCGCCCAACATGGTGCCAATGGCCTGCGCCGACAGATGGTGCAGATGAATGGCACCAAAGATCAGCTGGTGCAAGTGCATCACCCAGGGCTGCGCCGTCAGTAAGACTTGGTGATGGTGGCCCCCCCCCCAGTTTAACTGGGGCCTAACAACTGGGAGCAACGGCTGGCTGAAGCTGGGCGCACCATCAGCCAAACATAAGGGCGCTACGTGGATGTGCAGTTGGGGTCATATGTTGCATGCAACCATGGTAATGGAAACAAAGTGGGTCATAATATTTGTTTTCATGGTAAAGAACCAGTCACTAAGTGGGGAGATCCAAGCAGTAAACAGTATATACCAACAGTAAAGCTAAAACCCCCACGGATCAGGGATGGGAAATCACAAACTATGTATGGTAAACATAGTCTTGCATTCTGAATATTACGGGTCTATCATAGGGATGGTTTCTCTTCATTGGCCCCTTGGCAACAGGCTGTTTGACATCTTTCATTTTGCTCTCGTTGAAGCATCGATGTAATTTCAATCCAGAAAGCATCAATGAAAGGTGCTTCCCTGCTAAAGAGGACAAGACGCTAAACGGGTTCCTCGAAAGCGCCAGTTGAACCAGGATATCGCATTGCGGCAATGAGTTCCTAAATGAAAATGCAAGGCAACAGGGCAAGGCTAACAGAAGTATTACAAAGTTGGCAACCAAAAATAAGCCAGAGAGACGATGAAAGACGTATACTTGATCGATTTTGGTCATGAAACCGTTCCATACGGCGCGCACGAGCCATGGGTGGTGACCAAATCTTTGCTTTGAACGATATCAACAGTTGGTGACCTGGTGATTTCATGGTTACGGCTGATGGCTTGATGCCATGTGGTTGACCCCGAGCAGCTTCTGCCGCTGATCGTTTAGCATGGAACAGCAGCCCCTGGTTTGCTAGTTGGCTATGGGTCAATATTAACAAACCGATGATGGGGGATAAGTTCACCGAAAATTTCATAGGGAAACCAGCCTGGTTAATGCTAGGGGAACCACGGGTACGAGGGACCCACAGCCAGTCGGACTTGTTGATAGAGCATTTGCACATCAACAAGTTGAACATGTCATAGTCCATCAACAAGTTCTTCACCAGTTGGACTTGGACACTCTGGTAGACGAACCTTGGATTCTCACCATATGTTTTCAACGAAAACCGTGGGAAACCAGCTGAATCGATGTGTGATGTTCCAGCTAGCCAGGTTGTACCAGACGGTAGTCATAGCATGGCAGCTAGCGACCAATGAACCAGCACTGCTATCGTTGTGAATCAACGAATCCTAGGTGGAGTGCCATCATTCACTGGGTTGGTTGATGGAGAAATCTACGTTGGGAACCCTTGTTCTCATCACCAATTTTGGGTTCCTGGAGATTGTTCCCTGAACTATTTCTGGGAATCATGGGGAACTGCAGAATGCAGGTGGGCGGGGAGATGGACGGGGGGGGTGCTTTGTCTATGAAGAACTCATCCAGCCAACAACATGGTGGTTTCTCAAAATGGCGGATCCCCCTCAATAACTGGTTTACTACTATAAACGGTACATATGCGATGTTGAAAGGGCTCCCCCTGTTTTGAGAAACCACCATATGGTTATGGATCAAATACTAGGGAACCAACAAATGGGTAGAACGTCCCAAGAGGGATGACCCGTTTGCTTCACTTGGAGATGTTCACTTACCCAGGTGTTGACCGAATTAGATTTCTAGTGGTCATCTCCCAGAATGCTTGGTGATTAAGACAGGGTTTCCAGTAGATTTTCCCATCAACCGTCACAGTGATTGTATATTAATTCCTTTTGCCAGTGAGTGATTCCTGTAGAATAGTGGATCTATAACTCTATGAAGACAGTGGGTGATTTTTTCCTTTTGTTCACGAGTTCTCATAGAGTTATAGATCCATAATTCTATTGCCCATCACTGCGCCGTTGATCCAGAATGATTTATTATGCATCCTGTTGCGGTTGTTCATTTGTCATATTATATGGTCGCATTTATGCATACAATCATTAGATTGTCATGTACCCACCAGCATCCATCATATCACTACTGTTTATTTCATGTAGACCACATGATTCATTGCGATTCATCCGCAAGTGAAATGTTGCATTAATCCATGCTTTGAAGTCATGAAGATGATTTAGATATGTTGTTTAACCCGTGTCTGAAGAAGTATATGCTCAGCAGTATATCCTGAGTAAAACGAAATAGCAATTAAACAAAAAAACAAAAATATATATATATATATAATTATATATATATAACTTTTACAAAATCAAATTATCCTTTGGTCTTTATTTCAGTTAGCTCATTTCTGATGCTATGCTTTCCAGGCCCTGGAGTACTGGAACACCTCACTTCAGGCTGCAGAAAAAAGAATCGCTGGTGGCGTTGGTGATGGAACTCGCGAGTCGATGCGAGTTGGTGGTTTGATTGACGCTTTTGTTTATGGGGGATTAAGCAACTATAATGAAGTTAAACGGTTAATTGTTGGATTTTACCCATTTAGTCGTTTTTCGCCATCATAGTGGTTGATTATAAGAATTAAGAAACGACAATAATGGTCCAACAACTACTGGTTGGTGGATGGACAGTATTTCCCCCATGACTGAGATGTTTCATTGACAATTTTTTGGGCGGATAGCTTACAACCACCGACCCCTCAGTGACAATGTATTTTGATTAGCAATGGTTGCAATGTGCTAGTGTTTACCCATGATGCCCCTAAATCCTTTGACATCAGAAAGTACAGACAGTCAGTTGGCACGTACTGTCCACACAAGTTGTATCAAAACAGGTTGCACAGCCACCGGAATATTAGCCTTAGACCACTCATTCGAAAACGGATGAATTATCCTGTTTGCAAACTCAGTTGATCTCGTAGTACTAGAATCTTTAACAAAGTATTCAAGAAAGCAGCAAGAGCAAACCTCCAAATTCGTGGTGAGATCTGATTTGAAAAACCACTCCGTGGTACCAACCGATCACGTCTGAGTTACCATCGAGCGCAGGTCCTCGTAGAAATTTGAGTTGTGTGGAGTTGTGGTAGTCTCAAAATTGGATAGTCTCAAAATTGGGATCCCCCAAAATGGATTTATTCCACCTTGTCCTGGATGTGACCCCTGTCAGACTGGCCACACCCCCTCCCCCGAAATGGATGGTCTATGACTAGAAATTGTCAATAGACTGGATGATTTGGGGTCCCCTACTCTAAGAAACGCCAACATAGCCAGTGTCCCTCCAATATGATCCACCCATGTTTGCTTGAATGGGAGCGCCTTGGTAAACGCAAGTCGCCAATGGTTCAATCAGCCTTGATAACAAAAAACAAATGTGATTGATAAACGTTAATGATGAACGTGATTGCGAATGATGTTTCAGGATGCTTGACAATTCATTATAGGCAGGCTGTATCAGACATTAATATGAAATGGCTGCACCTGCGTTCAGGCTGAATCCGAGGATGACTCGTTTGCATCTTGGGCTGCCATCTCCTCATTTGACAATCGAGGTGCGGTGCTGGTCCTGTTGGCACAGTTGCCGCTGGATTCTAATAGACAAAGCCTAAGTTGTGTGTATCGGGTGAGGTACAAACTACCAGTCGTGGATCTAACGGACAGATCACCAACAGTAAGTAGTTTGGAACCAATTGTTTCACCTGATTGCTGTAGTCAACACCAGCGTCAAACCTGCGAAATCTGCCAGCGGGTGTAAGCAACCAGTATGTGTTTTATCTACGAATTAGATGAAGAAATGCCAAAGAGACGAAGTCGGTTGACTATGCTGTGGGAGCTTACGAACTCTGTGCGTCCAGCTGGCTTTCACACATTAAAGAGGTGAATGACCAGGTTGCTGCGGTAACACAATTAACTGAATTTTGCACTTTGACCAGCACCCTCAACCAATCAACCGAGCAGCCCGTTAACTCGGTTGATGTACAGTATTCATTTGGTGCCTGGGTGCAGGCTTTCATCACCGGGGCACAAATCATCATGTCGCCCAAGTGATTTGAGCATCGTGGATTTCTTTGACTTTGCTCATTTTTAAGATCATTGGAAGCTATGAATCAGCTGGATCATGATTTTCTCGGTTGCCATTGAAGGATTTCTCGCAGACTCATCGTTTTGGACTCCAATCATCTCTACCAAGACGCAGACCACATAGGACCAGGCTATGTCAAGCCGCATTACGAGGCCATTGTGCCGATCGAAGTTTCCATTTGGGGTGGAAGCCCGACGCCTTGCAATATCTTCCAACTCGAGTTCCGACCTTCAATGACCTTCAGAAGATGTTTGTTTGTTTTTGTGTGGTGCCATGGGTATCAAATGCTTCAATACCGGAGTCCTTCTTGTGGAGAACAGGGTTCATGCCCCAAATACGCTAGGATGGAAGAGCAAGTAAGAGGCCCACGGCCCAATCCAAAGTGATCATTGCTGGAAAGTGGTTATGAAGCGTCAATGACAATGAGCTGCAGAGATCTGAACCACTCTGCTGTACTTGGGAGGTCGTGGTGGTGGCAGCTACGGTGGTGGCAGTTATGGCGGTGGCACTTATGGCGGTGGCAGCTATGGCGGTGGCAGCTATGGTGGTGGCAGCTATGGTGGTGGCAGTTATGGTGGTGGCAGTTATGCTACTCCACGGCCGAGAGAGGTGCAGACGTGACCGGAATGGGGCTGGACAAGCCAATGTGATAGCGACAAACAACACTGGCTGTTTGGTGTCTTTAGACTTGTCTTACAATGGCTGGATGAAAGTGTTTAGTTTGACTGGTACTATAGGGATATATTTTTCAATCACAAGTTACCTCACAAATACGCAGCAGAACACGGGCATCTTCTTATGACAGCATTGATGCGTGATGGGCGAATGGTTATCATGAAGCCACGACTTGTGGGGCCACGGCCATGGGGCTGTGGGACAGTCGCAGCTGGATTGGAGTTGAAAACTGGATGAAGACATGGAACCTGAGCGTTATTTGATGCAGGATCTATTTGGGATTATTCCAGGATTTGGCCCGTTCTGTATTGAGGATTGGGCTTTAGAACTATGGCAACAACTACGAGTATTGAATTGGATTAGCACAAACTATTCAGGTCAAAAGAGACAAAGCTATTGACGTTTAAACAACCCAAGCTATTGATGCTAACATAGCAATGTTTCACCTCGCATGCCAAGAAAAATCGAACCTCTCCAGTGAGTACATCAACATTCTCACACCCCCCTGGAGGCCCCGTCAGCGCCCATCCGAGCACGAAATGGGGCCACGGGAGCGGTGAAGAACATCCTCTTCGTGGGCGGCCTCTCTCAGTACCCTGGCGCGAGCTCCCGTGGTAAGCCAAAGAGATGGAGAGCAGAAGCCGAGCAGCTGCATTCAGCCATTGAATCTATAGCTGAATGGGTTATCATAGTATTCAGCTATATCTATTATACAACTATGAATAATTGACAGCAGCTAAATGCAGCTAAGAAATTTTATAGCTGAATGAATGAGTTGTCATCATAGTTACCCAATTATCCATCTCTGTAGGCTCAATTGAATTTATAATAGATAATTTCGTAGCCACAATGGTTGATACTACCCTGGAACTCCATCGGCCATTGTTTTCATCGTTTTGCACGCAAACAGCCGTTGTTGGACTATATAACAGGGTCATTCAGCATATCCCATTGACAAATCGATGTAGTCGTTGGTCCATTCTTGAGCATCGAGCAGCAATATCCAAGATCATGGTTGGCCATGATGTCCTAACTGGTCTCCAGCGTTTCTAAGTCACTTTCCAGGTGGGGAGATACCCCCGTCAGCTCGACAGCCGGCTAGCATATGCCAATGCTGGTGGCCTGCTTGTGGTGGGATGATTTCTGGTGACGCGCAGTCGTTGATCATTATGATGCTTATAATCTGGTAGTGAAGCATGATTGTGCGGTCATATCAATATCCAAACTTAAGATGCTTCGGCTGTGGTCATCACACGTCATAAGCAGTCACAAGCATTAACATATATATATATATGTACATATGCTTCACAACTACTGAGTGGTTTTAAACCGCTGATTCACCTACCTGGAGTTGTTTGCTTGGTCTACCATTGGTCATGAACAGTTCGAGTTCCGAAGGATCCCGTGTACAACCCCTGCTGGGAACAGACTATCATGCTGAGTAGACGTGTCTAACTTTTTGTTCAATCTGGTGGTTTCTTAAAATTGCGAGCGCCAAAAAAATGGTGGTTTGTTATTACAGATTTTAATATGAGATGCCTTAGGGGTCCCCTAGGTGCAGTTCGATTCCAGGTGTATTTTTTTGTGCAAACTACCAGCAATGGCTCCTTACGCTACATACATGCAATGCTATGGTTGTAAACTTATTCAGACAAGATGGATCCCTAAAGCCATTAGTTTATTGTTTAGTTTAATTTTGACAAATTGAGATGTTTCAGAAATATAGAGTAATAAACAGCTAAGTTGCGTGTTCCTTGCGAAAACTGCAGTAAGAGTTTTTTATTGGGTTCTCCTTGCCAGAAATGGCTACATTTGCTGAACATGCCTGGATGTGAGTACAGTAATCTAGACAACTTCATTGACGATGTCATGCTGTGCCTTATTTGCCTGGAAGGTCACTCGGGAAAGTAGGCCAACTGACTACCTCAACTGGACCTCAACCTTCATTCTTTCTCAACTAAGTAATTTCACCTACTATCAACCATACTGGTTACTTCAAGTAACCAACCAATTGTTGAAGATCAACCAACAACCGACCACCTAATGTACTGTAAGTGTGTGTTTGTGTGTGTGTTGGCTGTGGAAATTCCCACCTTTCAGCGGGACACCACCCGCAAAACCACGGGGTGTACCCGAGCAACCAGCCAGAAATGATCCAATGTTGAGTAATGAAACCCATGATTTTGTACTATATGTTTTCCTGCGAGAAACATCTGAAAATGTTACTATTTTGTCGTTGTTGTGCTTGCTGTTTTTGGTCTTATTTGCGACAAATGACAATATTGCGTAAGCCTAAATTAAATGACTCACTATTTTACCAGCCATTCAAAGCCAACAATTGCGAATCATCGTGAGCCGTTTAAGGCCATCATGTGTCTCTTTGATAGCGTTGACAGGTATCAATCTGAATTGCTGTAGCTCGTCTTCAACTGAAATCAACACTGGTCAGCCATGATTTGTTGCCAAAAAAAGTCGCTGTTATAGTATCACATCAAATTATATCATACTAAGCCATTCGGAACGAACATTCAGCGGTTCTCACATATTCCTACAACGCAAGCTGATTTCAGCCATCACTACTAACCTTTACATACCTTTACAGTGGCTGGTTTCAGTTTGTGCACTGCTCGCAAGGTCCACAGACAACCAAAGCCTTTGCGACTACTTCAATGGGTGCGACCAGAACGTGTTGGTTCACCTGATGGTAGTGATGAAGCCATAATGGTACCAGTGAAGTTGGAGTTGTGGTAGATCCACAATAAACTTCCTATGTTTGAGATTATATAATTAAATTGATAGCATTCAACAGCTATTTTTTCAACAGAGATACTATAAAAGTCATTTCCTGGGATTCCATCAATCATTGTCTTATAGTAACGGGTTTCCCGTACGAACCAGTGGTTAAGATGGGGCGTTGATCTACCAAAGAGGCTCGACCCTTGTTTTAATAGTGGCGGAATCGCTGGGAATAGTGAAGTTGGAGTATTTATGCATGATTAAGCAGGTTGGTAATGGTGCAACTAAGTAGATTTACTGGGTACAACATCTATCTCTACTGGACTCTTAGTCATTGATCAAGCAACTAATGATGGTTACGATGGTTGCTCTAGTGGATTAGAATTGTTAGTCCGAAGATTCGCTAATCAACTTGTCGCTGTGTCCATCAACGGTGGTACGTTGGGCTTGTTGGATTTGAACATTGCCATCACTTTGGCTTGTTGGATTTGAAGTACAATGATGTGCGATTCCATGTCACCAGCCATAGTATCGTGCTTAGTGCTTCGGTATAGAAAATTTAACACATCCAACTGCGGATTATCACTTGCAACCAACAGTATTCAACAGTCTGGAAAGCCAAGAGGGATATTTGTAAGCTGCCTCCGCTTTACCATTGCGAGTGATTTTCCTGGGTGGCTAATGATTATAGCATTATAGATCTCCTGTTGTGATGGAACAACAGAAAGTATTTTGAATTGTGATGTGACTAACTGGAAATGTGAGAACTCAAATGAAAGGATTACAATTCAAGTTCTATGAATCCCAAATCAAGCGTGGTTCTAGATCATATTCAGCCCAAAGCTCGATTTTGGGGTTGTTGAGTTCAGGGTATGCCCCCTACCTGAGGAATCTACCTCACCAGGACCAGAGGAGAACTTGGAGCGGCTCCAACCAGTAGTCGCTGGTGCTTTTTCTCTGAACTTTGGTTGCTGTTATTCGTCATCCTTTGGGTCCTTACGTCATAACTCTTCGCCAGCAACAATGTTTGCACATTTTTTTGCACTGAATAATCCGACATGTTTTTGCTTCTTAGCCTCTACTTCTGAACTATAGATCATCATCGATACGGAATGGGTAATGATTACCATTCCTCGTTGATATCGAAGATTGAAACCACTGCGCTGTGAGCACTTCACGCTGTGAGTCCAGTGGTCGTAGCTTCTGAATTTTCGCGGGCATTTAGACGAGGCGAGGACCTGCCAATGAGATCAGATCTGCCGAGCGAGTTGTAGGATGTTGCGGTTTGACCCATCTAGTCTTTGTTGGAGCGTTTGCCAAACCATTCAATGGTGATTTAATATTGACCCATAGCCAAGTTGATACCAAGTCTCACTGGATCGACTTCAGAAGTGGCCTGAACAATTTGGCGCCATGGCCTTCAGCTTATCGGTGGCGTTGCTCAGCGGTCAAATGGTCACCCTCCAAGTGGAAGCAAAGACCCGCGTGGCAGAACTTCGGCAAATGGCGCAGGCGCAAAGTTGCCAACCACGTCGTAGCTGAACCAACCAATAATGAGGGATGATTTCACCAGTAATAGGGAAAACATATGGTCAACGATAGGGGAACCAGGGGTACTGGTTGTTTCTCAAAATTCGGAACCCCAAAAATGGTTGGTTTCTTACTCTAAATGGTCAATAGAAAGGATGATTTGGGGGTACCCCGATTTTGAGAAACCACCATATCAATAAGCCCATGTGTTCGATGGTAAATCACCAGCTAGTTGAGGTTGAACTGATGGTTTGTAAATATGCATCGACATGCATCTACCATTAGGTTCCAACATGAATTAGATGGTTGGAGATCATATTCCTTGTGGGGTTGCGTGTGGAAATCCTGACCACCGAAACGCGAGCGCAGCATTGTCAGGTGAAGTTGGGTCGAACGCTGGTGGCTTTGGTTGCGCAGGATGGGACTCGTTTGGACATTTTTCCTACTCTCTTCAGTAGCCTCTGTAGTCTGGGACTCTCAGAAGGCTCAGTCGTGACTGCAGTGTCCAAAGCCGGTCCCATTTTGCAATCGCATCGAAAAGCCAGCACTTTTGCTGCCATTCGGGCCGATGGCACAGTTGTGACATGGGGCCACAAATTCCATGGAGGAGATAGTCGCTCGGTCCGAGACCAACTTGTAAATGTGCAAAAAATCTATGCCACCAACAAGGCCTTGGCTGCCGTCAAGACTGATGGAACTGTGGTTACTTGGGGCCATGCAGATCAAGGGGGGGACAGTGCAGCTGTTCAGGAGCAGCTGTTCCAAGTGCAGGAAATTTTCGCATCAATGCAGGCCTTCGCGGCCCTCAGATCGGATGGCACGGTCATCACCTGGGGCCTCCCATCCCACGGCGGCAGCTGCCGGTCAGCGGCCC
>VSDK01021573.1:555002-577502 GCA_009767595.1 Symbiodinium kawagutii
CGGGGGCCACCTGCCGATCAGTGGCCAGGCAGCTGGTGAAGGTGCACCAAATCGCGGCCACGGAGGCCTCCTTCGCGGCCATGCTGGAGGATCGCTCCGTGGCTCGGCACGTGCAGTTGCATTGAATGGCGGCTTGGGTCTGTGGCTGAGGGATGCTGAGGGGTGAACACCAAGATGTGTGAATTCATGTGTGAAGCCCATTTCTATCAATGATAAACCATTGACCAGTATTGACATGTATTAATTAACTATGAAGCATATATGTTAGCCATTGCTAAGCAGAATGTTAATCATAATGTGAACCATTATCAACAATGATTAAACATTGGTAATGATATTGACCATGATGTCAATCATTATTAACCATTATTAACAGTGATATTAACCATTATTAACCATGATCAACCATTGGTACCTCCACGTAAAAATGCAGTTTTAGCGATCCAAAAAATAAAACTACAATGGTTTTAACCATCATTAACCATTGTAACCATTGTTAAAACCATTGTTTTATTCACGTATGATTAACCATTGTCATTAATGATGGTTCGTGACAACCAATGATTAACCATTGTTACCTTCACGTTTCTGACCAAGGTAGTGACCTGGGGTCATCCTGAACAAGGAGGCGACAGCTCGGGGGTCAAACATGAGCTCCACGACGTTCAGAGCATCGCAGCGTCGGGAAAGGCCTTTGCCGCTGTACGTTCAGATGCTCGGCGACCGGTGGTTTGATAGACATTTTAGGGTTTTTAACCATGATTACTAAGGGTTAATGATAGGGGATAAGAAGCAACAAGAATGGTTAAACAACTAGTTGGTTGGTTTGATTGACATGTTTTCATATAATTATGTTTCCGCAATGACTTGGGGGGGGTTCTTAAGCCGTGGGGCACCCCAAGAATGGACGGTTTATAAGTATATAGATGGTCAATAGTTGATGTATTGCTTCTACAGATTGAATTTGCGGATGTTTGGTTGGACACACATTTTTCTCAAAAGGGTTGTTCAACCACCAACCAGGATGGCGTCGTGGTGAGTTGGGGACACTCAGAATATGGTGGTGACTGCACTACCGTCAAGGACCAGTTGCAGAATGTCAGATCTGTTCACAGTTCCAGCGGAGCCTTTGCTGCCATCATGATGGATGGCACCGTTCAGACCTGGGGCCATGCTCTGAGTGGAGGAGATTGCCGCAGTGTCCAGAGCCAATTGTTGGATGTGCGGCAAATCTACGAGTCCAACAAAGCCTTTGCCGCCGTCACTGATGGGGGCGATGTGGTGCCATGAAAGCATGCGAAAGATCTTTACATGTTTTGCTTTTCGTCGAAGTTTGTTGCTTCTTTTTGGGAGGACGAAAAAAGATCAAGTTATTCCCAACCTTTTTCTAGAGATATATTACCTCTAGAAAATGTCATTCAGAAACTATACCTCTAGACTCAGGTTGGGAATTTTGAATTTCTGGACCTGAACCTTGGAACCATCTTTAAAGAGTGTGAATCTCCAGGTCGTGAAGACTACTTAATCCTACCAGAACTTAATGGTTTCACCCCGACACTGTAACATGTTTAGAATGGTGTGTGTGTATAGGGATGTTTATGAGGTCTAAAAGGTTTTAACAATAACCCATGTCACATGTAAATTACGGTGGATATTGACGAACCACCCGCAATTTTGCCAACCCCCCTGGGCTAGTAATTTATCATCAAACATGGGTGCTGCTGATCTTGATTGTCGATTTTCTATTATCAAACATTGGCAACGATTATTAAACCATTTTACAAATGCTCAGACATTTTTTGCGGATGAACCAACTTCAACCCTAGTATCAGTTATGGTTGCATACATGTGTACACATGATGTAAATTTGTGCTTTTCACTTTCATTAAGACTATAATCATGCCCAACCATTATTCACGTCGCTTCGCGACGACCGCCCGCACGGAATGTCTTGGAAACAGAGAGAAGGGAAGGAGCGTGAGGACACGGAGCAGGGAGTTTTGGGCCCCCTTGGTTCGATAAACATCGTTTGAATGATATGTGTGAGGTAAGAGGATTTCGACGTATGGATAAAACAGGTCCAAGAACAAATAATTAAGTGAAATAGACCGAATTCTCTTTTGCCACATCTTGCGCCATTTTGTGGCCCTGAGGGTTCTGTCAAACAGACCGCTGTGTTTAATACAGACTTGTCGGCTCTTTCTTGAAGCGACCTTTCAGCCCGCTTTTGCCACATTTTGTTGGCTTTTGAGGCCTTCAAAGTCTCTATCAAACAGACCCCTCCCTGTGTTTGATGCAGACTTTGCGAGGTCTTTGGTCGGTCTCTCTTGCGCCTCATTGCTCCATGTTGCCTCTTTTGAAGCCACTTTTCAGCCCTCTTTTGCCACATTTGGCGCCATCTTGAGCCAAGGTGAGGCCTATCTTGGGCTATCATAGGATCTGATCGGCCCTATTTACAGCAACTTAAGACCCAATACCAACTTGCAGGATTTCAACTGATATGCAAAAAATGCAGAAAAAAAAACATAGTCCCCTCCCCACGCAGGTGAATTGGAAGGTCTTCGTATTGCTGGGACACACTCTGATGGCGATATGTAGAGAGGTTTGGTTAGAGACGTCGATGTCGTCGATGTCATGCTCCTTTCATGTCCCCTTGCAAGACCGTTTTGCGATGCATCGTAGGGTAGAGGCCAAGATGGTACCAGTCTTGGCGTATGTTGGGCCTCGATCGTACCCATCTCGGCCTGAACTCAAGCCATGTTGGGAGAATCTTGAGATCTGTCCGGGCTTATCTTCAGCAACTTCGGGCTTATTTTTACCAACATGGTCTCCGCTGAGGCACATTGAGCCCTTCAGACGCTCATGCTGGGAACTTCATGCGATTTTCGACCGTTTTGAAACAACGCCTAAAACAGGGGATTCTAGAGCAAGAACGCCCCCCCCAAGCTAAAGCTTATTGGCAACCTGGCAATTGCCCGCGGTTCACGCGCTGACACAATGGCCCAGCACCTCTGGCGCTGGCGGATTTAGCCACTATGTTCTTGGTTTCTAACCTGAAGCGACACAACCAGCTGGATGTAAAACATGATCAACTATGAATCCATCAATTTCCACATAGTTGCGGCGCTATGATGATCTACGATGGAGAACCATTGGAACCACCAGACCCTCAGGTCACTTGGGGTCATCCGCTGTATGGTGGGGACAGCCGTTCAGCTCAGCATGAGCTGCTTCGTGTGCGGCACGTGCATGCGGCAGAGACGGCCTTTGCCGCCATCCGAGACGATGGGTCAGTTGTTACCTGGGGCCATCCAGAGTATGGAGGTGTGAGCGCAGCTGTTCAGAACCGCCTGAGCGCCTCAACCCGAGCGCCAGATAAGCGCCAGATGATGGGCTGATTCTGATTCGCTGATTCAAAATGATGTTCGTGATATGATATCATGTATAAGTGAATCAATCAAGGTATTATATTATCATTGTTAAGGAATCAAGGTATCATACTACCAGTCATTGTTGCATCATTATTGATCATCATTATATGATTTGTTATGAATTGTTTACTGGGTTTATATTACCTTCAAACTGATTGCTGGTAATTGGCAATTTGGCAGTTGGGTTTATATTCATGGGTGGATTTGATTTGAAATCCAGCCGTCAATTCCCGTAGGGAGCAATGGCTGATTCATAAGCATTATGGGTGTGGCATTCTCTGGCTATTATTCAAAATCTAAGATTGGAATCCCATAGACCAGTCGTGTT
The DNA here is from genome assembly GCA_009767595.1 of Symbiodinium kawagutii. Classification (NCBI taxonomy): domain Eukaryota; class Dinophyceae; order Suessiales; family Symbiodiniaceae; genus Symbiodinium; species Symbiodinium kawagutii. The sequence goes on from VSDK01021573.1 coordinate 558,762, forward strand.
CATGGGACAAGATAGGGTCAGCACATGTGGCAAGCAGGGCACAGAGGAGTAGCTGAGTGACGTTGTACAAATTTGCCATGTGGAACCCCTGGATTAGTAGAAGGAAATCTAGGGAATCTATTGCCGTTTGGCTTTCCATGGGACAGGGGATTGATGATGAGATTTAAGCGCAACCATTGCCATCAAATGCTCGAGCTATTGGCAGTCGCTACCATTGAAAAGTTGACTCATTTCATGGGATGTCGAGCTGGATTTTGGATTCACCAATGACATGGGAATGCAAGTGGCTATGGGGAACCAGGGGTACGGGGTTTCGACCCACAGCCAAGTATTGACTGACCAGTTATGCCGTTAGCACCATGTGCTTGCACAATCTTGCAAATACACACGCTTATATTTATATACATACACAAGCCATATCATGTTATATGTGCGTATAACATGGCACTTATCTTCACAAATAGATACAAATAGAGACCCCTCGTTTTTGTTGACCACTTCACACCATAACCTTGAAGGATGTCATGTGGTGAACAGTATAGATACGATATGATGCTCGGATACCATTGTGCAGCCAAGGTTTGTCAACATTTTTCAGCTTGCCAGTACGCAGAAACATCAATGGGATCGAAATAGGGACTCTCCTGGGGATGTCTATGACTAAGCCAATCGTAGGTGAACATCCCAACAAATATACTATATTGCGATCTATTTTGGTCAATTACGGGATGTGAACAGCCAGGGGTACAGGGTATTGAGCCACAGCCAAATGACCATTTTTCATGGTGATCTTCCAATAGCTAACAATTTCGCATACCAACGACGGACCACGACGGACCACGCGAGTTGGTTGACAATACCCGCATCGTAGACTGCCCAGTATGTAAAACAATCCACATCATGTGTACAGCTTTGTATTACTTTCTGGTTTCTGACTGGATAAACAAATTTTTGGCTGATGGGCTTTATTTGTTTTCCCAAATAGTTACTAACAACTGGTTGGTGGACTTGCGCATGTTGTTCATGACTGGGTGGTTCAACCACCAACCAGATATAGATTAAGCGCACTTCACCAGCTTCCTCAGGAAATGTGCAGCAAATCTATGCCTCCTTGGGCGCTTTTGCCGCTGTCATGGCGGATGGCACTTGTGCCACCTGGGGACATCCAGCGTATGGTGGTGACAGCAGCGTTGAGCCTTGGACCAATTCAGCACATGGTCAGAGAAATTTGCAAAATTGATATTGCTATGGGTCAATATTAACCAACCAACAAACTATAGGGAAAACAATGGTTAGTGATGGGGAACCAGGGTACAGGGTTTTGACCCACAGCCATATGCTGAATCAACATTTATGAAATATAACACGTGGACCATGAGAATTCAGCATATATATTTATGGCATCACATTGATAGATATATATATATATATTTGCACAATTTGCTGAAGAACTTGTGCAAAATCAAAACAACAAATCAAATTTTGCTGAAGAATTTGATTTGCTGAAGAATTGATCTCAGAATTTGCAAAATTGTGCAACCTCAAATGGAAGACCTGTACAGTGTAGGTTAATTTTGTTTGAAGAATTTGGTGGATCTAAATTTGCGTCAAATGGAAGTTAAGCGAACCGGCTGACAGGTCTTTATTGATTGTTACATCCATCGATCCGCTGATGCAAAATCTCGTGATTACTTGTTAGTTCCAAACATTCACCTTACGAAATAGATGCCTAGTAGTAATTGAGCAAGACTAAGTTATTTAAGTTCCTTACCTTTGGATGATGTATACTTTGCAAGGATGGTGCGCTACCCAGAGGAGCGCATTTTTTTGCGAGCAATTGTGATGTCTCAAAATCAACATCCTCGCAGCCTAGTAGTGATGCCACTAGGGTTAGTTTGATATATATATATATATATATACAATATGTATATATGATATAAATATATATATATATATAATTTGCGAAATGAATCGAAACAACACAGAGCCAGCACAGAGTGCCATATCCTGATGATGACACTCCGACCAATCGGACTCTTGTGATTCGTGATGCTGTTCTGTTTTGCATTTGTTTAATCATAAGTGCTGTCAATGTCCAAAAAAAAGTCAAATCTTAGACGTAGCAGAAGTAGCAACAACTATAGTGATTGGCATCAACTATATACCTCGTATGATCTCGTACGTTTATGCGCATTGGATGCCATTGCTTATGATAACGGTTCAGACATCCCTGCAGCTCCGTGGCGCTGTAGGTTCGCGACCAGCTCTTCGATGTCTTGGAAGTCCACGCTTCCAGTGGTGCATTCGCAGCAGTGAGAGCGGATGGCTACGTTGTGACCTGGGGACATCCACTGAGTGGTGGCGATAGCAGGTCCGTTCGCAAACAGTTGGCTGAGAATGCGGGCGAAGTGCCCTGAATGTTCGAGCCAAGTAGCATGAAGCCATTGAGCTTGGGAGCTTCCACGGCCAAGATATGCCAAGATACAGCCCGCAGGTTGAGTTGATAGCAGGGTTTGGTTCAACACCACTTGATTGACTGGAACATGAAGTGAATGTGGGCATGGACCTTTAGAAGGCACTTGATAGCATGAATACAAAGGTCTTCTAAGGGTCTATGGTTAAATGCATGCATGTGTTCTAGATACAACCATAGGAGTTTCCCCACAGTGCAGTTGTTGGTTGCTACAGGGGTCCCTTCTGCTGAAAGACGGGCCGTCCCGACCAGGTCTCTCAAGCTTACAAAGCTTATCTTCAGAGATAAATCTCACTGTCATGTCAGATACTGTTTCATTGTGTTCTCCTCTTCTACACGCCGCATGTTGTTCTTTTATCCAGTCTTCGTCTTCGTAGGATCTTACCCTCGCATCCCAGCACTTAGCTCATCAAATTTGGCAAAAAGAAAGATGGCCGATGATTGTCACCGCACAGGTCCAAAAGCAGGGAAAGACGCTCCTGCACATTTATGCACTGGCAAACAAGATGCCAACACATGGTGCAGAATATATGTCACATGATAGAAGAGGTCGAATGTCAGTACAAGTTGTCAGATAAACATGTTGGCATGTTGGTGTGTCATGTTGAATGCTATCTCAGTTGATATTGATATGGCCGCACTAGGTCACAGCCATGCGTATGCTGTGAGACAAAGTACTAGCGAATCCATCAGCACAGGATGCTCATGAAATGTGTCAGGGTAAGGGGAAGTCTGGCATTTGGACTGGCATTGCACGCATTGTTTTTGGAAAGTATGTTTGAGAGGATTGCAGCCTTATGCTATGGCTTGAAAACTCAAGCCAAGCTTGGCCAATGCAAGCCGCCTAAAAGGGTGGCAAGACCTACTTTCCCAAAGTTCATCGGGTCCAAAGTGGCCGCTGCCACACTGCAGCCAGTTCGATTCGTTTGCCGTTTGCCGAAAGCGTTCGCAGCTCCAAACGCTTGTTGGAAGCGCCACGGCTTCAAAGCGGTTCTCTCACGGCACATGTTTGGGATCCACCGTGGATATGGATCTGTACCCATGAACCAAAAGGGAGCAGGAACACCAAGATCATGGGGCTACCCAAGTCATGGGGAGGAACATAAGGAACACCAAGGAATACCTATCAGTTTGGTTTTTTCGACCCAAGTCATGGGCCACTGCAACCCCACGACTAGACAGCTCCCGCGTGACGGGTAGGTACGGCGACGTGCTGGAAGCCGACGTCAAGAGGGACCCGGTTCCCGCGCATGTGCCGCCCGAGCCTCGCTAGGCGCTCGTAGACCAACCATCACCAACCATCACCAACCATCACCAACCAGTAGACCTGGCCAGATGGTGGTTGGAAGACCTGTATTATCCTATAGTATCCTTTGAGACACCTTCGAGCTTCCATGGTACATCATGATACCTGCAACATCCAATGGGGTATAATTTCCAACGTTTGGCCAAACTGCAAAAAAAAAATGATGTTTCCCCCAAGAATCAACGTGTCAAAAAAAAACATTTCGTGAAGGTGGGTAGAAAAATCAACGTTTCGTGGTATTGGGAGTTTTTCTCATGGAGGTTCACCTCCCAGCTAGGACATCAGCAGCAGCAGGTCTTCACATGGAAGCTTCAATGAAATGTGTGTTTCTTTCTCATCCGTTTTTACATTTATGAATTCCAAGTTCCAAACTAGACATCCACAGTGGAGATGTTGGAAATTTATGGGATTTACCAAAACTCACGGACGCCAAAAAACGCCGTTTGGACGCGAAAAAACGCCGTTTCAGATTCGCATGGTTTTCTGTAGGGCAGCTTGTTAGTTGAAGATGCAAATAGATGTTTTTCTATCAAGACTTCCCTCCAGCGTTTCAAGCATAGGCAGCAAACAAATGTTCAATTCATCCTGAACATGTAACCATTTGGGGTCAGATCGGCAGAAAGTGAACATGGCAACACTGTGGACACTAGATTTCAAACAAAGTTGCCAAAATCCCCAAAACAAAAAACTGACGTTTCGGGGAAAAAACGACGTTTGCTCCAAAAACCAACGTTTCAGGGTTTGGTACCAGATTGGAAGGACCAGGTATGTGTCCATGAATGGTTAAATCCTGCGAGTTGATCGTTTCCCTGTGGGAACAAATAATGTGCAAAAGTTATGGGGGAGTTCAGTTTTGCATGTCTGAAAAGGTTTAACAACCATCATTTGGCTGGTGGTTTTAAACATTTGTCCCCTTGTAATTATAAACAAATGGTTGGTTGACCTGGCATGTTTTTCATCACGGGGTTGAAGACACCAACCAGTAATATTGAAAACGATAAGATTACTATGTGTGAAACACTATTGTGGTTGTTAGAATTACTATATTGCAACCAGCAGTAATTCTCAACTATTATGGTTGTTCACAATAGGTGAGACTTTTCAAAAAGGTGATCACTACTCTCAACTATTACTGTATGGTTGTTAAAACTATTTTCAGCTATTGTTTGGGTTGCTTGTTGAACTATTGCAAAAAAGAGGTGATCACCTATTATAGTTTTCACCCACTATTATTTTTATTGTTACTATTACTATAATTATAGTTTATTTGCTCAACTATTTTCACTACTCTCCGCGTTGAGGTATCGGGGCACTGCGTCACTTGCGCTCAGCCGCTCCGCGCGCAGGATCCAACGACACAGCGCTCCAAGGGCTTTGGTTTCGTAACTTTCTCGAGCGAGTGGGGGAGCCCTGGGGGACCCTAGGTTTGTGCCATGGCTGCTGTGCGGGTGCAACCCAGAACAGGGAGGAGCGTTTTTTTTTTCGGGGAAGAAAGCGTGAATTTGGGACCCAGGCATATGCATCCAGATTGAATCTTCAAATGTCATTTGAAGTACCAGCATATGCTTTGTTCAATTCTGCTTTGTGGAACCATCCATTCCTGTTTCCACAACAAGCTTTTCCCTTCAAAGCGTTCGAAATGAGCTCGCTTCATTTGTACGTTAGGCAGATCAAGATTTTGCAGGTACAACTTCGTAGCAAGAAGTAGCAAGTAACACCATAGCACGCTGACTCGCAAGATAACTAGCGAGCGAACTCGCAGGATTGTTTGAAAGCTAACTCGCCAATGAAGTTTTGGTACGCCCAAAGTATCGATTCCTGACCTTGAACAGCTTCCTCAAGCTGAGAGATGGAGCTTGGCAGGACCAACCAGGAACCAGTTGAAAGGGCAACACCCGTTGTCATGGCGACCCCTGGCAACCAATCGATCATTTGGTTGTGGGCCAATATGAACCAAAGAAGACTAGGTGGTCAGTTATGGGACACCAAAAATGCAAGGTATTGAGCCACAGCCGCTTTTCAGTTTGCTGAAAATTTTTGGGCTCCCTTGGAAGACTGCCTAGATTCAGCTTGATATCAGCTTTGTAAGGGGAGATGAAGCCCTTCTGGAGCTGAGCCCTTTGCCAAAGAGCTTCACTACCATGCTCATGAGTAGAGCAAGTCAGCATCAATGTTTGGCATATCATTGGTGAGTGTTTGTTCAAAAAGCCAGTATCACCAGATCAAACAATCTGCAACTGGACCGTTACCTCATCAGGACCTTGGCAAACCACAACTTAGCCTGGGTGACTGATTTTTTTCCTAAAATTACCTTGGTATTTGAGCAGTCCTTTCAGCCTGCTGCTTATTGCGGCTCTGACCTATTTCCGACAAAAAAATCTCCTGAATTCGGGAAAAAAACTCACTCGAAGGCAGTTGCAGCCGATCCCAGAAATTGAGCGTGTACTTGTAAGTTATCATTGTTGAAATTACATTCGGGGTTGTCAACAATGTCCTTGCTGCTCTTTTGGTCCATGGTATACCCTTTTGTGTTTTCCTATGTACACGTTGAGCCAAAAGACAATTGGTATTTTTGTCATAAGACGGTTGGAGTTCATCATGAATTACTTTGCTGTTTATTAACTTTATCATGAGTTGGTACACTTGCAAGTATGCTGTAAGTCATTTTAGACAATGATACTGAGACATACCGAGCGTGCTCGCCTACGTATGTAAAAGTATATATATGGCATGCGGCCAAAAGTCATCGTCAAAGAATTTATATAAAACGACGTTAATGCCAATGTTGTTGCATGCTTAACAATTTTGTCAAGTGGCGGGCCCCTAGCTAAATGCAGCAAAACACCAGCTAGGCGCTAGTGCAGCGCTAGCACCGCGCTAGCACCGCGCTAGCGGACGACCACTCGCTTGTACACTTGAGTTGTCACTCGCTTGTACACTTGAGGTATCACTCGCTTGTACACTTGTGACATGTGCATGACCTCCCAGCTTCCTCCGGTAGGGTATTGGCTCTGTGGAGACCCCCACCCCATGTCCCAGCCCATGTCCCACCATGTCCCACCCCATGTCCTGCCCTGCATGTTGCCAGGGGAAGTCTTTGTGCCATGCATCTCCTGCCCAGCCCATGTCCCAGCCCATGTCCCACCCCATGTCCTGCCCTGCATGTGCCCCAGCCCATGTCCCAGCCCATGTCCCACCCCATGTCCTGCCTTGCATGTGCCCAGGGCAGGCTTTGGGTGTTGAAGTGCGCAAGTGAGTGAGAGTGCGCAAGTGAGTGACAAGTGAGGTGCGCAAGTGAGGGTATGGCCGCGCTAGCAAACTGATCTACTGGGAAAAAAGTGATTCAGTGATCAGTTTTTCCAAAATGAAGTCGCGATTTCGCGCTAGCGTGGCGCTAGCACGGCGCTAGCAAAAGTTACCTTTCTGGGTGTTCAGAGGACATCTCCTTAGATGACCATCCATGTTACAGCTTGTTGCATTTAGGAATTCAGTTTTTAGCAACTCATCATCCAAAGACAGTGACACCTCACCCTCAGACGAATGAACAAAAAAAATGCAAAAGTCCCGCGGTAGTGTGTATTGCACCAAATGTTTACATGAAGTAGTTTTTCTCACAATTTTGCAGTGTCTCCACAAACAATTACGCCAAGCAGCGGGCCCCCAACTAAATGAGTCTTTGACGTCATTTCTGGGAACCAACATTTTGACCATACGCCATATACATGTTTATATATGTTTACATATGTTTACATATGTTTATATATGTTTATTTATGTTTACATATGTATGTTTATATACACATATATTTCACAGATTTATATTCATATTTACACATGCAAATACCCAGCATGTTAATGTGTATATATATATATATATATATTTGTTTACCCCCAATTATATAGATGTGTTGTCATTGGTATGTATGGTTTATGCTGGTCGTTGTTTGCGTCGCCAGCTGGCCTCAGGGAACCAGCTGAAGCCTGCCTCGCTGAGTCAAAGGCGACGTCCACAAATTGACAGCCGCCAAGCGCTGCTTCTATGGCTACGGGTCGATATTAATCAACCAACTGATGGGAGATAATCTCCAACAATAGTAGGGAAAATGGCGGTTAACAATAGGGGAACCAGGGGTACAGGTCTTTGACCCAGAGCCATATCCACAAGTGTGTCAACAAGTGTCATAGCATATCATAGGTTGACTGGCTTAGTCCTTATTATACCCACCAGCCTTATCACACTTACAAGTCACAAGGACTAGGTTTGTCATGGTTTGTCAATATCCAACATATCTGGGCGCACTAATTACATGGGTATGGCTCAACCCTTTTGGGTCCAGTGACTAGTGAATTTCTTGACGCAGACTAAGTTCCATCAGTCGAGTGCTTGAGGGCAACGAGAAACCCAAATGGTCTTCACCATTTTCTGTTTGCGAAACATTCGGCAGTGTTTCTGGCAATTCCAGACGCCAAGCATTTCTGCGAGATTACATTTTTGCTGTTGGGAAACCATGGCTCTGAGTGCTGTACATCTGCAGATCGGTAACAGTGACAGTGATTCATGATAAATTCCGCAGTTTTGATTATGACATAGTTCTTCCCACCACTTATGGGTTGGTTATTTGCATGATCTCCCGTTTGAACATGTATCACTCACATATGTCCTCTCACATAGCGGCATCGCAGCTGATGGAATCAAGCGGGAAAGCTGCACAGGTCAACTTGTTGGGAGGCTATGGATGGAAAACGATAAACGTTGGTGGGCATATGGCTATGGGTCGATACTAAACAACCAATAATTGGGGATAATCACCAACAATAGTAGGGAAAACAACGTTTAATGATGGGGGACCAGGGGTACAGGGTTTTGACCCACTGCCATATCGTCAAAGATCCGTTATCATGTAATTATGTAATGCCATCAAGTGTTGTATGCATGTAATTATCTAATGCCACTAAGTGTTGTATGGTCCTGTATGGTGAATGAAAAAACAAACATATCTAGCAATGATCAACAAACCAGTAGAGTGGTCAATGATGGTCAATGATTACTGCGTGGGCGTATCCATAGCGGCGGTAGCATGACGTAGTCATACAACGGCAGATACTGAAGATCTCCGTGACAATGTGGATATAGAATACGTGTATATGTGGACGAACATTTCATGCAAGATGTATTTCCTATAAACATCTTACTTCAATATACATCACTAGTTGCATGTGTACTTGGATATTCATGCTGATACGTGTGTACATGTACACTCACATGTTTGTCCCAAGATATTCCTAGCTTTTCCTTGAAACAACGAAATGATGTGGCGAAGGACCCCAGGGGAGCCCAAGTGTCCCCAGGGGTACCGTGTCCCAGGGCCACATTATCGATGGCAAGACCGTTGAATTGAAACGCTACGCTCCAGGACCGGTCGCCAGATCGCTATGACTGCCCGGTTGGAACAAAGCATGGATTACTCTGGAGTAATGGTGGCCCATAGTGGTTGAATAGTGGTTGATATTGGTTGAATAGTGGTTGATAGTGGTTGAATAATGGCTGATACTGGTTCATAGTGGCCGGAAGTGGCTGGTATTGGTTGACCGTGCTTGATGGCTGATTGGTGCAGCTGTGTTGTGCAATGAGTCTGAACCGGACTCTCGATTAGAGTTTCGAACACTGGGTGAACCATGGTGAACCCTGGGACCATGGGTTCAAAATGATTAATTAAGAGGGAATGTCATTGCATGGGCTCACCCCCAAATTGGATTGCTTGCTTGCCAAAATGACTGCGGATTGTTTGGGGTATACTTTGCAAGAAGAGTAACGGTTGGGAACTTGGGAGTGATTATACCATCAGCAATGGAAACTATCAAATGCGAACTTGCACCCTAAGTTAGCATCGTGGCAAGTGGACTGGCAAGTCGTGCCTAATTTGATGCTGGTCAATTGTTCAAGGTCAATTCATGGATAGTGTTTGGAATCAAAACCAGCAATGCTCCGGAATCTTTCAACTCTATGGCAAACCATGGGGAGGATATGGTTTGGCACCCGGAAATGGTGCTACAACCATCCTAACTTTATCCGAAGTTTGTCGTTTTCTGCGAGAGGAGACCAGCAGTTTTGGGGGTACCACCATTTGTGGACAAACCCCTATTCTTCATGGTGATTGGTATCAAAGGTTCGGGAAACTCCTTTTGGATGCAGCCTGTTGGCAGCTACCGTTACCGGCTGTGGGAGATTATGAATCAAGAGTGTCACCTCATAGCCTGGTAGACCACATAGGCACGGGTATCCCCAACCCCACATGAACATGAACATGTTAGACATTGGAGCACAAGTTGTTTTGAGGGCATGCTCGTGTGGGCATTCACACATTCTCAGCTACGCTTATATGCATATGTTAATGATACACTAAAAAGATATCTATAGCGAGATGCACTACATACATGTGATCGTAAGCGATGATGTTTCCAATTAAGCTGCGCTTGCCATTTTTTCGATGTCTGAAACCTCAGGTCTAAGTATGGAATGCTGATCACCGCTATCTCCATCGTATTGTGTTTTACTCAGAATCCAGGGGATAGTTGGCCTCAAAATGGAACATTTCCCCCAGTCGAAGAACATCAGTTCCCAGCATGTTTGATGATATTTGATGATAAAGCACAAGGTATTCAGCTTGTAAAACTAGTGTTTTTTGATGGGTGGATCTTACACGTACTTTGAGATCCATGATTCATGGTAGGCATTGCCAAAGTTCAAAATATTTCAAAATTGTTCTCACGCTTCAGGGTTTCCCTCCTCGGCAACTCGTCTTCCAACCGCAGTGAGAATCTTCCCCGCTGGTGGCACCGGGCTAGGCTCAGGGCGAAGTGGGGACATGGATGCGTCGGCTCGTTCCTTGGCTGGCCGACGTCCCACTCCACAGCTGAACCCGAATTGTGAAAATCTGAACTGATGGTAATGCCTGTTTGAACTACTGGTAGTGACTACATCAATTGCATCTAGTGATATCTACCCGAAATTGAACTACCTATATACTACCTACATACCAGCAGGGACGACCTATTTGTTAAACTATTTCTAATTAGTTCCAACTAATCATCATTTTGCACTTATAAACGATCAATCTTGAAAGATCGGAGGACAAAAGCTAGCAAAACTGGGGACACGTCACCACTTTTGGCCACGGCAGACCTTGGAAAACTTAAAATTGGCCATGAATGGGATCCACAGCCGCGGTACTTCCCGACCCTAAGGTACCTATCCCAAACGGCCCAACGGGTAGTTGATAGGTTGCCCAAGTGTATTTGCTTTGTTTGTTTTTAGCAAGTGACAAAAAAATATGGTTGTTTTTACATGAAGGGGATGAACATCCCATCATGATAAGAGGATTGACATTTGTGAATAGATTTGTGAATTGGATTGCTTGTCATTTGAACAATGGCCGTGAGGAATTTATACACATTGCGCATGATGATACCAACATGGACTCCAGGCGCTTGCTTGTGAAATCAAGTGTGGGTTGACCTCTGCAGAAATGAGATTCGACGCCATTCTCCCAACCTCCATAGAAAACCAAGATATTAATTTCTGCCAAAAGTTCTCTGATGGGGTTCTTCCTCTTTTTAAAGGGTTCCATCTCTGGGACGCAGGATTTGATTGGGTTTTGGGTTTGTCTCCGGGCTCGTGTTCCTGTTTTGGACGCATACTTCTCTCCTCATTAGTTGCCTACTTGTCTTGCTGCTTGTCTGTGTGCGGGGGGCTTTTTGGGTCTGAGGATATCGCGTTTGTATCCCTACTTGTTTGTGATGGGAACATGTGGGACGGACGAGAATTTGGCTGACCGACCATATAGACATAAGCCGTCCGTCCGTGCGGCTACCCCTGGAGCTTCCCCTAAGAAAAGGAAACTATCCACCATAGAAAGGCATTGTTGGTGATACACGAGATTGTATCCACCGATATGTGCAAACATTAGACTGTATTAGCAATTATATATTAACCAATCTGAATCTGTGATTGCAGTACTTGCAGCAACTATAAATCATCAATCATTATTCTTAATTACATCTCTTATCATCATATAGTTACTTCAGAATCAATTTTTGCCACTATTATGCAATAGTTTTTCACGCCGATCCGGAGCTAAGCAGTCGACCCCATCCTACTTCCTTGCCATCCGAGGACGGCCGATGCCCTCACAGAGGGAGAGGCCAACGACTGGGGCGTCGGTCAACTCGACGGCATAACCACTGGAAGCTCTGCCGCCAGAGGGGTTCATTCACCGTGTTTGGGAAGCCTCTTAGGGTTCAGGACTACAGCTTAAGGGGCTAAAGGTCGATTCGTTGATCAGTTGTTTGTGTTTTGTCTTCATAAGGGGCTTCTCATTTGCATGGCTAAGTTGTAAGCATGCGAAAGGCGGCACTGAGTCATTGGGTGGTACCACACCCAGGGGTGAGACTTCATTAATTAGTCTATCGAAAGGTATGATTTGAATGACAGCATATTTAGAATTTGTTCCTCGGGGGGCCGCTTGAGGGGAAGTTGCTGGACGATGAAAGTGGGCTCGGCATCGGTCAAATAGATCAGCTACCCCCCCCAACAAAAATTGGATTGTTGGTCCACCAGCAGATCAAAATAGCAATTAAGGGGGGACTTAGTTTATCTAATTTATCTAGTGTTCGACGGGTAGCTGATCTATTCGATGCATGTTGTGGGCCTCAGCACCTCAAATTGCGTTCCATACCCAGGCAATTGTCAAAAACAAAGATGAGAAGTGCCAACAAGACCATCATTTTGCCTGCGAGGATAGGGATCTTTGACAAGTAAAGAATGCTTGGAATCCACGCGATGGTGATAGCTACTGGATCTTCCGATGATCCAGCAGTCTGGACAAAGGCAGCAGCTTGCCAAATGACAGCACATTGGTAACGAGAACAACAACAATTCCAGACGTGTCCAGACGTAGAGATATTGATTAAGAATGATATAATGATGACAAAATATTGTGACGTAAAGAAAGCAGCAGGCAGGGCAGCTGAAAATAGCCAACAACCAGGCAGTGAACAGCCGCAACGACCAGAGTAGGAGGCCAGTGGGAGAAGTACGCCGACAAGATGAACAAAAATGGCCAGAAGTAACCACAATCAACACAATCAACAACAACCAATCACAACCCACCAAGAAGTCAACCAACCAATCAAACCCATCAAGAAGATCAAGAACGCAACCAATCTAACTATATTTGACCAATCAAAAAGATCAAGAAGGCAAGCCATGGCAACCAATCCACAACTTCGTTTGCCCCAGTCGACCTGCGCTGCCCGATGCATACGGAGCTCACAGCTCCAGCAGCGGGTCCCAGCATGGCGCATGGAAACTCATGGGGTGAGGTCAATATTGACCAACCAATAGTGGGGGATAATGACCAACAATAATAAGGGAAACCCTTGGGGAGGATAACCAACAAATTCATAGGGAAAACAATGGTGAATGACAGGGGAACCAGGGGGACGGTGAACTGACCCATTGCCATATACCTGGTGAGTGTAGCTAGTGATAGGGGGAGAACCAAGAAGTAGTAGGGCTTATCGCGGTAGCATGTCTAATCTACAATCCGTGCAGCCAACACGTAGGAGTGAATCTAACAAAATGGGATTGAGGACAACCAAGAATCAGGGTACAGGCACGGGCAACAATATGAACATATTTGAACGCAAGCAATTACCAGCTGTTGGGTAATTAGAGGTGTTTGTTTGTTAGCTTGCTGTTCCCATGTTTTGCTGACCATTATGTTTGACCTTCACATGGCTATGGGTCAATATTGATCAACCAATAATGGTGGTTAATAACCAACAAACTATAGGGAAAACAATGGTTAATGATGAGAACCAGGGGTACGGGGTTTTGACCCCCAGCCACATCTTTCCTAGCTATTGTTGAACTTGTTGAGTTTCTAGTTGGTTTCAAGTGACCAAACACCAAGAAATAGTGGTTGGATAGTATGACCAATGGCATGAAACGACATGACTATAAAGTATACTCTGTTGGTGCTATTTCGCTAGCAAGTCCTTGAAGTAGTGGTTTCTTTGCATGCGACATTGCTTGGGTGGTTGTGGGTTCAAGCAGCAGAGTCCAGAAGCGGTTTCTGTATGTTTCTGTGACGTTGGTCGAATGGCGAATGTGGGAAGAACCAAACAATGAATCACCAACGGTATGCCCTAGGACTTCTTAGGGTGCCCCAGGAATTTGCAGACCCAGGTAGTTGTTACTGAGCTATCAATAGTGGTGTGAGAGGTGATACTGAGCCACAAGAGAAGGGATGATATATCACCAAACAATGAACAGTTTCTCCTTGAATATACCCTGGGATTCCGCCACAATCATAGCGATGGTGACCCTTTCTGGTGGGAAAAAACCCTAAGTTAAACAATGGTTGATGGAATCCCAGGGTAAAGGTGCGCCGAGAGAGTCGTTCAAACCCGGGGCCCACGATGCTGGGCAGAGTTTCTGCCATCAGCTGCTGCCGGTGTTGATGTCAATGCCAGAAGCAAACACAAACTATGGTGTTTCTCAAGCCATAGAGGACCCAAAAAATTGCGGGTTTATTACTAATAACGGTTCATCTGGGATGATTTGGGGGTTACCCCTATTTTGAGAAATGACCATATGTTGTAAACTTGGGGGGACAAGAACATACAAAGACAATGTACACCAAGATTCAGAAGCACTGCAAGTGCATCACGCTTGCATGCTGATCAATCAGGTCTGCACAGCTGTAAAATTCATCCATCCATTCATCCATCCATGCAACCATCCTTCCGTCCATCTTTCCGTCCGTCCGTCCGTCCGTCCGTCCGTCCATCCATCCATCCATCCACACTTATCCGTTCATCTTTTCCTACACCTGTTTGTTTATTATTGTTGATCCATTCATTTATCATCATTTTTCCAATTGTAGAAATCACATGAAACCATCCTGTTCCAAGGTCGCGACAGTGCCTATGCAAGACCTTCGGTCCAGAGTGCATGGTCAAGTTGGCGCCTGAGAACAGCCGCGTGGAGAGGTCCTTTTGGAAGGTATGGTTACCCCTTGGTCCATAACATCGTGGAAAATTCAACATAGAAATATCTGTTGTTTACAGAAATAGCTTGTTTTTCTAAGTCTATAAAATGGTGTTGTTCAACTTCGGTATTGTTTGTGGCCGATGGATCACCGTGATAAGTGGATGGGTTGATAACCCAGTTGATACTCGTAACATCCATTAACCCATTACCCAGTCGGTGGTAACCCAGTTGCTGAACCGATGCTCTTGGCTACTGCGTGATGCTTGGTCATTGTTAACGGGTACTAAGCACTAGCCAAGTTTCTTAGTGATGGTTTTCATGAGTAATACAAGGTTCTCAAGCCCTGGAGGTCAGCCGTTATTCTTCATAGCCAGTTTCGAGTCAGTTGCCAAGCCTCATTTTTTGGTGGGCAAAATTAGCAACCAGGGCTGGCCATCGCTGTCGCCTGGGAGGTCTGAATGATGTGTTTTACTTGCGGGAAATATGTGGCTCCTGAAGCGATCATGCCCATGTGGCTGACAGGTCCAGCAAGGAGATAACGAGGCACGCACAGCTCGAGCTGGGTCACAAACTGCGAGTTCCAAAAGGATTACGAGGTCGCCTTCGGAACCAATGGAAAGCCTTGAAGCGAAATGCCATGCGCTTTCCATCTTTGGAGACTCTGCAATTCCACTCCGCATGATTTCTGTGGCGAGGGTCGCTGCAACACAGTGCTGATTTTAAGTGAGGGCTTACGAGCCTGAGTTCAGGTTGATACTTCTGGACGTTTGAGATCAAAATACCACACTGGTATGTTGCGGACCGATCACAATCCCAATCGAACCACAGCTTCGACCATCCAACTCCCAGATCGAAATTTGTATGTCATCCCCTCAAACAGGAGAAAAGTAGCTGCTAATACTCTAAGGCTATTTTTTACTTGCTGATCTTCCGCTCTTTGGGCAAACTAGCAAGATAGACCACATACCACTTGTATCACTCGATTTATTCATAAAACACGATCCACCCGTATCTACCATAGACCAGTTGCATGACTGTTCTTTGATGAAACCCGCATGAACAGCCGCACACAAAGCAGCTACATTAATTAAGTAATTAACTGTTCACTATTTAACTGTTGTAAAATTGAAAATATTGACTAACAATTGAGAACGGTGTAGTAATTAGGAATCGCCAACTACTACACTTAAGTGATGGTTAACTACACTTAACCGTTGAGGTTTCGGTAGTCATGCACGGTTCCCTATATGGTCTACAGGTTCTATGTGTAGACCGGCAAGTTCACTCTCCTCGTTTTCCGCGCCCAGGACCCGTGGGTCAGTCCATCCCACGGCAGTCCATACCGCAGCGCAGCAAAGTGGCGGAGGACGTGTCCTGGTCGGGATCTCAGGCGATCGGAGGGCGAAGTTTGAGTTTCAATCCTGTGAGGCTACAAGCGATAAACGGTTTTTTTTAAGGTCATTTAAACTGGTTTTTAAGGTCATCTAACTATAGTATACTTGTTTTTTTTCAAGTGCTATAATATAGGATGTTGTATGTTTTTTAGGGTGATATTGACCCTAAGTTAACTTGGCAAACTGGGGGGATCCCCAGTGTGGCTGTAACTCGGGTTGACCTCGGAACTGGGGATGGGCACTACTGTAGTTCACATCCCAACAGCTGGACTGGTGCAGGGTCAGATGGGAACAGCCTGGGGAGTGAACTGACCCAGGCTGCTAACTGGCAATAGCATGGAAGGGAAGGGTCATGCCATGGAAGCAGCATGGCGCAGCATGGCACAGCATGGCACATCACGGCACAATGTTGACAAGGTTTGATCAACAGAAGAAAAGAAGATGAATGAAGCTTAATATAAAACCAATACCAATACCAATTGTCCGCAACCATGCTTAATTATCCACAATTTTAGATCATTTTTTGACGGGATCTTTGGATCCACTTAAGCGAATGCAGAGTTTTGGTGGAAAAACGGTTCAACCGAAGATCTTGAACCATGGGGGAAAATAACCCGTTAGTCGTCGTCAATCACCAACCAGCAATCACAGCCATAGCCTTATCAACACATTAACCAACTATAGTGGTAAATCAACCACCAACAAACCAAGCCGTATCGAATGGAAGGATTTGCAGCGAAAGTTTGGGGATTGCACCCCTATCATGATGCGAAGAATCGCAGCATGTGGATCGTGAACATGACGGTCATGAAAGTATGAAAAACCCTCGTGCTCAGGCTCGGGGGAGACGAAAAACTGGGGAGTCGTGAATGTGGATTCGTTCAGAGGTTCCATTTCGCTTGATCACCTGCATGTTTTAGTTACCACTTGGTTCATGACTCATAGCTCCTGAATGTTTGTTTGGGGTTGTTCTTCACATTGTTGTTCGTCATAAACTGTTGCTGTGCTACGCACCATTGTTGTCGCCGGCAGCTGACCATAACCAACCTATGCCATAGGATGAACCCTCATGAGCCAAGAAGTTGAAATCTATGTGCGACAATTGTTACTGGCTGTATCCTGATTATATACGCATATGTACGCATTCCGTACTAATGGTAGTTGTATCCCTATTCATATTGGACGTATCCCATTGCTGCTTCTTATCCCTATCGTTTGGGATCACATCCTTTGCCTGAAAATTGTTTGACACCTTCTGTTCTTGCTAAACCCATGGAGTCCCATGGATTCTTGGATGGGAAGTTTACCGCGCTGAGGTTGGGCGGCTTAGCAGAGTCAGTGAGGGCCTCAAAGAACCTCGCTTTTTGCATGGCTTTGCATCTTATGGCTTTCTGATATTTATTCACCAGCTATGATTTTCAAAAACATGAACCAGGAAATATAGTTCCTGTCGAATTATATTGATTCACCAGCTTGCCATGGCTTTCTGATATTATTGCACCAGGAACTGACCTGGAGAAATGGTTATGAATTGACAATGCATTGGCTAGCTCTGTCCCAGCTTTTGGCTCCGCAAAATGGTTGCTATATGACAATGCAAACTAGCTATGTCCCAGCTTTTGGCTCCTCGGCGAGTGTCCTTTGGTCCATGACATGGATTATATAATCGGGCTGCCACTTGCTACCCCAAGAATCATAGAAACTCATGGGAAACATATGAAAACATGATAAATATATAGAAATCGGAAAGCATGACATGAAGACACGATGATTGCACATAGATAGAAACACATAGAAATATATGAATAGAAATGGGAAACACATACGAAAGCATATGAACACATGGCGTATAGAGTCATGGTTAGATTTGGAAACCTCCATGGCTTCCCCGCGAATCTCAGATGCCTAGCGCCTACCTGGACCAGCAGTACTGCATTACGTCGGGGACCCGGAAAAGCATGTGACACCAACTGTGAATGTTCTCTTAGATGAATTGAGGATGAGAAAAAAGTGATTCATAGTGAGTTGATGGTGAATTGATGGTGAATTGATGATGAGTTGATGGTGAATTGATGATGAATTGATGGTGAATTGATGGTAAATCGTGGTTCGTTGATGTTCATTGCTGTAAGGTTGCTCTTTCAGGTGCAGTCTTCCTGATGCCCAGTCTGGAGCCCTCATTGGAAGAAGAGGAGAGAACATCAGCGAGGCCGTGGGAACAACCCTTCGGAAAGGGTGCCAAGCGCAGTGGTATTGTTGGTTTGTGAACTCATAATCATGTTTGAACATCGTGAATAGTGGCTAGCAATGATCAATGGTTGAGAATGGCTAATTAGTCATGGTTGATTGTTAATGTTTCCTAATCCTCAAGGATGATCCGGGATGGTTCGTGATGGTTTACAAGCTGCATAGTAGTGCTTTGGCAGAGCTCTATCCCGGCGTCAGCTGCACCCAGTTGAACGGATTTGCACGCGGATTTGCCAGGTCGAACGAAAAACAGGGACAAGCGTTCA
>VSDK01021573.1:589289-643958 GCA_009767595.1 Symbiodinium kawagutii
CAGGGGTTCAGTCCTGATGTGCCTTCCACTCGACGCCACAAGGACTGCAAGCGGCGCCACACGCGGCGCCAAAGACTCTGCACATTCAGAATTCTCCAGAGCGAAATGGCACCGAAACGACCTCCATAAAACTTGGCGCCATATGGCGCCACCAAATCATCTGATGATTTCTGGGAGATTCGGGTCATAGCCCAGGTGGTGAGCCCAGCAGCACCTGAAACTTCTTCTTCTGTTGAGGCGTGAGCTTATCCGTATCGATGCTGGCCAATTTGGCCTTGGGGAGATGCCAAGGAGGACTCAAGACCTTCCCAGTTCTGCTTACTATTTGTTGGTTTTATCCTCATTGCCCATTGACTTCAACCTTATCCATTAACATTTCACATGCCATGCCTGGTAATCCATGATGCTTGTATATGTATGTACTTACATGTTTTGAATTCAGTCGTTTTCAATTCTTAGACTTGACACTGATATCTATATCAACATTCTCATTTAGCTAAAGACCCAACCAAGAATATTCGAAACAAACCATCAATTTTTTTGAACTGGTGTCGACAAAGGAGCTGGGAACAACTGCATCCAGTTCAACTGTATCCAGCTTCAACCTATGCAGCGTCTGCCCTGGGGTGCCCAATGACAAAGCACACATTGTTGGGTTGTTGGGGTAAGCCCGAAGAAGAAACTCATCAATGGGCGGCTCATCGTGACTCGTGTGGATGCACATGATGAACCCCAACAAACCGTTCATTTTTGATTTGTTTGGGTGAACCACCAGTCGTTCATGGTTGAGCTGGTGTTGGTTGGTGGCAGTTCCCTGGCAGAACATGTCAACAAATCATTACATACCGGAAGCCTTCAGCTCCTTTGCCTTTGGGCGTGCCACATTGCATTACACATATTGAAAAGCTTTCGATTGACAGATTTCAAGGATCGATGGTTGAACTCCCTTTTCCAGGAATGTCTGTCAAATGGCTTCCGTGCAGAATGACACAATGTGCGGATCAATGCAGAGCATCCTGGCAATATCAGGGAGCACTCAGCCACCACAGCATTTTTCCCCAATAATCCTAGGTCCGTGCCCATCCAATCTAGCGTGCTACCCAGTGCCTTCATCTCTTCTCGCCACTTCTGAGACATTGGTAAGTCAGCTTGATCTGAATAACTCATCCTTGGAAAGCCACATCTCCAGGAAAGCCAGTTGTAAATACCAATTCCACGAGTTTCCTCTAGGTTTTCCCATCAGATTGGCGTCCCCCTGTGCTCTTGTCCAGCTCACCATGGCTAAGAAAGGATTGTGAATCATCTTTTGTAGGGCAGATTCATCATTTATGATCATGTATTTACAAGTGATCATATCAATTAGCCAAAAAAAAACAATCCAAAAGTGATTCTATATGGTTCCATGGGTTTAATGCATGTCAGTACCACCCCAAGTCATGGCCCACTGAGTGCTTTGCCAGTCAGCTTCCAAGCTCCAAACAGCACACAGTTGGCATAGCACCTCAACACGAGGCGCGCCAGCGCAACGATGCGTTAGCACCACTAGCGGCTTTACCACTTGAGGGCAAGTGGCACCCCCAACGAAGTTGATGGCTACCGGGATTCCGAAGTAGAATTCATCACTTGGCACGGTGGTCAGAGGATCTCGAGGATTCACTGCGCAACGTCCAAGGCCACGGCAAAGGTTGTCCAAAGCATGGCGCTGACGCTAAACAGTCTTGTTCTGAACTTGCATTTGCTGTCACTGGCTACTGGCTTCGTTGAGTGGGACTGCTCTGATGAGGAATTCAAACTGTCTAGTGGCTCAGTCTGTTGAGCCGGGATGAATGTGACATGGAAATGGTACAAGACTCCTAGAGTTCTCAACTTTCAGGCATATTGAGGCCCGCATTTACCGCTGGTGACCATTCACAAGAATTGTTCACCAAAGCTGGTCAAGAAATTTCCTGCACCATCAAGTTTGTTCAGCCCAGAGGGTGATCTTGCGTGCCGTTCACTTCTTGAAACTGCAGGTGATGTGTTTCGTATTGGTTGGTTCTGGCATTTTGTCCTTGATCCATAAAATACCTGAAAAACACTTTGACGTATGAAATTAACTTTAGGTCGGCAACGGTTGCGGAACGAAATCCAGATGTGCACGCTGCGTGGGCAAGAACGATGGACAAAAAGGCTTGCGGGAGCGAAACCAAAATGCGCACGGAACGTGGACGAGAGCAATCCAACACGCGCATGGGGGTGGGCATCAGAGCTAGCATTGGCCCCGAAACCATCATCTTTTTTACAGGTTGTAACCCATATTTGGGGGGCTAAAAAGCTACCTTTTCTAGGGTTTGGGGGCCCCATGGTAGCGTCCTTTTCAGCTTTGCGAATCCGATCGTTTGCGGATGAGTGAACCTACTTGCTTTCTTGGAAGGCACTGTTAGAACATCTGAATCTGTAGATTTCCGTATTCAAATTTCGATGCTCAAGTTTGGTTTCCTGACGGGTGTGACATGGCCATGAAACTCATGGCAGCTATGACATGGCCCGTACTGCCGTCAATTCCATTCTGTGCAAAAGGCTATCTCCCAACAGTAGCATGTGATGCTGATGATCGCTAGCACACATGAATTGATGCTGCAATTTGCATCGGAAAATGGCAGTTCCCCAGGCAAAATCACAAGCTCTGGCATCGTGTCTGGTTTCAATGCCCCTCTTCCCAACCAAGCTGGTCACATCCAAAAATTTGGGAGGAAGCTCCGGAGACGGAGCCGGAGCCATCCCCAACCTTCCTACCCATGTGAGACAAACCCTGATGTAACTGCGAACTACCCATGAGCCCATGGGCTTCCCATCCCCATGGGGGGATGCCTTATGGACCACCCCTCCCACGGCGCCATGTCGTGGCAACATTTTCAGAGCTCGGCAGCTTTCCTTCAGCAATGGCCAGCGCAACTTCACGCCGCTGAAGCAGGGGCGAAAGCCGGAAAGTCGGGGCAAGGGATAGAGACAATATACAGTACACCAAGGGTTAATCAATTGATGCTATTTGATTGCGAAATTGATAAATGGCCAATAATTGCCAATGAATGGTTAGTGGAAAACCAATTGTTGCTACACAAAGGTGGGCAATTGCGGCTTTACAAATCAAAAATGGTGTGGCTACCAGCGGTTCTTACTGACAGGTATAAAGGCTTTTATTGAAAGGATTCAAACCACTCTCTTATCCGTAATCTTGCGACCATGCTAGCGGTTCAAAAAGGTTGCTGACAAACAACAAGGCCAACTCATGGTTGATAAGGCTGTCGAATCAGTTGCTCAGTGTGGTTAAGAATGATGAACCTTTCATGATAGCCACTATCTAATCACAAACGCAGTGACTGATGGTTGTGGTCAACAGTGGTGGGTGACAATGATGATTCATGGTGATTAGAAACTGTGGCTCAAAAAAACCCGGTCCTTGAAAAGAAATCTAATAATGTGCTGAAGACCCGGATGTAGCAATAAACACTTGGCGGTACCCATCATGCATTGATTTGGGGTTGATGGCTAAGCTCAGCTTATTCAGCTTTGATCGCACCAGCAAGAACGATAGCACAATTATCTGGTTGGGCGGCTTCAACCATCCCTAACATATTGGTCGAAGTCTGGACCAGGAGTGGATGCAGTTTCAAATGCCAGCCAAGTTCTTGCTTGAAAAACACTTGTGTCACTACAATGACTTAACCTATGAATCCCTCTCTCCATCACCAATGATTGGATGTATTGATTTGTGCCCGAAACTTGCGGGTTAAGGACGCAAATCATCCAAACAGTACCCCGCTGGAATCCTTTGGACATAGGATCATCCAGAAGTACTTGCCACTCCTGACCCGCTGGGTAGCGTTGCCCGTTGGATCCTACGAGCCTTTTTGCTGATGTTCTTTTGCGAACCATCCACACCTGAGCGCATGGAGGTTGTAGGTGCGCCGACATCATTGGCAGCCTCCCAATCACCATGTCTGCCTAACAGATACATTCACCTGGCAACGGAAATCATCCATGTACATGTGCGCGTGATAGTTACACACGCATGTATATATGTAAATATATAAATATATATATATTTATTATTGATATGTGAATATGTATTATTAAGGAAGTTTTGTTTGAACTGAGATCAATTTCTTCACAACTGAGAGTCATATTTAGAACAGTGCTTGGCCTCGTGCAGCTGTTATGGTTCAAAATGCTTCAAGAAGTGCATGGGGGATCGGAGATTGAAGCTACTTGAATGCACATATTGGGAACAATTCAAACCAATTCTTGGTCTTCTATCTTGTTGTGCTGAGGTTTTTCCAATCATATGCATCTTATCGAAGCGCTTCTAGCGGTGATGCATCGACCCCTTCAAGAATATCGGTTGGCAGGGATGTGACATCGTCCTCACCTACGGCTGCAGGTTCCACTGAGGACTGTGGCAAATGGGAAGCTCAAAACTTGCACAGGGCTTTCTTAAAATCTTTGGGTGGGGGTCAGAGTGAATCACTCAGTGTGGCCCAACCAAAGCCTGTTGAACGAAAACACTCAGTTTGTGATTTCTCATTGGAAGCACTCTTGCAGTTCAAAACTGATCAAGCAAGCACACCGCGCATAGCTTTCAACCAGCCCCCAAGAACTTGGGGGCGAGACCAAACTATGGCAACCGGAAAAGACGGTTTTTGGCAACACAGCCTACTGACAGAAAGAAGTAACTTGAGTGAAATTATTTTTCACGATTGTTGTTGGTTCCAGAAGGGGTTTAGGGAGTATAGGGGTCCGCATGGCGAATGGTTACATCATGTTACATCATGCGATAGTGTGATTCAATGATGGCCATATCGTGAACTTGGCTGCAGTTTTGGAATGTCTCGCTGCCACCGAAATCTTGTACGCAGAAAGCAAAAGAGCGACCATGTGCGTCCTCCACTTTTCATGTTCATCCCCCTCAATCATTTCATTGATTCTCAGTTAGCATGAAATTACTACCAGTTATAAGGACTTCCTTTTTGGTATTTATATATGTATATATAAAATCTTCAAGGATCTTTATGGATCTTTGGTGACGGAAAAGGAACAGCTGCTTTGCTTCGCGGGCCCTGAGACGCAACATGACGCAACACAGCGCTGGTTTATAACAAAGCCCACGTCGTTAGAACTCTGCAGTCCGTGCAACCACCAGCAGGCAAATGGATAAACTGTCAAGAGATGAATCCTTGTCACAAAACCATATGAACACCTGTCTTGTTGGGTCAAACCAAACAATTCAAATCGAGCATGTTGGAAAATGTGTTGTCCTTGGCTCTCCCATTGTCAATCTACATGTCACATTGTCAATCTACATGGCGTTTGATTTGAAAGTTGTTGTTGGTGTGGCAACAAAAGGATTGATATTCAATTTTCAAAACTAACAACCAAAGAGTGATCAAAAGGAAATGGAATGCATAGAAAATTTCGAACGCACTTGGAATGCAAAAGAAGACTTGCACATGCCACGTGTGTTTGCTAACTTACGTTCTGGGAAAGCATTAAAAACGAAACAAAAAGAAAACAATTTTTGCCGCAGTGGCCGTTTGCCGTGGTCTTTCTGCTCTTGCCTTCAATTCTGCTGACATTGGGCTGCATTCTAGGTAGTGGGGATTGAAGTACCGGTGATAAGGGCCGATCCCGTATTTCCATCCTCACAGCCCGTGACTATTTTCAGGACATGTTTGCTTCTAATGTCCTGTTACGAGGCACAACTAAAATTCATTGCGTGACGGCCAATGTCCAGCAGAATGAATGACCCAAGTATTGCATTGCTTGACGCGGGGCAATCACCCTGACACCGACACAAAACAAACAGGAGGCAAATGATAAGTTGACAAAAGCAAGCGTTGCAAACTTTCATGACACTTTTTCAGGACACAAACTCTGACAACTCATGCCCAAGGCTTGAGCATACCCCCGCCAACCAAAGCTGTTCAAAATGCTCTACATCATGCTAACTTAGCAAGTAGCAAGTGAATTTCTTTACTCATGTGCATATACGCATACATACATGTGTGCGCGTGTGCTTCACGTGGCCTACAGATGCCTACAGTTCTCTAGGGTTTTCAAAAAAGGATGAGTTGTACAGCTATCCAAAAACACCTACCAGCGGTTATCATTCGTCCTATCATTGGATCAGTCAATCCATGTTGAAAACAAATCAACAAATCAATTAAATCATTGACACACAAATAAGTAAATCAAAAAAATACTCTATGAATAAGCAAAGCACATAGCAAAACAATATATATGTATATACAACAATACATAACACCAAACATGCCACTGACCATGAGAAATTGGCATCAGGGTGCTCAATCTAACCAATGATATGGCAATCCAGATTACAAATTATTCACCATCACTATCATCACGAAACCATTCGCCATGACTAATCATTAACTGGTTGAGGGTTTCACCCTCTATGAAAAACATCAGCCAACAAACCATTTGTTGACAATTACTAGGGAAATTTGAAAAAAAGGTTTGGAAACATTTTTCACCATCCCTATCACCATCCCTATCACTATCCCTATCACCATCCCCATCATCACCATCCCCATCAGCCACCGCGAGGCAGGCACGTAGAGGTCGACTCCAGGCAATGCACTCAGCATAGGCCAACACAAAGACACCGCAATCCGAGCTGTTCAGCTGGGCCCTGGCACATTGCGGCGCGTTTTCAAACGAGGATTCGTGATGCGGCGCCTGTCGGCTTGTCCATGAATGAATGGTTTAATTGCTACTATTAATAACAACTAGCAATAACTAACAATAATTAACAATAACTAATGGGTAAATAATTAGTGGTTGAATAACATCATGAAAATCCAACAACTAGTGGTTACATATCAACTGGCATTAAGTAGAATAATTAACTGCAAAGAATAATTAGTAAATTCACCACATTAACATCTATATAACAACTAGCGGTTGAATAGTAATTCTAACGGTTTAATGGTTTAATTGCTGTCCATTACAATGAACGAATTGACCACATTAACTGGAATGAGAAATAATGGTACAAGATTGAATAATGGACATGATACACCAATTATATAATGCCGCAATGCCCATGAATGAACTGGAAAAATCGTTTTCATTGACAGTTATTCTTAATGGACAATTCGAACAATGAATAATGGACATTATCATATTGTTGACAATTTTGACGGGTCTGAATGAATTAACCACATTAGCATCTTAGAACTAGTGGTTTGATAGAGAAAGTCCTGGCTTCTGCTGGCCAGTGATGGACAATAACGGCTGACATGGATGACCGATCATGATGTGTTGGCACGCTATTTTGCAGGTAGATGTTAACGTGGGTCAAATGTTGGATACGAGCAAAAAATACCAGATCTGTTTCCATCGATTCATTACCCAAAAGCTTGTGGAAAGCTTTTCTTGAGAAACAACTGCCCACACCGGGAAAGCAGTATTGCAGAAAACCTCCCTGGGGGACTGATAAAATGCAACTGGCAAGCACAAGCAAAGTCACAAAAAGCTATCCCTGATCCATGACGCTTCGATGTGGTTGGATCCTGTGGTTTACCACCAACAGTGGTGTTTAGATGTGCTTACCGATGGTCAATCCCTGTTGATGATTCACCTTTAGGGACAACTCCCCAACAATGACCCCCTTCTGCGCAGACTGAGCTGCGTCACGGGGTCTTGTTGACCACGAATAGCTGCCACAAGCCTCACGAGCCAAGGTCAACTGGAAGAAGTTTAGATCGTTTATGATGTGCCGAACTATGATGTCCCAAAATTGAGACCCAGCTCTTAATCAACGAGCCCCAGTTTCACCATGAATAATTGGCGGGTGATTTCTCCCCAAGCTGCTTTCGTGAGTTTGACGAGCCTGACTATCCCCTGCAGCCAAAACCACCGCCATGCGGCACAGTTCGGCGGCCTGAAAGGGCCGGATCTTCCTTCGACACAAACTCTGACAGCCTGGGCGCACGGCCAAGTTCCCAGTGAACGGCTTTCCAACAGTGCAGGGAGATTCTTTCCACGATAAACCGCCACCAATTTTGTGGCTGAGTTTCCACAACCCATGAGTTGTGCAATGGACAACTCGAATAAAACTTTGTGAGACTATTAGTGCAATGGTGGTGCTCTATAGCTTTATGAGTTGTCCATTGCACATAGTCTCTCAATGACAAGAAGTAAGACATAGAAAGATGCATTGTCTTTTTACTTACTGGCTGATGATTTTTAGTTACAGTAGCCCATTTGAGCAAGTTTCAAAATCACTTGGATCACTTGGGGAGTGCTCCAGCACTACACCCACAGTCCTTTCAGTTGAGCGCCTCAGGAAATCAACGATCCCACTGAAATACCTCACTGGATTGGATCAAACCAACACCCGCTAAGCATCGCTAGGCCCAAAAACTGTCGGGGGGGAACCGACAACTGGATGACCGGATCGCCCGCTGCGATACAACAGCAGCTGCCCCGCAGAACGGCGCCTGCTCTGCAAGAGCTCGGGCGCGGGCATGCCCAAAGAATCGAGGTAGAGAATATGCCGCCTGCTGCTGGGATTAGGTAGGGCTTGTGGGAAGGACCATCTTGGACCTGATCCTCCCATTGTTTCCTACATTGTCTTTTCTTCTAAAATGGTTTTCGTTGCTTTTGTATTTTGTACCTGTTTCTAAAAAACTTCAAACAAATCTTACTTTGTTGAAGATTTCAGTGGTTTTCAGCGCTTTTTATATTCTCAAGTTGTCAATGATTTTTCATTGATTTCGCCTGTTTTTGTTTGAGGTTTCATGGCAGTTTCACTCTCTGCATTTTCTGCGGTTTTCATGGGATTTCATTGCTTCTGAAGCCTTACCTGGGCTCTTTAGCTGCAACTCATCACCCCTGGCGTCTCACCAATTCGGATCTAAGCCACGAGCAGGGAGATTCGCATCACAGCCAACCTCGGGTGAGCTACGCGGCCGCAACGTCGGTGACCATGAGGTGACCATGACTACTGGGAGTGTTGAGATTTCAGTTGGTACAAGATGGAGTGGGTTATAACCAGGACAATGACCAGCTATGGTAGATAATACAGCCATCTTAAAATGGCTTGCTAACCAACTTAAAACTAGGCGCCACCTTCTAGTGATTGAAATGCTGGCCAACAATGTATAACGGTGCAACCGTGGATGCTGATGAATCGTACGTTTTGTTGATACATGCCAGGAATTGCAAATGACCAACGACAATGGGTTGGGTATCCCCCTATGGGGGGTCAAACTGTACTGTGAATTACTGATCGATCACTCTTGGTCGCCCAAACGCTGGAGCGCGACAATGTGTAACCCTTGGGATGTCCTTGCGCACCGATGCTGGAAGCTGTTGTTATCAAATGGGGTACAGCCGTATCACTGGCAACGTGTGTTGACCAACTGTTCGGGATCGGGGTAGGCTACAACGCATATTGCATTGAAGTTCCTAGTTCACAGTTGAGATTTACATTTTGTTGAGATTTACATTGTTCCTGCGTTCGCGCCATGCCATGGCCAATCAACCGTGCATATTGCCCAGAGGTTGAAACTAGTGCATCTTGATTCTTGAGGTTGATTTTTACCAAAAATTCTTGGCAACTACAAACCCAGTGCATGACACAAATCAAGTGTTGATAGATCTCATGCTTAAACTGCGCCCTAGTTGCTCCAACCCAAGCGCCCCCCAAAAGGTCGTGACTTCACCTTGGACTCCCTGCGACCAGTGGCAGCCTGGGCGCCCATTTTGGACATGGGCCACCTATGGCCATCGGTGGCCTTTGACCACCTCGCCACCTTCATGAGAAAGATTTATATCATCCAACTGCATCGCCTAGATTCTCCGGAACCATCTACAACAGCAAGACTGTGGTAATCACGAGCGTTTCGATGCATGTTGCCCAGTAGAGCCCTACAATCACAATATGATCCGACGTGTCACCTCCAATTTGCCACCCAGTAGCAGGCAAAGTGATGCGTTCACTTGGGTTGCTAGCAGGGTGACAAGTATGTTTGGAAGAGCGAGGGGTAATCCAAACATCATTGTGAAACACACTGAGTGAGGGTCAAGCTTCAACCGATGTAATAGGTTACAGATGTTGGCAAATGTTGATAGATGTTACTAGTTGTTCACAGGCTGGTTCAGAAGTGAGGGATGACCATCATCCTTGCGCTGGCCCACCTTCAAGGTGGAGTGGAATCACCAGGGCGTCACAATCGGCAACTTTGACCGCAGCACGCCTGCGACGAAGCCAAGGCATCAATATACGCTGTGGCCAAAAACCTATGACTTGGGGGTCAAAAAATATCATAATTAAGTCATAAGCCTTGCCAAACATGTTAGTCAACCAACCAGTCATCCCCAACTGGGAAAATCAAGAACGTTTAAAGCCACCAGCCAGGCCCTAGGCTAGGTCTACAGCTATGGCGACCGCGTCCATGCCGCACTGGTGATGACATCCAAGTTGCATGGCTAAACATGATGATAACAAACGAGCAGTTCGACGAGCACAGCCCGGGATTGTAGAGCAACGATAAATAACCACACTGTAATGCAAACAGTGGCAGCAACGCACAGCAAGAGCGACTCCAATAATCACCACGCTGTCAATACGAGGGTTTGGGCGTACGCCTAGGACTTGAAAAAGCCAGCAAATATCAGTTGTTCAACCATTCAAAATCCTCTATCAAACCATGAAGAAACTTGAGAAACCACTAGTGATCACACAGAATCTCAAGTTTCAGAGAGATGCACTTTAGAAACCACGAGTGAAACATAGTGAAACCATGTAAGCAAGTCAGAAACCACGATAACCACGCAAAAAATGCTCACCTCTGCTGGTGCCCGTGCCCGGTGACGAGCCCATGCCTGGCCCAGCGATGAACAGCTGCATGGCCGCCAGCCTGGTCCGGCCCGCCTGTGAACTCAGCTTAGGGAAAATGACTCTGAACGCAGCTCCTAGGCTGTAAATAACATAGCAAAACTACAGAAATATATAATCATATTTTTACATCTACACTATTCATATAAACTTTGTATAAATAATACATGTCTGTAAACTCATATTTAACCAATATGTATACATGGAATGTAGCTACAGAAAAACATGTAGATTATGATGATTAAATATCTTATTCCCTACAGAAATGTATAATCATACACCTTTCTGTGAACTACAGAAATCTATAATTATGTACCTTATTTCCTACAGCCTACAGAATACATAGCAGATTTACTATTGAGTTCTATACCTCCATAAACATCTTAATGTAGATCTAAAATATTCTAAACACATATATCTGAAGTGAAAAGGCTTATGAACAAATTTAATCCAAGTGATCATTTAACGCAAAATGCTTAAATTGCTTATAAACCAGTTTGATCCAACTTACAAGCAGGGGGCCCACCTTGCATAGCTGGTTAAGGAGTGGATCTATACTGATCCTGGAGCAAACAGAATACCAAATTGGACCATCCCTGAGATAAATGGTGAACATGGGGGATATTCTGTGTACTCCAGGATGGATCTACCATGACCGTTGATGATGATTCATGGTGGTCAACACCAAGCGTTCGGAACGCTGCAGAATGGTTTCATGCTGCATGACCCTTTCTCGTTAAGTTCGATTGCCAAATGACTGTAGAAGCCTTCTCTCTCCCAAATAAATCGGGATTCCAAGCAAACAATTAAACAAATGCAAACACGCCAATCATCCGAGTTTTACGAGGAAAATGCGGCAAATATTTTGAAACCCATCATGTAGTTGTTGTACCAGTTGGAGGTGCAAAAAAAAAAACACAACTTCCACTCAATTGTTACCACACACATCCACGCATGTGCATTTCTTCCTTTCATTTGTCAACTATGGTGTTTCTCAAAATAGGGCATCCCCCCAAATCATCCAATATCAACCATTCTAAGTAATAAACCAACTATGTTTTGGGCCACCCATGGCTTGAGAAACCCCCATTCCACCACAACTGTACCCAATAAAATTTCTACAACCCATGAGTCAATCCCACCTTCCCATCCGAAACGCCGCCTCAAGCTTGGGCCAAAAGAAACTGCTTGGACACCAGAGTTGTCCATCGCTTTGCTCCTGACGCACAAGTTACGGTGGAATGCCAAACATCGATGGCTGATGAAGGTTTTTGATGGAAAATAATGGAAAGTGATGATCAATCAACGGTTGGAGAATGATTAATTAACGACTAGTACTAGTGATGATCAAGACTAAAAGAATGCTCAATGTGTTGTGTAATCGTGGTTCACCCGGCTTCTGATACGGTTCCCAGCTGCTGCTCCTGTAGCATTCGCAAGTAGCAGTTCATTACCTGGCCATGGTAAGACTGGCATTCAGGAATCAAGGCGCAAACATCCATGACATCTATTAACCAACAATTAATCATTAACCAACCAAATGTTCAATCATGATTGAGTCCGGACCTCTGCTTTCAAAACGTGACTCGGGTGCAGTTTTTTTTTCTATCTCGTGACTGTTGGATGACCATGGGCTCTTTGTCTTCAAAGGTTTGACCAGTGAAGAGTGCCCGGCGTTTTCTCAAGGCCGCCTGCAAAAGGGCGGCCCCGGAGAAAATCCCGCGGTGTCTGTGTGAACGATGCAGCGATGCGCTCATCTCTGCGGGATCTCTTCCAAAACTGGAACTGCGAATCTGTTGCGCGCAAGAATCGCCAAAATACAAGTTCCATCTCCTGGTCTTCAGGAGATAGATCTCATGAGAGGAACCGGCACAGCATCTCTACTGAACCATCTGAAACTCACTTGTGTAAAGACATGGGTTCTCAGTTGGTGGCTTGGGACCCAACTACGCTGTCATCATCCATAATCATCCCCCCTGGTTGACCGTGGAGGATGGTCGCTGACAAAGCTTCCAATACGTTTCTGTGCCGGTGCTGCTAGTTGACCTGTCAGCTGCACCTAAACCGAGCAGTTTACTCAGGACATAGGCCACGCTGAAGCAATGAAAAGGGCCATCAAAAATGAACTCCAGCTGTCTGCCCCATTGTGCTTGCTCATGGCTATTGCAAAATGGGCTATAGAAAAAGAATCCGGCCCATATGTGCGACTTTCTAAACTCTGGTTCGAAATCAATGCCATGGACAAATTTGGGAAGGTCCCATCGCTTACCACAGTTTTGGCACATTTCAACGATATGATTTTCTGGGGGGTATCGCTTGCGAGTAAAACCCTCCAAGTACCTTTAACAATACAAGAGATTACAAAAGGGGTATCGCTATTTGGGAAGGTCCCATCGCTTACCTCATGTTTTCAAGATT
The DNA here is from genome assembly GCA_009767595.1 of Symbiodinium kawagutii. Taxonomy (NCBI): domain Eukaryota; class Dinophyceae; order Suessiales; family Symbiodiniaceae; genus Symbiodinium; species Symbiodinium kawagutii. The sequence goes on from VSDK01021573.1 coordinate 602,611, forward strand.
TCTTGCAAGCCATGGCAGCCGAATACTACTTTTGAATTACCGGAGTTTTGACGGTTGCTCATATCAATATAAGAACCCACCAGTTCATATACAATCTGTGACCTACTGTCAAAAGTTTGTTTAAGTTTGCATCAACCGATGTGAATATGAGACCAGTTTATATGATATGATCTCTTGACAAATGTTAACAATCAACCAGCCAAAATCAACCAGGATCAACCAGGTCTATCAGCTTGTTTTCTTGGCTCATGAGTCCGCTCAGATGATTCAAAGACTGCGCCACGTTGCCACAGCAACGGCAACCACTGCTCCACGCCTGCGGCCACACAAGTGAAACTCCCGGTGCTTCCAAAAGGTCTCCAACCTGGTAGTTTCTCAAGCCATAGGGGACCCTAAACATGGTTGGTTTATGTTGGTTTATTAGTATTCAAGGTTGCTATAAAATGATTTGGGGGTACCCCTATGACTTGACAAACACCAACATGTCTCCAACTGAACCAGGGAAGTCGTTGCACCGGAGGATCCTGCACCGCTTCAACGACGACGTCCGGCTCGGCTCTTGCTGCGAGATTTGGAGGGCGAAGATCCTGTCTTCGAGGGGTTGCGCGACGAGCGTTTGGCCTTGGACTTCTTTCTGCCTCAGCAGCAGCTCAACCGACGCCTTTCTCAGGGAATGGCGCCGGGGAGGACGGATATGAATGTGAAGGTGTATAGATACAGGAATCATCAAGAACACTAAATCTTGAAATAACAAACATGTCGACTTTAACAAATAGCGGGGACCAGCAACCCACGATAGGGATCAACAGGATTGACTAGGAGGACGAGCTAAAGTAAAATCCAGTGCTGCTCAATGATGGTTTCTCATGCTTAATGACTGGTTAGAGCTGGTGCTTCATTCGCGGCAGTGCATGTGCTCCGACCGGGATCTACCATGCCCCGTTGGTGAAGCCGTTGGGCAAGGGGGCCCCCGCGGCGTAGCCGGCTCTACCAAGGTCTTCCTGGTCAATGCAAAGCCCTGTGACCATGACCAATGCTGCCATGGGGCCATTCTTCCGGGAAGGGAGTGCCATCTTCTTGCGATCTTCTTGCACTACAGATTTCAACTCCCTACGCGGCGGATCCGAGGGATGGAGATCCAACATCCAACAACCCAGCTATGGGTGGCCCACGGTGCCCTGGCTGCTCACATCCTCTAAATGACCAATTGAGTGGTCGTTCAGATCTTCAACGCCGCTATCAGGTTGATTAATTAATATTGACTCACAACCATGTCATCGCAGCTTCAGGTTTGTGCCATCTCCGCATGGTTCAAGGGACTCCTGTACGTATGGCATAGGTTTCTCATAGCAGCCAGCTGGATGATTCCCCTTCATTGCAGCGGAGCTGCGAAGTTTTCATGGGTTGGACGTCGGCTCTCAGGGCCATCAATTATGACTGTTGTTTCTCATTGATTGCCGACGTCAACTGCTGGTTGAAACAGTTCAAGACTGGGTACATATGGTCAAACGAAGGTTCATGACCAGTCAATGACTGGTGCTTCATCATCAAGTTTCTGGATTTGATAGCCAGAGCTCCAGGAAGCCTTCCTTCTTACGACCCCACCACCCAAACAGGGCCATCCTACCATCTTATCCCACCATCCATCTACTTGATTCCCATCCTCGGCACGCCCACATGCACAACATGATTATGCAACTTGCAGTTGGATGAACGCAGCTGCGCCAGAAACAAATATGGCCAGCGGTCCAAGGCCCCACCCTGTGCCCTTCCCTGAATGTACCCTGGCTCTTCTTCCTTATGGCAACGCACAACCCAACACAACATGCCCAAAGTGTGCTGCAAACCATGCGCTTTGTGCAGTTTGGCTCCTGACTTGCTCCTGCAGTTCTTGAATTCGCTGACGAAGCTCCTGTTCAACAGCCTGCCGTGGTCACCCCCAACTGATCCAGGGTTCGCTCGATGGCAATGGCAACAGCTTGGGCGCTACACTGCCTTGCCACCCCAAAGTGGTTGACCTGAAGAGATGTAGAGTGGTCCATGACATGAAAACAATCACTAGCCGCCCAATGTCATGAAACCAAGCTGGAGAGTTCAAGCAGCATGAAACCCACGAATGGCTTGGAGATCATGTTGCAACAACTTGGGGTAAATCTGCATGGCCTTCTGCCTATCTCCAACTTGATATATGTCAGTACTCGTTGGCTTACAGCTCCGACCGAGCAACGATGCCATAAGAAGGGTCGGGAATATATACAATATCGTCAATGACCTTCATGATAAAGTCATTCTCTCTCTCTCTCACTTTTGTGACGATCCAAAGATGCGATTGACACACAAACGGAACAACTCGAATGAGGGGTCTAGGCTACACTCTGTGTGTTACACATTGTTATGATACACCATATGCATCCATATGCGAGTCGCTTTTTCCATGCAGCTGATGTTGGATACTGTTGGCCGATCATCAATAGCATAGCTTCATCGCTCGAATGAATTAGCCACGAAGCCAAAAAACCATGAAGCATTCATTGCCCATGGCATTCCTTACTCCCTGAGCTGCTTCTGCCCGCCCTATGCCCTACAAGTCGCAAGCAAACATCACCAGCGTTGTCCCTCGTAAACAGCACCGGCCATGGGCCGCCAGGCCTGAGCCGTCAGGGCCGACGCTTCGGCCCGTTCGGCGCGTCCGCGCAACGCCTCCGCCTCGGACGTGGCCTGCATGCGCCGTCGGCAGGTAGCGGGGGAGGATGATCTCGTCCCGGGGTGCGTTCTCACGTAGAAAGCAAGGAACCAGTGATGAAACCAAGTAATGCTATGGTAATGCTATGGTTAATTCATGTCAATTCATCATTTTTTTCATTTAATCGTGGTTTCTCACGTTGAATTAAAAAAAGGTTGAATTAAGAAACAATCAACCATTGATAGCAATTAACCATTGATAGTCATAAGGTACAAACCTCCAAAAAAGGTTGGTGAATTGCTATCAATGCTTAAGTGCTATCAATGGTTTCATCTTCTTAGAATGCGGGTACCCGCCAATCATCCATGAGTAGTTGTGCAGCAATCAGCCAACCATTTTTGGCGCTCCATTTGGACTGTAGTTTTTTGTTCATGATCAGTGTTGGTTGGTCATTGTTATATAACAACGGTTCGTAATGGTGGGCCATCAATGTAACTTTATGAATGCTTGATGAATGATGATGGTGAATGATTACTCATGAGGGTGAAACCGATTGAATGGTGGTGGTTGGGGTGTACGCTTTACCCTCTGGTAGTCGAACGCAGCCAATGACAAATTTTCCTGTGGAGATCATTTACCTCTTAGAAGCTGCAATCATATTTTGATTGGCAACGGTATGCGCTGACTGACAAGACCTCTGAATCTTTTCTGCGGATCTCGTAGGCCAAAACTGTTTGGTGTCTTTTTTGTTGGGTTTGATGCATGTATATTGTATATATTGAACGTTGGCCTATTCCTACATACTTATTTGTACACATGCTGAAAAACATAAATGTAAACCATGTCCAAAGGTGAAAAACGATGGAGGAGAACCAACCAACAGCAGCAGCAACAACAGCAGCAGCAGAAACAAAGACATGTATTCTGGCTGGGGGCCTGATCCAAGTATTTCAACCCATCATGCCGGTGCTGTATGTGGTTGATTTACAACATATCCAGGTGGACCACAGACCCGAAAGTTCTGCCCACGGCCACATGGCCGATTTTGGCAGCCAGGTCTGGGATATATGTATGGGACAAGTCATCAAACACTGGAAGATGGATATCAACAAGCCCTTCTTCCTTGATGGTAATGCCAACACTGGATTCAATCCCTGATCAATGAGGGGATATCCCCTAAGTTGGTCATTGTTTCCTGCTAGGTAGCCTCCCAATACACCGAGGGTTTTATCAATCTGGGGTTAACAATAACATTTGCACTCCGGCTGCCTGAACTCCAAGGGCTTTGAGTTGGCGACGATTGATGGCCGTTGAGAGCACATTGCATGACGCCGATTTTTATGGTCCCCGTCCCGCAAGACATGCATTTCAAGTGAAGCTTGACATGTGAAAAAAAACAACATGTGAACAAACCCATCATCTCATACAGAAATGCACTAATATATGTTTTTATGAAAAAAGTCGACAGAACTTGTGCGCAACGTATGTGTAACACATGCTATAACTATGACCGTTCATGCCCATAATTTCTTGAAACCATCAAAACAATAACTGCTTCCTTTGGCACTTGTTGATGCAACCTGTCCATTTTTCCATAGGCACATGGTTTCGGGCCTTCTCCAGAATTGCTTCTCTCTGCTGGTGCCACTTCTTCGTCTGTAGCTCCAGCTCTGCTTCCAGCCTTCCTGGTGGGCACATCACTAGGCCGGGCTGACACACAGAAACTGATGGCTGCCATGACATCAAAGCAACTTCCTGCTGCTTCCTCTCGTCGACCTGCCCGGGCCTAGCCTTTGACAGTTTGGAGTTCGACTGACTCGCTTTGCAGACGGCCATGTTCTCGTTCCAGCACCCTGACAACCAGCAACAAACGCCAAAATCGCTGCAACTCTCGTGGCACAATCATGCGGCAACTGGATTTGCTATGAGACACCTTGAGACATTGTGTGAGACCATGCGAAGTCACTGAAAAACATGACTAAAAATGATGTAACCGTCCACTGCTCAAAGTTGGATGATGAAACATGATGACAAAACATTAATAACGCGGGAACCCTGACGTTTGCCCGCGCTTGACTTGGAGCATTTCCCTACGTTAAAATTCCTGCGCAGGGCCGTTGTTTTTGAGTTTCTAAGTTAATAAACCTAAACCATAAACCCTAAAACCCTAAACCCTAAAACCCTAAAACCCTAAACCCTAAACCATAAACCCTAAAACCTTCAACCGTAAACCCTAAAGTCCTAAACCACAAATCACTGCGTATTGCCAGTGGTTTTGCAACTTCTCTAAGCCATCTTGACTTCGCACAACATCCTCCATTGCAGTGCCGCTTTATGGGTGTGGGCGAACGTCCGGGTTGAGGCGAACATTTTGGGTTACCAAATGTGACCAGTACCAGATGCAAACATGATGACTAAGCATGATGAATCAACATTCTAAGGGTTGCATCTGGTTACATTAAATGTTTTGCCAGTACTAGATTCGTAGACGTCTTATGTCAACATTTGGTAACCCCCATCACCCTTCAGTAGTAGGATGGTACCAGGTAAGATGTCAGCAACACCAAATGTAAACATGAAGTTCCCGCCAGGCTTTACATGGAACCCGTTGATAACCTATGTTGGTACTGGTAATCCATTTTGGTCATCGATTTGGCAACCCGTTTGGTTGCCCATGGGTGAGAACCCTGATTGACCATGATTAACCATGCATAGTGATTAGCAAGGTCAAATGGGAAATCATATTATTCACTAAGCGTTTTCTTACAAATAGCTATTACCCTTATTCCCCATGAAATAGGGAATCTACTGTTGATAACGGAAAGCTTCTCAATCACTATGGTTACCTTCTGTTCCCCTTAAAACCATTATGAACCATAGTGATTGCCAAAGTCAAATGGCCAATATCTAAACCCTTGACCCTTATGAATAACTTATGAATGAATGGGTAACCCTTACCATGATTCTAAAGGTCAATGACCCTTACCATGGTTACCATGGCTGATGGCTTACTAATGTGGCTAATATGACCCTTACCATGGTAACTGCTCTGTTGAGAACTTCTGTTCAACCCTTACTCAACCCTTATTAACCCTTGTTAACTCTTGTTACCCCTTACTAACCCTTACTGAACCCTGACTTAACCCTTACTGAACCCTTACTTAACCCTTATTAACCTTGCTGAGCCATTGGAATCGATTGATAACTTCTGCTCTTCGCGCCTGAAGTCCCGGCTGTCGATCTTGCATTCCGTCAGCTCCTCCTGGAGTTGCGCAGCAGCAGCTTCTGCGGCCTGGCTGTCCCGTGCCGGGGCCACGGGGCCGAAGGACGGGGAAGGATGGGGAGGGCCGGGCGCCTTGGAGGAAACGAATCTTCGTTGGGGTAGCACTGGGTCATCCCTGAAATCATAGGAATCTCCAACGCAACTGCGGTGACTTTGAGTTGGTGTTGATGGTGTCATCTCCAGCACCTGGATCGCAATGAGCCACCCGTTACTGCACCATCCGATTCAAGGCGCCCACTTGCCGGGCTTGCCTGTACTGAAAGGGTGAAAATGATCAAAGCACGGAGGTTTCCCTCACCCAAAGGCGTTCTCATGGATGATCATGGCTGATCATGAGATATTCCGATTTTACCATAGCTACTGTTGTCCTGCACGAACTGAGGGTGGTTTGTGGTGGTACGTCCATTTTATCAAATTAGTTCACCAAAGGACATATGTTCGCTGAAAGTGCTCGTCATCTCCCTATTTGAAAGCAATAAATCCAGGTTTTGTCCGGCAGCAAAAGCCATCATTTGATAGCTATAGATAGCTATAGTGGTTCCTTGCAGCCTTAGGACGCCCTGTTGCCCGGCCTTGGCACGAAGCTGTTCAGCCTCAAGTTCTCCATGTTCCGTATGGAGGTGAGCAAACTCCTGCAACGGTTGGTTAAAGAGTTGGTTATGATTATTAATGATTGAATAAGTCGGTTGAATAGCTTGGTCCAATAGTCAGTTTATGATATGTTGATGATGGTTCGTGATTGTTTATGGTGACAAATGTTGAAATGCTGACTATGGTTTGGTTCTGTTTGTCTGGTTATTAGTTAGAACAAGTGCATCTTGGTCAACAAATAGTGCTTCATGTTGGCTGATAGCAAAGGTGATTCACAATAGTAATTATAGTCATGGCCAGTCATGATCGATAACAGTGGTCAATGCTGGCTGACAGTGCCCAATAAAGTTCATAATGGTTCACAGTGTCAAAAAGTGGTCTGCTCAATACAGCCTGGTAATTATGGTTGGTAACAGTGATACGGGATAAGAAATGGTTGATGATGATCGATAACTGAATTGCGGTGATGAACATTTCTAAATGACTCGGTCATATTCGATGGATAAAGGTTATATAGTCATTGCCAGTAATCTCCAACAATGACAGCTGCTTAAGGACCTCTAAAATCCTTTAGTGATAAACATCCATACGCAGCCCTTCCTATCCACAATCAACTCGCTAGATTCGCAAGTCTGAAAGCCACAACTGTGATACAATTCTTCCTCTGCGTCCACAGCAGTCATTTGGACTTTGTGACAGGGATCGTGAAAAATAGCAGATGCTATACTATGACGGGAATCTAAAGGATATCAATATGATGCCCTAAATTCATCTTTAAAGAACTTGCCTTGGACTTGATGAGATGTCTTGTGATGAATTACTTCCAGTTTCATTATATTTAATCTTGGACTAATGAAATTATATGAAATTATCAAGAATCAATCAGATATAATCAGAACACCCGGATCTGTGTCCTCTTTGATCTTCTGCACTGACTCAGCCAGGCTGAAACTTGCTAAGCTGCTTCCCCAGATCTGTTCCAAGGCCACCCGAGCAAGCCAGCGCCAGGAGCAGTCGGCGCCATGTTTGCAGCCCACCACGGTGCGGGGAAGTCTAGGGACTAGCCGTGCTCTGCCCCGTAGACCGACGGCAGTGGCGATTTGTTTCTCCAGTGGAGTGGCGATCGAGTTGGGGATCGGTGTCAAAATCGGTTCCCTCAACTCCTCCTCCAAAGATCTCCGGCCGAAATCCGGCGATGCAAGGATCTGCTCCTCCAAACTGTGATGCTCGATCTGTCGGGATGCTGCACTCTCACGGGGAACGAGTTCCAAGCCACTCACTGCAGATAATCTTCGACCTGCTGAGTCTACCGTGGCTGGCGCATGGCTCTTGGCGCTAGTAGGTCTGCTTCTGCTGGGTGCACTCAGATCCGACCAGCTCGCAGTGGCAAAATCCGCCTCGTAGGTGACGGAGCTCCGTGGTGCATCGCCACGACTGCCGGCCGACCGGGCGCTCCAAGGCCGTTGGCCCCGGGGCGAATCGCTGACTGCGGTTCCAGCGCTCGTTGGTCGGGTGGAGGCACGGCTGCTTTTCGCACCTGGAGGCACCGGTATCTGCTGCAGCCCATGCATCGCTTGCTGCGGTGATCTGCGGTCTTGACTGCCACGGCTGAAGTGTCATGACCTCACCGATTCGTGCCACATGTCCGTCCACACGGGTTTTGCCAAACCTGCATCCTTCATCTTTGTTCACCAACGTTCTGTGAACATTTCTCTGTTTTGATGGATTGCCATGCAATTTCCCCATTTCCGGATCTATGAGCATCTTAAGAAATTTGGTGAAATTTAAGCTGGAAAAATGAAAACACATATGCGTTTTTACGACAACTTGTCAGTGATGAGTTAATGTTGAAAACCGGCAAGTATCATTAGGATGGTTGTTACACAACTTAGACTGGAAACCAAACATGAAGTTTCAGTTTGACTAAGCCGTGCCACTTATATAGTGGAAGGACTTGTAGAAGAAAATCACTCTGTTTCTTACTGGACCACTGGCACTAGTTGATCAATGATTGGAGTACCCAACAACGACCAACAAGACTTTGCATGATCACTCAACTAGCTAAAATGGTTAATATTGAACGGCGGTTCAGTGGATGTTTGTTCGTCATTTGATAGTTGCTTATGGTTCTTTAATGTTCTTTAATATATTGTGTTGCAATCATGGCAATCAATAGCAATCACCTTTCTTTGAAGGAATGCCCCCACCAAGCACATGGCAAAAAATTCGATTTTGCTCACTGCCCAGAACGGCACTGCCATTTCCCTGCGTGGTTGTCCTACGACGCAGTGGTCAGCCCCCGCTGACGAGCATGTTGGATTGCCCATCCGGTTGTTCAGCCGGAAGTTCTACCAGTTTGAAATTTTGCACGAAAAAACAAGCGACCTGCTGCGGATTGCCTATGATTGCTCTAAGCAACACGTCGTGAATAGCTATTCTCATCCCTGATCGCGTCCCACACAAGTACTACCCGAGCCAACTTTACCCAGCAGTGAAGGGGCTTGACTGCACCAAAGAGTTGGCGAATGTCCATGTGTCAAACAAGTAGCGAAGTAACCATGAATAACGGTGATGAACTAGCAAGACTGTGCTTCAAATACTTCATCACTTCATCATCTAGTGTTTATATGTGCATCTAGTGTTTATACTGGCTCCAGCCTCCAGCTTTCACAATTTCGAACACTTTCGAGTTTCCAGCTTGGTTGCCACCAGCTTGGTCGATGGAGCAAAAGATACGCGCAACATTGGAATGCAGGTTGCAAGGTCCAAAGGATGTCAAGGCAACCTTTTAGATCCTTGTAGTATCAGTTTGGCACACATATTGCCAGCACTAAAGAGGTACATAGATGCACGATGATGCACGTATACTTGCCATTATACGTGTGGAATCATGGCTAGGATCTTCAAATCCGCATCTCTCAGCAAATTGCGGAACCTCGTCATTGACCCACTGCTCAGGGAGCAAGCAAGACCTTGGGCTGCACACATGATCCCTGAAGCTCATCAAGAGACACAGTCCCATCATGGATGGTAATGTAGTTCCCAGGCAGCACAAGGCCCTACCTGAAAAAGAACTGGGGTGCGCGGACTCTGTGTATGAGTCTATCTTAGATTGCTTCATTGAGTCCCTGAACGGGCTGGATTTCTTAAATAAGAGCACCGACAAATGCTTTCCAACATTTTACCATGATCATTTGTGGTGGATGACCGGGTGTATCATGGCAAGCTGGACCCATTGACTGCTCAGACCCGAAAGGAAGCCAGCCACTCCTGCTGTTTTTCCCTTCAAACACACGCAATAGGTATGTCTCATGATCATCAATGATCTGCATCCGACACTTCGCTGAGCACATTAGCGAAAACGTCATTCGGTGACATCCGAGCAATTTTCCGGTTTTCAGTGTGACAACCTTCATAGGCTGCGGTGCTTCTCTTCACTTCTGTACTTGACACAAAGTTATGAACTCTGCAACAGAACTGGGCTCGCGATCAGCAAAGTGATATGAAAACTCGGGGCCGCGATCCTTCCCGCGCATGCAAGTTCAACTGGCGGATGCTCCCTACCTTAGTATACCCCCACCGTCAACATACCTCAGAATCATTAGAAATTATTCCAGCATGGTTGCACATACATTCCCAAAATGATTCTGGGACGTGGTAGGTTGGTTGGGGTCATTTCAAGCTATTTTTCAACATGCGCTTACGAGCTCTACAGGGCAAGGTGCCCAGAATGATTCCATGCAAAGTTGATAGGGTCCCTCCCCCCCTGCGTGCTTCTAAATGATTCCATGGAAATGATTCCAGAAAAATGATTCCAGTAACCCACGGTATGCCCCGGAATCATTTCTTAAGGCAGGGGGCATACTGGCGGCTTGAAACATTCTAAAGTACCTGCCGCCCGCTAAAGCGCATCTTCAATAGAAGTCACACTCCAAACTTCCAGAGATCCAACTTGTCACAAACAGCGTCTCTTTCCGGAATACGATGCAATACCCACAGACTGAGTACCCTCTGCATTACCTAGGGTCAAACGGGTGCCTAAAAGACTCGTGGGAATCACGGAGGCTTGAATCTCAGGAAGCCTCTGGGAGGTTCTGAAAATTCTGACGTCTGCAGCACTGTCGAGATGCATTTTGCCCTCGAACAGACAGCTTCCTTGAACAGTGATGGTGCAACTTTTACAGCTTCCGGCCTGCTCAATTACACCTCCAGCCCGGCGCAACGAATGAAAATGTACCATGGAATTGGCAGCAGCGGCGCTTTTTGCCCCAGATGTGCATTGTGTTTCCTGTTCTTGGCAGCTAGTTCTGGTATCTACGCATGGTAATCCACACAAAGATGTTTATGGCAAGTTGCCGAAGAAACATGAAGAAACCGTCATAGCCACTGCTACCCAAGTGCTTTTATACCTCTGCCGGCTTTTCACACCTGCACAACGAAGCACCACCACTGGACAAGTGGGAAGACGCTAAGCTGCTTCCAGCTGCAGTAATCTCGAGCTCCCTGAGGAAAAGTTCAATGAAACTGTAGGCGCACCTCATTGCTTACATCTACTGGTTGGTGGTTTCAACCCCCATGAAAAATATCTGTCTACCAGGGAAAATTTAAAAAAAAGTTGGTTTCCCGCGACTTTGCGGTTCCCATGTGCCTTTGAGAGTCATGGTTGCGGGCACCTTTTTCTTGCATGTTGACTCGAGGGTTACACTGATGGTGGGTGTATTTTGACATTGCAGTATAGAACTTCGTTGAAACTGGTACTGCCAAACTTGAATCCTGTTTAAATCGTGGCCGTTGTTTCTGAAGCTTTCCCGTTGCATTCGGAAACTGGCATGGTCAATCTTCATGGTTCGAAACTGGTATCGTAAAATTCGAAATTGGTATTTTGGAACGTGTGCTACCAAACTCCAAAGCTGCATTTTTGAAAGAACGAAAAAATCACAGTTGTAAAAGTGAAAACGTGAAAAAATGTCTTGAAAGTCGTGTTGTGAAATGCGGAAATCTATTTTGATTATTTTGAAAACCGTCTTATGGCACTGGAAAGTTGTTGCCACTCCGGTTGTGAAACATGGTGAAGCTGCAAAAGTCCAGTTTGCAACTGGTTTCCTGGAACTTGCTGATGGTTTGGTTCAGTCTGCGGTTGAGTATAAGATCGGTTGGTGTGGGTGGCATCCCACTTACCATAGTTTCCTATGTCAGCGTTGAAAAAACACATGAAAACACACACGTGTTTTGACCTGACCTGCAGGTAAATCCACGTTTTGTCAATTCAACCATTCAAAGTTCCATTTTACAGCTTCAACACACTTGCAAACCAGTTGCTGGGTGCTTCTTGCAGCCAAAATCAAGTACTGGCATTTATTGGAACATCTGCTGCAATGCCCTATTAATTGTGCCAACCTCCTTTAGGTATTTCTTCCAGCAATGCTGCATCTGTTGAATGCAGTGCATGTGTCCGGGTACATGGGGTGCACCCCAACTCATCGTCCATGCTATGCCCACACGGAGAGGAACTACGACCGAGGAATCCACGGAGTTGGGTAGGACTTGCGCAAGACAAAGAGTTGGACCGAACGGCGGAGGCTTCGCGTTCAACATAGTTCCTACATCACGCATCGCACATTGCATACAGCAACAAAGAAAGTAAGAGCATGCCAAACATACATAAACATACAACGTAAAACTCGTAAAACATTAATAAGACATGTTTGATATCTAACTTTTGCTTTTGCGAGCGCAAATCTAGGTAGCTACGCGGGCCTACTTGGCACACAAGTCTTACAAGCTTTATTGATCTTTATTTATTGTGCACGTACGTGTGTATGAATGTATGCGTAAGGCCGGTTTCAACCATACAGTACAAGAAATATGTGGAAATAAACATGCAAGATGACTAAAACGATAAAACGTATAAGACCACCAGGCAAAATCAGGCAAACAAGAATGCTGAGATCTCAAATGTTCACAGTGAGAGCTCGGGAAGAAAACTGATGAAAATGGTGAAGCTGTTGGCCCTTTAGCCTCGCTTGGGTGCCTCAGCAAGCCTCGATCATGGCGACCCCTGGGGCGAAGGGCGTCCTGTCATGTGAGGATTGAAGAAAGCCATGGACCATGTCGGCCAGTTCCTTGGCTGCTTGGGGCCCAAGGTGGACCAAATCCACGGTGACTCCCAGGTTTCGCTCCTTTTGGATCTCGGCCAAATCTCGGCGCAAGATGTGCATGTCCCAGCACAGGAGGCAGCACCAAGCGAAGAAGTCCATGCCACTGTAGGGCCGGCCCTGACCACCATGAGGCAAAGCTTCACAGGCAGAGTAGGTTTGCTCAAAGAGTGGCAGGTATGTGCACCTGCCTCCTTCAGATGCTGCAACTTTGCGGACCACTGCCGCGAACTCAGCTGCCCTTTGGTTGGCCTCTGAGTGGACATCCTCCCCCAACACTGGTGGAGAGACCAGGGCAACCCTGGCACCAGCCTTCAGCAAGCGATCCTTGATGTCAGTCAAGGTCTTCTCATAGGTCTCCAAGGAAGGGATCTCTGGGAGATCGCCAAAGACTTGGTACATGAAGCCCTCAACGGGTGAAAGAGCTGCTTTCAAGTCATTGGTGCCCACCAGCACGGTGACATGAGATGGCTGGCAAGCAATGACTTCATCGATTCTCTGTTGGATGTTCTGGGAGCATTGCATGTTCACACCTGCATTCAGGACCAAACCCTGTTGCCACTCTTCCCTCAATGAGCTGACCCAGTCTGCTGAGAGATTTCCGCGGGTGATGCTGTCACCCAAGCAAACAATGGGTGAGCTCCCTCCTGTCGCGACATCCTCTCCATGGTTGCCAACTTTCTGCATGAGGAGTTCCTTCTTCTTCCTTCTCAAAAAGGCTTTTGGAGTGTGTCGGTCATCATCCATGGTGGCAACCCTCAATATGGACATCCCTGAGATCAGAGCTGCCCATCCAACACATGACACAACAGGATCGCTGCAGAAGGAGGCAGCATCCTCCCACACCTTTCGTGCTGTCCTAGGGGACCTGCGCACAGAGGGTCGGCCAAGATACCTGTTGGGAAGGACCCCAACGTGTCCAAGGCCCACGTGCACTGGCGCCCTAACCAAAGGCTGTGGAAGGATCGACATGACTTTGCTCAGCAAATCCCAAGTGCGAACTTCGAGCCTCACAACCTGGAGTGTAAAACGGAAGCATGAATGCAGGACCAAATAATCAAAGCACAATCTTTCCATGGACGCATGAAACATCATTGCATAAACATAGCATTGGCACACACATGTGTGTGTGTGTGCACGCATCGGTTTCAAATTTTGGAACGTGAAGTTCGCAATCTCAGAGCAGAACAAATCTCTTCGTGTCAGCGTCGCGTTGTAACGAACACAAATCACCTGCATCTCCAAGGTGCAAGAGAACAAAGCACTGCGATTCACGCAAATTTTCGGATATGGCTGTGGGTCCAAACCCTTGTGTTCCGGGTGGACAGCCCAGAGATGACCAGAGTAGGTACGTTTATTGGTATGTGCACCTCCTATCAACAATATCGTTCTTGAACTGCTATTCTCTCTCCATCCCGCAGGTCCAGGCTGGAGGTGAAAAGACAGCCACAAATTCCAGGAAAAAGATCCATCCAGCAGTATTCATCTGTCTATTCACCACCCAGCCTTGACCAGGCGGCCACGACGGCCACGGTGCCTCCTCGGGCAGCTGCAAGAGTTTCTGCTGATCGAAGACGTCGTCCAGGAGATGATCCTGGAGGCGGGGGCACCGATGACTCGAAGCGTGCCCGGCTCCCTGGCTCCCGGGGGATGGGAACCCCCTGGGAACCAGTGGGAAGCCTGTGGGGGCACACAGGACTGGATGTCTCATGAGACCAACATTCTGCAAGCAGCACAGTTTCGAAAGCAGCACAGTTTTCTCACTTTTTGGCTATGACGGCACAGTTTCAAAGAGGTTCAGGCGATACGCTTTTAGGCCATAAACTCTCGTGAGAACCACTGCAAGAGAACGGTACCCAAGTACGGCAGGGACGCTGATGCCACCGCCTTCATTACAATTGCAATAATCGCAGGTTGGTGGTCATGACCCAAAAATTCAAAACAATTAACAACCACGATCCCAATCAGTGTGGTTGATTGAGCACAAGTCAGATCATCGACCGAAACCACCAACCCCAATAAGTTGGCCCTGTTAAATGGCTAGCAATCTGACCACACCGTGCCGTGCTTCGCATGCCCAGTGTACGCTTTCTCGCGCTTTGACCTGTCACTGTCTGGCATAATCACTGGATCACCATTCGTGGAAATCACCCAGCATTACCCACCAATACGCATGCATAATAATGCTCTTTCCATCACACAAATGCGTTATAGGAAGTAGTAAAGAAGCAAGGGGCACTGCCAAGGATTTAGTATTGGATGCTGTATGAATTGATTTTAGGATGTATATTTGGACGCTGCAAACGCTGGTCTTTGAAACGTAAATTTGGGAGCTGATGTTCGCAGATGTTTACCCACACAACCTAAGCACTGCCGCAACCACCAGCCGAATGAACACGCTGTCAGTTTGTAATCACATTACATCTTAATGTTACAGGGTCATTCATGTTGTGCCTGTATGACGTCAACCAACTCCCAGACAGTGCTGAGGTCAAATGGCTTCATCTAGTCCCTAGGCTGGCCGTTAAGATCTATGTGGGCAAAGGTCGAAAACCGGTACCCTGGGTGAACACTGCAAGGATGAAGAGAATAGTCTTTGACAGTCTTTGCTGTGATGTCTGCACACTCAAATTTGAGGGTGCCTGGTTATGACCAATGCCATGTCTTGAAGGTTGAGCAAGTTCCTCCGCTTTGCGGCGCTATCACAAAAAGGTCTCCAGGGCATTTTGTACTAGATTGGATCTCAAGCACCGATGCTGGAATCTAAAGGAAGAAAGGTTTTCGGTGATGGCCAAGGAATTGAACACGAAAACCATCAAACAACTGCACTTTTGGCTTTCCATGGTGGGTAAAAACACACCCAAAACTGTCAGTACCAACAAAATGGCGGTAGCATCATATTGTGGCCGAGGCTTCCCCGTGATGGTTGCCCAATAGCCCAATAGCCTGCCCAATGAGTCAGTACCATCAGGTACCATCTATGCGCTCTGCCCTGGGCCCTTTCCTAAGCTGGGCAACTTTGGCCACAGAGTCGCGGCGAGACCAGCATGCTGACGCCGGGAGGTTTGCCACGACTGTCGCAAGTCACTAAACCACGCGACCGCTTCACTGGATGTGAAGATTTACTGCCATAGAATTGATGGTTATGGTTTCGCAGAGCGCCGCAGCTACGTGGCTGCCATGCAATAAAATAAAGTGATAAAGCGGCTATAAACATCCTCATTGTCTTTTGCTGATATTCATTGTAGATTTATGGGCATTGGCTTCCTGTAGATTTTCCCAACCAATCCACTGCGTACTTGCAAGATCTCACTGCCGCAGAGTGTCCTTTCCTGTTTGTTGATCTTGCGACAGGTCGTTGGGATCAAAAGATCCAGCCACAGCAACAAGTGGGCATGCACTGATACAAATGGAGTGCGATTCAAAAATGGTGGTTTGTTCAAATAAAGGGACCCCAAAAATGGTTGGCTCATGGCTACGAATGGTTACATAATCAATTATGATTTAGGGGTGTCTTGATAAACAACCATTGGAATCAAATAAAGGAAGAACCGTCTGATAAAGTGTCGCAATGCTTCCTCTTTTGGTGTGTGTGTGTGTGTATTCAATCATGAATGCATGAGATAACAAACAGGAGCACGCCGGCAAACCATCCTGGAGTGGACCGAATATCCTCCTAGGTTCAAAATTGGCAGAAATCAGATATTGGGGATAGATATTGGGGATGGTCCCATTAGATATCCTCTCGATATACTCCAGGGTCACTACCGGCGAAATCTTATTACCTATCTTGGTAACTGTACCTTGATACTTACACTGTACACTAAATATGCCTAGCATCGACAGCGATACCCAGTTGTGTTGCCATTGCTCTGCCAAAAGGCTCCGCTACAAAGGTTCGTTAGGTCCGGCTCGGCAAACTCTCTGCAACCTGCGCTGCCCGGCGGCAACACGGCTGACCATCATTGTCTGCTCTCGTTTGTTGCCTGATTGGTGGTTTGTTCACCCATTCCAAAAATGTGAGTCAATCAACCATCCAAATCTATCTCAAATACGCGGGAAACATGAAACATGCTTAAAACCTTAGTCATGCAAACATGGCTGGTGTTCGAGAAACATTGCCTGACAGGAAGACCCACAATTAGGGAGTAGCTAGTGTTTCGGGGAACTATTCCATGGCAATGATCACCACACTGTTGGCATGCCATTACACCCTTGTTCCAAACAAGTTGCAGCGGTCCCATGATTTTCCTCTGCAGACGAGTTCCCAAATGCGCAAGAGCAGCACCTTTTTGACCAATGCGCTACGGTCGCGGATTTGTGTCAACATTCGCATCATGACTCAGAAAGGTGATTTGATCCAAGCCCAACACACACACACATATAAATCATATAAATATACACAAACTGTTTATGAACCAATCATCGCAACTATACGGTACGATTCACAGACTATATTTTCGGAACCGCCGGCCAGTTTTACACGGTTGGTGTTTGTTCAGCTGGTACAGCTGCTTGACAGACAAGTGGTCAAATCAATGCCAATGGCAGATCCATTTCCAACCCCTACATTTGGTCGACGCCAGCTACAAATAAACTGCTGGTGCATCAAGAGTTGCATCTACCCATTCTGCCACAATTGTCTCCAGGTCATCTCTGATCAGCTTAGCAGAAGCACCTCGATTTCAACGATGGTAGAAAGTATCATACAGGGAGGCCGTTATGGTTGCTGAATGGCTAGTGGTAATAGCGGCTACATGGTGTTTGATCATCGTGTACAAGTTGGAGCTCCTCAGTTGGTTGATCAGCTCTAACTGTAACTCCCAGCTATGATGAATGCAACATGATAGAACTATAGGTGATTAAATGGCTACAAAAAAAATTACGTACCAACTTACAATGCGAGGAGGACCCACCTTGTAATAGGCCCTTCCTTCTGAGACCTTTCTGGATCAGCTAATAGCGAAAGGGAGCAGGCACGTCATCATCCCTGTGACGTTCATGTTGCTGTATTCTTCCTGCGAGGCACGACAACACGACACCCCTGCGTTGGTCATCATAGGTGGGGTTTCCCGCTGCAGCCAGTGATGAGGCGCCCCCATGAAAGGTGATCAATATTCTTGGGCTTATGGCCCAAGGTATGGATCAACACCAAGCAACAAATCAGAAATGGAAAAGAGGAAGTTCAACTTCCAGTGGTAGATGAGACGGTAGTCAAATTGCATACCAACCAACTTACAACCAGGGAGCCCACCACCTTGTATGGGATCCTGATGATTTTGAACCTACTCTGGGTTGTTTCGGGGACCTGCTGTACTCACTCTTAATGTCCGCACATGAGCGTCCACTATTGCTCATCACGATTTCCTTGACCAAATAAACCTCCGTTTTGCTTTTGACACCCCATCGCAAATAGGTGCGCTTCCAAATCATTCGTTGTGGTACCTAATCTCCACAAAATCCAGCTCAAATTCGAAGGTAACTTGATTGGTATTGCACAAAATCCAGTCATACTCAACAACTTTCTGTGAATCCAAACTCTTAACTTATGCTCCCAAGACATCGGGCACACTCCATGTGATCGCTTCATCTCAGTTCAGACTTAGACCGGTCGGCAACGCCAAAGCATCAACTCGTCACTACAGCACAAGGACAACGCAGAACGGCATGGCGTATCAGCAAGAAGTGCATAACTAGCATGGATTACCATGCGGATTACCATGCAAATTACCATGCAAACTACCATGCGGATTGCCATGCAAACTACCATGCAAAGTACCATGCAAAGTACCATGCAAAGTACCATGGGGATTCCCATGGATACTGCTAAGCTGTGCTAAGGGCACCATGGGCGAAGCTACTTGTGAGGTGCCCCTGTCCCATGTCGTGGTTCCCCTGCGCTCCTTCTCAAAGGCAGGTTGCCCGGGCAAGCTCAGCGCTGCCGGCGGCAAAATGGGGGGCGGAGCCTGGTTCCAGCCGCAGGGTGGCCAAGTTCCCCGGTGAAACGAAGATTTTCAGTGGGGAATGATGGGGAAAATGGCATAAACGAAGATTTTGATTCTGATTTCTATGGGGAAATGCTTGCGGAAGGATTCTTGCCGGTCAATTCTGGGTAATTATGATGATTTTTCAGTGTCAGGATTTGCGTGGTGTCATAAATGGTGGTTCCCCCGCTGGTAGTAGGTGCCACCACTCATGTTCAGATTGTCATTGTTGAATCTTGGTCAAAGTTGAACACCATCTTTTGCGTTTGCATCAGGTGCCCCGTTGTTTGTATCAAGTTCGGATGCTTGTGAACTGTGCACACCATGTGATTGTGCACACCCAAGTTCCCACTAGAGTCGCTAGACTTCTTCCGGTTGGAAAACCTCGAGCCTTTTAAGCTCCACCATGACCACTGAGGACCAATCTTTCGTGCGCGTTTACGTCGAGATGTTCCAATGTTCCAAGCATCAGACATCATCAGCGATTGCAGCAAGCACATCCAGGCAGTTTCGCGGTGCTAATCATGGCGATGGTCTGTGAAAGGTGGACTCTATCAGCTTGCCAGTGCAAAAGCGCCTGTGCCTAGGGGGAATATCGCTTGTATAAAACTCTTTTCTGGGTTTGTCAATGAAGGTATCCCAGCATCCCCCATCCAAACATGATGCTGCGAATTAAGCGTATCGCTACCATTGACCACCTGTCATTTCAAAGATTTTCAAAGGGTCAAGCAATGCGATGGCACCTCTTTGACTGCTAGACGCAGCTTTGCCACCTTGTCGCCTCAATGCACAGACTTGTCTCAAACATATCCTGGTGCCTGCTGGGTGTTCCACATTCTTCCGCATTGAATTGCTAGCACTGCGACCCACACGCATGCAGTCGTCATGCAACAACACTCTCACAAACTAAAACTTTTTGTTAACAAACTATCACCAACTGCCTTTCAATGAACTTCACTGAAACACTCTCAGTTCAATGAACTTCATTTTTCTCCGACTTTCCCAGGGCCCAACTTTCTTCCGGGACGGCCCTGGCCCTGCCCACCCTAGGCATCCCTGGGTGCCCTTCCACCGAGGTGCTGTGATCCTTGGCTTTGCATTCTTCCAAGGCGCTCTGCGCATTGTGCCGATCCTCAAAGACCTGGCGCTCGGCACATGGGGCCCCACATTCCCCTCCCCCGGTGGTTGCTGCCCGCCCTTCTTTGGGTGACAGGAACCCCCAATGGGACCACCACGTAGGCATGACCATGGGCCAAGACAGGAATCCGAGGTTATGCCTATGCGGCTATGCGCATAGATTTGCACCGTATTGATCCACAGCCATATTGATTTACAACAGCTATCCACGGCTGATATTCAAAAAAGACTTGGTGGAACATATTGATAATGATTCCTATCTAGACACTAAGAGTTGATGATCATCATCATTGATAATGATTGATTCATGACTGGTAGTCATCAATGCTGGCCCCAACAGCTCACGTAGAGCTGATCTCAGTCAATGTAGCCGCCCTGTGCATCTGCCGAGCTAATGCTTGGCGCTAGTGGGAATGAAACAACCAGCGAGTGAATTAACGATGAACCAGCTGTTATCATGGTTAGTTCCTTAAATGAAACCGCTAGTTATCATAGTTAACCCATTTTCTCACATGAAACCATAGTGAAACATCCATCAAGCAGTTTTGTTCCCCTGGCTCAGGCGGAGTCATAAGCAGGCTCACCTTCAGCAAGCACTCGATACGGTGAGAAGCACCAAGATCCAACCGCCTGAGAATCGCTTGGTGGTGCTGACCCTGGCTGTCTTGAAAGATACGCCAAGGACTATGCCTGTTGCTACTTTAAAGATCCAGTTGCATGGTTGATGAACTTCAGTTAGTTGAAACCCAGTCGGGTTGTCAGCAAATGGTGTGTCCCAAATGGGCAATGGAAACCACCTACTTCGAAACAGGCAAATGCAGACAAAAACGCCAGCCAGCATCGACCAAAGAATGTCCCGGGTTTACTCACACAGGTCAAGCACCAGTGTGACATGTTGGCATTCAAGAAATCTCCCGATTGAGCAAGCAAGCATCGTATGCCACGGCAGGTGTGACAGAAAACATAGCTGACAGCTGCCTTTTTCTGAGCAAACTGGGCTGCCGGCTTTGAGTACAGAAGCTTGATGGAAGCCGTAGTAGCCTGCGTGTAAGTTTCATTTGCCTGGCGTGCACGGTGAGTCATAGGAGTCTATGTGAAGCTTCAGGATCAAGCAGCATGCTATAACGATGATGCGGAAACATCACAAAATGCCAAACAATGCTCACAAACCAGGGAAAACATGGGAAAACTCATCAAATTTTAGGGTGTCATTAAAACAAATCACGTGTAGATCCACATATACCCTCTGGGAAACTTATCCGGACTATGTTCTAACTATTTTGCAGGCAGTGCTAGCTGGAGGATGGTAAGGCCCTCGCTTCTGCGCATGCAAGCTGCACTTACAAGTTAGCCCGTGCTCAGTTCATGTTGGCTGATGGTAGATCACGGTTAGTATACGGTTAGTAGTGCTCAATAATGAGTGACCATGGTGGATGATAATGAGTGATGGCTTGATGGTGATGGTTTCTGAAGAGAGCTTCCCACCTGTGCAGCAGTCAGTTTGCTAGGAAATCACCAACCATTTTTGGTATCAATTGAAACATGCCATCAAAACATGTGATAGCATACAGCGCCCAGGGGTGTCGACCATGCATCATGCACTTATCTCAACCGACTGACGACACCCATGGTAGGACCCCAACTATTGATATTGATTGGTTTCGCTCGCCAGCGCAACCCTCAAACCAGCCAGGCAGGACGATGCGGTAACACTCCTGGTAGTTGTGCCATGCCCTGTTTGCCTGATCCCAGGGCAGGGGGTGAAGGTGACCATTGCCCACAGCTGGTTATCTGACTTACGGAGCTTGCTTACCAAGCAGGACCATCCTCACAATGATGAACCATCAACAAGCGCTATCAACTACAGTATTAAGACATATGAATATGACGATCATTGACGATCTATAAAGCAAGCCTAAGCACTATCAGCCATTGTGAACAAACATTCAACATGAACACTAACTGGCACTCAGAGTGTCACAACACCGGTGGCTACTTGTCACAAACTTCATACTAGCAGTTATCCAGCATTTTTTGCACCCATCCTGGACCTGATTTGTGAAGGAATTGCTTAAAAGTTGTCGCAGCGCCTGCTTGCTTTCGTCACAAAAGGATCGTTCGAAGCTGCCCTGTGCTGTGTTGCACTCGGTGGTCTTCAGATCCAGCTTGGCCTGACCAAACGGCTGGACCTCGGTGCCTTTGGAGGACACCGGCCCAGATCATGGTAAAAACCAATCCCCATAGCTCCACAAAAAAAAGAACAGAAAAGGAGCTGAACTATACTGTATAATGGCATCGAAAAGCAACCGCAGGAATACGTTCACAGAAAATCATCACAGACATCAATGCATCCATGCACATAGATTACCACATGTGAAGGATATCATGAAGAAAAACAAGAGATCCACTTGTTTCCCTGTTGCTGTGTCCAGCCTTCTCCGCAGCACACGGGTCCTTGCGCCGGCAGAATCGGAGTGTGGGAGAGCCAGGTTTTGCATGACAGTCGTCGATTGGTGGTGGATGATGGCTGGTCAAAGCACTAATGATGGTCAAACCTTGGTTACTCAACGTTGAAACTATGTATAATGGTGGCTAATCCTGCGTAGATGACGGTTAACACCAATCAAAATACTGTGCCCTGAGCTTGCAAACTTAAACTCAAATTCTTAAACTATCTTAACCTGATAAGAAACTTCAGTAAGTAAAGCATAGTAAAGCCAGTAAGCAAGTAAGAAAATGAGTCTGCAGCAATAACACACTAGGCTACATGCTGGTCCACAGCGGCCGCTCCTCGACTGACCCAGCACATCTTGCCTGGCATCACGTGGGCCCAGGACCAACGT
Organism: Symbiodinium kawagutii; assembly: GCA_009767595.1. Taxonomy (NCBI): domain Eukaryota; class Dinophyceae; order Suessiales; family Symbiodiniaceae; genus Symbiodinium; species Symbiodinium kawagutii. Next base: position 625,287 of record VSDK01021573.1, read on the forward strand.
GGACCAACAAAGAACAAACCATGCAATATGGTGGTTTCTCAGGATAGGGGACCCCCAAATCATCCACTATGAGCCATTTATAGTAATAAACCAGCCATTTTTGGGATTCCCTATTTTGAGAAACCCCAGGTTCATTTCCGGGGGTCAGGGCGTCCAATGGTTACATTGAAGCGCGTCAGTCAGGCAATCTCTTGGAGCAAACTATTGTCCCAAAGCCAAGGTGCAATCTGATCTTAAACCTAAAATCTTTGAGCAAGCTGGAACCGCATACTCTGACATGACATTTTTTCGCAAAGAAACAGGCATGAAACAAGACAGGATAGCCAGGAAAAATGGAAACATGCAGGGCAAAACCATAATATGGCTTGTGAATCAACACAGTTCTAAACAACGCCAATTGGGTCAGGAGACTGGTTGCAAGTGAGATCGGGTGGTCTCAGCCGTTTCTTGTGCAGTTTGTCAAGCTGGTCCATAGAAATGGTATCCGTCCGAAATAATGAGCCCTCATAGTGACCAAGCAACAAGTGAAACAAGTGACTTGGTATGTTTCCAAAAGAAGTTCGTCATCAGCACTTTTACAAGGCACCATTTTTAACTACGTCGGGAAGGCCTTGAACCTATGTCATATTGACTGCCATGTTTAACCATGATTTTTCTGCAACTGTAAAGTGCAGTTATCCATCGTTTGCCATCAGTTTGCCTTTCATTGAGCACTATTGGCTGTTGTTAAGCATCATTATTCACCACATTCCCATCATTCAGCCATCATGTGTCATCATTTAGCTGTGGTTAAGCATCATTTAGCTATTCAATGAGCACAATTCCTATGGGTTCCCCCTCACCAATGAGGGCTTGACATGGAGGCGCAGCTGCTAAATCCAGCTGTTTCAGCAGCCGCGATCCTTCATGGCCAGGTATTTGGCCAGCTCCTCTTCCCAATATGACCTCAGCAATGCGCATGGCATGTCCACCGTTCTGTTCGCAGGATTTAAGCTCACGGTGATCATGGATTATTAGATGCTGACTGGGCGAATGAATGATCACTTCAATGGATGATTTTCACTTGTGGATTGCACAAGTGCTCAGAGGTGGTGCACCGTGGTTGCTTCAGTCATCAACGCGCCATAACCAGCCACGGTCACGGTGTCCCAAACACTGCGAGGTGAGCCACTGCTGCTGCTGGGCCGGCTGGGGTGCTTAGGTGTATGGCTAACAGTGGTCAATATAATAATGGCAAGAATCATGGCTAGGAACTGTTTTTAGACTTTACATCATAACATTTCCGATGCTGGTTGAAACCGACAATTATAATCCTACCCTCTGGTAGCTATACACCCCGCCCATCGAAATCCAGCTTGAGGTGATCCATCCCTTGACTTTCTATGGCCACATTGATCCACCGAACGGTAATCACCCACTAGCCGCTAGCCATCATCAAACACCAACTGGTTGGTGGTTTCAACCCCCATGAAAAATATTCGTCAACCAACCATTTGTTAATGATTACTAGGGAAAATAAAAAATGTCTGTCAAACCACCAGCCAGCCAACCATTACCCACGATCTGAACCGCACATGGCTGGAGGTCCAGCCGGCGGCATGGGCTTCCAAGCTTCATTCGGTGCAGGTAGAGTTCAAAGGTCTCCTGCCCAGCGACAGTTGGAAACATCCTCCGCGGTAGTTGTTGGAGTTGCCCTTTGGGTTTCAACTAGCTTGGAAGCTAAAAATCCCTATTTGTCATAGATGCACAATTACAGGGATGGATTTTTCAGGTTAGTGTGACGGTACACTTCTTGACGGCCAACTCACAAGAATGATACTCTCTACTGAGGGCCAATTGAGGGTCAACAAGTCAATCCCAATCATGGCTGCCCAGTAAGAGTGTCCAAGTTTGAAGGAAAAATCAGGTTATACCTGAGTGAAAGTCAACTGCCGGAAACAGAACTACAAGCCATCATGGCTTGTCATTTAATCAAATATCAGTACTCAGCTCACGTTCATGTTAGATTCACACTGATGGCCGGCTAAAAATTGACATTGCCATCGACGATCCAAACTGGAAAAATGTGTCTGGTACCCATCCACCACCCATGCTGATAAATCTCCCAGATATGGTTGGCCATCACTGCCTTTTCACCATTACATATCATATAAATAGCTTATCAATCAAAGTCGATGGCCAGTGTCAACTATTATCAAGCACCACTAATTAGTTTCGTAAGCTCTATCCACCATGATCGTTTCGGATATGACTGTCCGTCCTTGCCTAGCATTATCCATGATTGGCATTGATTCAATACCCACTAGTTACCATTGCTAATCGTCATTGACTATTAGCAACAAGCATCATCAACCGTATGACAATAATGAATTACTATCAACAATCATTAGCGACCATAAGCCCTCATTCAGCACAAGCTACATACCTTTTATCACCATTGCTAAGCACATGTTGTGTCTGATTGTCCACAAAAATGTCCCCGCTCTGCTCACAAGCGCTGCGAACACTCAGCGTCGGCATCGCTCCCCAGGAGGCGTCTGCAAGCACGTCGCGCCGGCATCCGAAATCTTCGTGGCCTGAAACCCATGAGAGTTGGGCCAAGTTGGTTTGTACAGCAACCGATTTAGTGTACAATTGCAAGGTAGGCCCCCTTTACTTGATGTATATGTCATGGTATGTACAAATTGCAAAGCAACAAGAACAACAGCTAGGATTGACAAGATATATGATGGATATGTCAAAGATGTATGATTGACCTGCATTCAAGATTTCTACCAATCAGCTCGGTCATTGCATGAACAGGTCCTCACATCGACAAGAACCCCCTACCGGACGACTTCCGGACGACAAACCAATCCAAATGTCCTTCATGATGCAAACAAAGTTGATCACTTTGCACTGCTAGGCATTCATATCTATTCATATCTGCAATCTGATCATTGAGCATTGCTTAATGAGTCACACCGGTGAATCCTTAGCCAACTGGGACCCACCTTTTTCGCAAACCCACGTCACGTGCTTGCCACATCCGTGGGAACGCACCTGCAAGGCCGGCCATCCAGAGCAGTCCTTGGCCTGGCGGCGTGGCAGGTGAGCTGTTGGCGATGATCGCAGGTTTTCTCGTTTGATAAGGGGTATTGATGTGATTCATAAAGGGGTTTATTCACATCAATACCAAAGAGAGTAAGGGGTTGTCATTCACGTTGATAAGGGGTTAATACCCCATCTCGTTTGAAAAGGGGTTTTTTCATAACAAAAAATGAGTGATTCATAAAGGGTATTCGTCTTGTGTGAACATGATGGAGAATGATTAATGAAGGGAACAATGGCTTATCAATATATCAAGGGCATGGTACACCCTTATGATATAATAATTTACTAACCATAATGGTGAATGGTATTAAACAATGATTAATCAAGGGCATGGTTCCTTGTTTCCATGGATAACTAGATAGACCCACCTGTGCACCGGATTTCCTCACCCCAAACAAAGAAACCAGGTGAGATCACCTGCAAAGGTGCCCTGAACGTAGTGCTAAGTGAAAAGCTTCTCTTGAAACCCTTCGTTTGAGACAGCTAGTCCCATGATGTCCCAAGAAGAAGTCGTATCTAGATGTACTGTCTTTGGTGGTTTCTTGAAATAGGGGTACCCCTAAATCATCCAAGTCATCAACCATTTTCAGTACTAAACCATCCATTTCATGGGTTCCCCCACCCCGACAACACCCCACCCAGATCCATTTAGCTCATAGTTGGGACATGTTGGGACTGATCCGTTTAGCTTGCGGCTCAAGTTTCAAGCTCTTCCATGTCCCTAACAGCCGTGACCCTGGTCATCCCTGGTCCGTGTATGTCCATGTCGCCTCCACACAAGCAGCAACCGGCGCTGATGCCCACCGCTTCAACCCCCCTCTTTTGCCTCCAGTGAAGCCTTCAACATGCACTGAGACCATTCCTGGTAGACCTGGCTCGGCATGCAGGAATCTATGGGAGACCAGGCCGAAGTTTTAGGCCTAGTGACACCTAGTGATGACTGTTTTGGCGACTTGTCATTGAATGTCACCTGAGTGACGATCAGTTTCTGATCCGATGATTCTTGCTGACCCTTTGCCCCTAAACTATCACAGAAACCCCAGGCAAAAAAAAGGTCTTGCGCTCAGAGTGCCTGTGCTTGCGCTGCTCGACACTGCTGATGCAAGGCGCGGGAATTCTCCACCTAGGCCCGCGTCGCTGTCGGCCTTCAGAACTGTTCTCCATGAGTTTGGGCAAAACATCAAAATGGCTGGATTATATTCTTTTGATGTTTTGCCCAAACTCATGGAGAACAGTTCTTCAAATATCTTGAAATATCGTTGACAGATATTTGTCCACCAGAAAAAAAATATCAATATTTGGGCTGTATGTTCTTCAAATATCTTCCAATATTGATATTTTTTTCTGGTGGACAAATATCTGTCAACGATCAAGCTAGGGCCGAATTATGATGAATTAAAATGATGACACTTCAGAAAAGTTCCAAATGGCTAGTAACGAGCATCCTTCACCAAATGGCACCGACCCCTGCAATCATCTAGAGGTTCTGTCCGGGTTTTGAATGGGCACTGCGCAGTTGGTTGATAATGTTCATGAATGATTTCAGACTTGTTGAGTACCAGTACCGACACGAATGAACTGATGACAATTGATGACATGAGGCAATAAGATCGTCACAAGGAGGGGCGCCCCGTCGGTCATGGTGAGTTTGGGCTCCGGACACTGCTGTTTTGCAAGCCAGCCACACCCCTCAGCCCGGAGAAGCAATCCGCTGGTGAACAATGCTCGGACATCGGGTTTCGTCGCGAGCCAAGTGACATCATCACATATATCGGATATCAATCATCATCGCCTTCTTCTTCATCATCATCATAATCAACGTCATCATCGTCAGCATCATCACTCTCAATCTGCGACAGCAGGCAGCGTCTAAGCCAACAACACAGAACCAGCTGTAATTAGAATTGTTTTAGGACCCGAGCGATCGACAATCGCTTGTCCCATCACAGATGATTCATGATGATTCATACTTGTATTCTCCCATGTATGGTTTTATCTTTCCTATGTCGCAGAACGAAAAAATTAGTTCAAACACCTCCCCCGGTCCGTCCCAGCCAACATCTGCTTTGCTATTTCTTAATTGATGCCTCTTCCACGTCTGTGGGTCTACTATTGAAAATAAAAATCACGATGCAACCTGTTTTAACCATCCGTGCCAAGAAGCAAGCATTATTGTATGCTTAGATCATCTTACATCATATATCTAATAAACCACTGTTGACCATCTCACAAACCGTCGCTGATCTTAACCATGTGGTGCCTGTTTTTGTTTGTGTGCGTGGCGCGCGTGCCCAAAAGGTTGGCGGTATAGCCCATCTTCGAGATTCTTTGAGCTGCATTTCAAAATGGAGAACTGGTGCCGTGTCTGCTGATGACCCGCTGGGGTGGTGTCTCGCTATGATCGGCATACACCAATCCATTGAAGCCAAAAACAGCAATTTCACATAATTGCGCTATCAATAAAGCTCCACTCCTACATCCTATACATACATAGATTGATTGCATGGATTCATTGGAGTGCCCTGTCAATCGCTTTTTGTGAAGGATAACGCATGCTGTTTGGGGGGACAAAGGTGTCTGAAGCCGCGTGCTGCCGTCGAGCAGCAGCTGTTCCTTCAAGGCTTTCCCGCAGTCGGCAAAGTAGCCATGCACTTTGTCCAAATACTCCTGGATCGCAGGTGCCCAAGGCTCAATGCTTGAACATCTTGTGAACAACCAATCAAATTGAACCACTTTATGAACATTGGAGGTCAAAAGAGTTCACTGCAGAGTTCCGGACGCAAAATTTCCGTTCAGATTTCACTCCTACCCCTTGCTAGTGCAAAAGCAATGCACAGAAAGCGGACAACAATCCTTCCATAGTCATTGCCGAACCACTGGCCATCCGGCTGACCATTCATATCACATCAATTTACATCCGGTGACATGCTGTGCCGTGTAGATTCTATGCGGTTCAAGCGATCCCACGCAAGTCGCCAAACTTACGGATGATGTGGGAACTGGTCTGTCAAAAGATCGTTTCAAATCTTCGAAAACCAGCACCGACCATTGATCTGCATCAAGAACATCACCATACCTGTCAGAAGCTTGTTGTGCATCATGGATGGAACCTGGAAGAACAACAACATGCTGCGATGTGCGTCACAAAATGCCCCACAATTGGCTGCTTGCACCGGTCAACACGATCATCTTAATTGTTTAGGGGCCAGCCATGGCCATTCCACGATTTCTGGATAATCGCCAAGTCGTAGATCTCTTGGTGCGAGCATTGTTGGACGACACTTCGCACACTCGTTTGGAAAGGCATTCCCTCGGCAACATGGGTTACAGTACAATGTGCACCATGCTTTGTCGTTTTCCATCTCATGTTGCCCTTATGGGTTTAGCAATGGCGTCTGAGACACATGGTAGTGTGGCCGCCATTGGAATGTTGGGCGATGTTGGGCATGCCCGACCACCCAGGTGATGTTTGCTTGTGGATTATTTCCCATGAACCGGCTGATTTCAGGATCTCTTGACCTGGAGTGTGTGAAATTGTCCGAAATGCTACCAACATCGCAGTGGACAAGTCAATGGGCCACCCCCAGTTTCACCATATGCTAGAGATGTGCAATAATCATAATCAATAATGAATGACTGATTACAGTAAGTGCCAGATCTCCCATTACTTGTTGCTAATGGAGTCCAATGAACCAATCTTGTGGGAGTCAGGAACCAACCCAAAGGATTGGCTGCTTCTGTCCTGCTCGGGAATCAGCGAAGAATGGATGTGGTCTTGCATCTGGTCCACCAAGTCTTGCATGCTATCGACCTCACAAATGAGCAACCTTTCTGAAATGAAAGGCGCCTCCACATCATCAAAATTGCTCGATTTGCTTCGCAATTCTCCTCCTGAAAAATCTTGATTATAATGAATCTAGATGTCTAATGTGTGCATGGTGGACATACGTGAACATATCTGCAAACACTTTCGCGCATACCAGCATCAAAACATGTACACCCTCAACAAGATCTTCAATATCAAGACTTTGTCCCTTTGCTGACTCAAGGAAGGATCATCAAAGATCGTCAAAGATCGTCAAAGACCATCAAATATCACCAAAGGTCTCCATCTCTCTACTCTTTCGCAGTTGTTGAGTCTCCCACCAGTCCTTTCTTCTCTGTTGCGTTCTCTGTGCCATTCCGAGTCAGTTGGTTCATCAACGCTGTAGTGGCACCAATGAGGTCCTGTAGTGCCACCAGCAGGTTTCCATTGTTGTAGCAGGGGTTGGTTCCCTAAAATGGTAACTGAAAGCGTAGGGCAAGCAACTTGTGGAAGTCTTCTTGGTAAAAATCACCTTCATCGTTAAATTGATTTAGACTGATCCTGATACACCATCAAGAAGCATCGTTGATCAACTATTGGCGAGCTCTAAATCAGCTATTGGCCATCACTAACCATCATTCAACATAGATTGAGCCTTGGGCATCAAAACCAATGGTTTTTTCTACAAACAGAGACGGGGATGTCCATGGCCAAGCTCAGGTGAAAGCAAATCACAGTTGTGTTGCTACCGCGTGTTTGTGGGATTCAACCATCAAATGGATATCTCATTCATGAACATTATTGATACAGTAATGGATTATAAGAGACAATAAATGATAGACAATAATTGATAAAACTTGAAATTGTCTTTAAAAAATACTATGAAAACCATGAGTTCTACCGTTGTTGAAAGAGAATAGTTGATAAACTGTATATGTTTCTTGTTGTGGAAGGGCTTCCATACACGTAACTTCAAAGTTAAAAGATGGTTGACAAATATCATGGCTAATGATGCAACCAACCAAGCAACCAATCGAAATATTCAGGACAATGCAATAAGAAATATCAAAAACCACCAACTAGTGTCTCGTTCAGCTTGTATCAAGTCCACCATTCTATGTATCCAATGGCTATTTTTTGGGTGTATAAAAAACAAGAAATACCTATAGCATGGATCATGCATCGATCCGACATGTTGTGCTGCTTTCGGTCCATCTCTGCTTTGCCACTTCCTTCCATGGACTTCCTGAGAGCGCCGCAACAATCTCCCAGTCCCATGGAGATGCCATTGGCACCAAAGGACCATCCATCAATGTTTGTGAACCACCCCTATAGCAACCGCTCCAGGTGTGAATGGCTGCAAAATCTTCGAGACGATCTTTTTGAATAGATATTTATTACATTTTGTTGGTGAAGAGCCTTTAAGAAAACAACCAACTCAAGAAACCTCAAACGCCAGTAAGATCCTCTCAAAGGATAGATGTGTAATTAATGCGTACATGCATCCTGCATACCAAAAGCCACTAATGTGTGCATCACGCATGTTTGAGTGGCTGGGAGTCGGACTGCTACCAAATGGTATGCACCCAATTGGGCCTATGGCAGATCTCCATTCACTCGTACCATCATCATCCCACCGTGAAATCGGGTTTCTCGGCTGAGCAGAATTTTCAATCATTGATCGTAATGGCCGTGCCTTGATTGTGACGGTGGAACAAAATGTGCGCCTTCGTTCCATGTCACTAGAGGGAGGGATAGGCAAAGGAGGAAGCTGCGGGCATGCGTGCAATATTTTTTTGAGCCTCAACTCCTCGTCCCTATATGTATTCTCCTGTTTCGGTTTACCGGTCGTATAGTGGGACTTGATGATATGCTATGAAAGTATGAATCTCTTTGCCCTAGAGGGAGGCTCCTGGGCCACAGAGCGGGTGGTTGACGGTTTTGGGAAATGGGGGGTACATCCTGTGCCTGCATGCGTATGTCCTCGCAACTGTGCAAGCAATGCGTCAAACAATGCAAACGTTGACCTATATAGTTATATGATTTGCTCTGCACTACATGTGAGCTCACGTATACACACACATATTTGTTGTCAAAGCCGTCAGAGCTTGTCAAAGCCAGCATGTATGCAAGAAAAATATGTCTATCACAAGTAAACACATTCAGTATTTTTGATTGTAAAGTACCCACTATATACGTTGCAAAATATGCTGCATCAAAATAAACAACTACAGTATACAGCACAAATACCTCAGTATCAAAGATACAAACAACTATAAACTAAACACATTTAAGATATAAAGATGTTAAATATATAACATCTATATATTGAAATATCTCATGTTGTCTGCTATGGGTGCCATACCAAAGATGACCTTGGATTACTTCAGTGTCCACGTAGATCGTATGCTGGGCCCATCGTATTTCGGAAACTGAGGCCGCGACGCCGCCTCAGCCTGGCATCGATGGGGATTTTCCGGCCCAGCGAGTTGTCACAGCCACCGGCAGATGAATCACCTGCTCCACGCGTATTCACTACTAGTATGATTTTACAGTTGATTTTACTACCTGTATCGCTCACAATTATGCACTACTAGTATTCACTACTAGTATTCACTGAATTCATTCATATCTACTCATAATACTTAGGCAGATTTATGAGTAGTGGCATACTTCAAATATCACTACTTATACTACATATTATTATTCATTAGTCATGGTTTGTCGCAATTCTGTCGCAAACCGTCGAATCTTTGGGCTCCTGAAACAATAGAGCAACGTGAGCTGATATCAATCACAATTACTTTAGTAGGGAGAAGGAGAAAGTTGGCAAGTGCGGAGATGGATTGATAAGTGAAGGGAGATCATCATTGGTGAAATCACCAACCGAGTATCAACCCACCAAAACCTGAGCTACCGTAGCACCTGGGATCCCATTGCTGCCTCGCGCAAAGGCTTCAGGATGGTCTTGAACAAATCCTGCAGCCCGGCACAGGTTCGAACTTGTTTCAGCCAGCGACTGCTGTCACATCCCTGCAGGAAGCAAATCTTCCAACGGGTGAGTGTCAGCCCTTGGGTATCCGTTGATATCCAGTGATTGTTGATTGTGTCATTCAATGCCCGCTGCTATTAGCAATATATCTCTGTCCTTCGAGCCTGTTTCCCCAGTATTCATGGCAGCATAACCCCTCAATTTTCACCAGTTCATACCCAAGAATGCCCCCCATCAACCTGTATTGCCCAAATTGTATCCAATCACGCAGCATTGTCAACCACCATTAATCCATATCTGCCATTAAGTATCAGCCGGGATTTACCATTGCCAAGCAACCACAACTAAACATGATATACATTAATTAGTGATAATTAGGCATGATTCAGCATCATTTAGCCAATCACCACTTATCCATCAACCTTGCAATGATTATCCATGATTAGTGATCGTTAGCCATCATTAAGCATCAGTTAATTAGCCAATCATTGACCATCATCAACCATGTCATGATTTTTTTATCAATCATACATCAGCCAGTGTCAACCATCACCAATGACTGCTGACCACTAGTAAGAACTAGTAACACTCTTCAAACGTTGCTAGCATCTTACTGACTCTCCCACGCGCAAAGCAGCCCCCATGCCCCAAATGGCCTGCTCCGCTCTTTTGAGCTTGCGACCTACCATGGCGGAAATCGAGTAATACTGCAGTACCATTGGCCAATGATTTCTGCACATGTAACTAAAGAAGTATGTATGAATATATGAATGCATGAATTAATAAACCGTGATTAGATCACAGCGGTAGTTACATGTCATGTTGTTAGAAAGTTAGTCAGTTGACTGAGAAGTTCTACATTCTATCAAAAAACAACTATCGATCTAAATGTCATCACTAGTTAATAAACATTCAATGGCCAATCCGGAAATGGTCAACTAACAATGGCTCTTTAATGGATAGAAACTAAGGCTTGGTAGTGGTCAAGTCTGAAAACCAAACTGGTGATTTCAGGAAAATGATCAACACACATAGGGTTTATGTCCACACTATTCATCAAACTATGATGGCGCTATTTTTGGGAAACTTATAACTCTCTATCTCTCTCTCTCCCTCGCCGTCTCGTGGACTATAATACAACATTTATAGTCATAAACCCCCAAAAAGGTGGCCGGATGAACCACAACCATGGCGGAGGACGCCCAAACGCCGGGTCGTGAGGCAAACCTCCACTTCGTCCAGCCGCCTAGGTGAATCAAGGCCGGCGTTAGGTGCCTGGTTGATTGCTGGTTGTTGGCTGGCTGGGTGAGCAAGTGGTTGGCTGGTGCTTGGACAAATGTGACCCTCATATCATATCCCATCAACAGTCATGGTGGTGTTGAAGTTGTTGTGCTTTGCAGTTGGGTGTTTCCAATGCCATCAGAGCTGGGCAATCACCATCGAGAACGACCCAACTGATAAGGCACAGCATCGTCCGCCTACCATCTACCAGGGCCAGGGAGGAGAGCTTTTGACAGAAGTGGCTGATAAAATGTACCTTAGAAACTCCTTAGAGCCGAGAAAATGCATCCAAAAACCCCACAAAGTCGTAAGAATGATCATGAGGGTTGTCGTGTGGGGTACACTCCCCCTCTTCAGACATGTTCGCACATATTTCTGAAGGAAACTACTCAGATATAATACAGTGACTTGGTGACATGGTGACTCAACAGTGGCTCCTGTGGCTCACTCCAAGTCCCGTGCGCTTTGTCGCAGTCGCTGAGTTGCCATGGCCGAGGACATCCATAGACTTGGTCGGCAGGTGTGATCTCAATCTGGGGACGGTGCTGGCACCCCCGATCCAACATCATCCAACTAGAAATGTGGTTACCCGTTGATCGACCACTCTCTGCGAATTGTCACTAGGGCACCTTGCCTGAATCTCTAGGATACGAATTCATGGCAATTTACACTGATAAAAACATGTTGTGTCGTGCTTGTTGTGAAGGGTCTAATCTGCAGGCAGAGGTGACGGTAGCAAACCTGCATCTGCAATGGCTGGGCATCCAACCATGCAATCCACAACAGGAGCTTGACCTGCGGCCAGCTGGTCGAGAAAGCCATACTTGGACTATCATCGAGTTGGAAATCAATTGCTCGGCAAACGCTTGTATCACCATCCACCGTTGAATATCCCGCTTGCACTGGAACCGCCATAGTTAATAAGCAAAATTCAAGTAGCAAGTGTTGTTGACCACCATCATTGTTAAGTTGCGGTACTCACCAGTGTTATTAAGCACAAAAAACAGCACTGCTCCCAATCTTTGTTAGGCCAGGCTGGCGCATGGAACGCCATGGTACGCCACGGCGGCTCCCCCAGGCACCATCGTTGATGGTCATTGACCATCACCCACCAGAATGAACTAACCTACTCAGCGACCCACCATTAACGACATCAAACTGAAACATTTTCCGTAAACCTTCCCAGTGGGTTAAATCAATGGTTGTTCTTTTTGGGATGTTTCTGGTAATTAGATTAAACCCAGGGCTTGTTGGATCAACCATTGATTTAACCAGGGGAAGATTTAACCACAAACATGATTAAACATGATTTCTGTCAGGTAACTAGATTAGACATGACCAAACATAAACCCCCTGAGTGAAACTGTGCGTGTTGGATCACCCACAGCTTCCACGACCTGGCCTTCTTCATTGCTGGAAGCCCGGTAGCTTCCTCGAAAGCGCGCGGAGATCTCAAAATCCGGCAGGTGACAAGGGTTGCTTAGCAACAGCGCAGCAACACCATAGTGCCACAAGGTTCTTAACCTCCAAAATGTTAGTTTGTACGTATGATATAACAACCATGGGGTTTTGAGCCTCCAAAATGTTGGTTATAAGCTGTAAGGACAAGGTATAACCTCATAACAATGATGGTTTTAGGGGCCACTGGAAGGTTTTGTAGACACAATATCTAACTGTACCACATTTCTGATATTTCTGATACAACATGTCTTGACAACAATCACTGACCACAAAAACAACTGGATTGATCGTCATTGCAAAACTTGGGGAGGTACAATGAACATTGACAAAAAATCAACGGCAATCATGTAGCCTACGCTGGTGAAATATACGTGGGCAAATAGCACAAGGTCTTCACAAGTTCTTCTCTCATTGGTAGGGGCAAGAATCGGTAGGAACCCCTGGGCCCCTACCATCAACGAAATGGCGGTCCAGTAGATTGCCACATCACGTGTAAGGAAGTTCTGGTAGGGCACGTCTTGTGACTGTGCCGAAGGCCACGTCTTGTGATTGTGCCGAATTGCTGCAAGTCTGGGCGAGGGAAATGTCGTCGCAAGAAAAGGTTTTGGAAAGAAACACTACCGATTGGTGGTTAGTGGCCCCATCACAAGAATATACTGGTCAGTTACTTGATCCTTCTCAGGTGGTAAAATCACATGTTGGAAACCACCAGCCAGCTCTGGTTCCTGACCCACAGTCACCCAATCTTGCAAATGAGGAGCCACTGCTGGCACGCCAGCGGGCACGAGCCAAAGCTATCTCATCACCCGCAACGGCTGCGATGGCGCGCTCAAAGAAAAACGTGGTGCATGTCAAATGCATACGTGTCTGATTGCCCGCTCCAAAAATGCAAATAGCCCATGAGTGCCCCAAAAGAGCCACAGTCGTCCTTCTTCTCATGCAGATTGGCCCCATGGTGTTTACACAAGGGGGTCATACTCATCACCATCCGTCAAGCACCACCATGAAAGTCGCAGTAGCTGAGCACATCATAGATCGAAACCTTTCAAATAACCAAAGAGTTTGGGATCCTGAACCTGATGTGGTCACCCGAAACCCATGAACAGATTTCCAATTCTCGACGAGAAAAATTCGCACGGTCTGGCATGAGGCTTGGGCGGGGGGGATCATTGTTTCGTCGATTTTCATGAGCGAAGGCTCAAAATGAACATCTGTCCGCACAAGTGGCCCAGAAAAGACACTGTCGTTCCCCTTATTATGTAGATTGGCTCCACTGTGTCAACTTTACACGAGAGGTCATACTCATCACCGTCTATCCACCACCATGAAAGTCGCAGTAGCCGAGCACCTCATCGAAACCTTCCAAATAACCAGAGAGTTTTTTCCCTCTGCCGCGCAAACTCGAATTCCAGACTAATGTCTCAGGCTACAAAACCAGTGGTCTGACCGGTAGCCGCCCGAACCGCAGGGAGGTCTAAACCAAACCGGAGTACTGAAGCACGGCACATGCCCGTTCAGACATTGTTCCCTGGATGAGCAGTTTGACTTGGTCAAAATGTGCAATGCGATCCTCGCAGCGGGCCTTGTGACTCAAGAAAAATTCACTTTGAAATTTGGGATATGAAACTTTATCTTCGATCCCCAAGAATTCCAGCATCATGTGAACAAAAACGTCCCGCTTTGGGGATGTCAAGTCCTCATACCTCACGTAGTGATATGGCAATCCCAAGTGCCTCAGAAAATCCAACCATTGCAATATTTCATTTTCTTGGTCTCGCAACGTGTCCAGATATTGCTGTCCAAAAACGATTTTTGTACTATTCATCGTTGCTGCTGCAACATCTGGATCCCTGGTGTGAGAAACATGTTTAAGGTGAAGTTCTTTCCGATTTTGTCCTGTTTGCATTTTGGAGGCTATTGTCAAAATTGCGGCCTCTCGAACCAAGTGCAAAAGTCGCACATTTCGCTTTTGCAAGTAATCTTTGAACCATTCACGTGGCAAATCGACGCCATTGACTTTGTGGCGTTCCCCTCGCACTTGATTGATCTTGATTGTACATGATCTTGAAGCCTGCAATCCGCTTGCCTTGTTTTCGTGCTTCTTTGCAAACCCTGTCGAAGCTTCGGTCAACTTCATCCATCCAATTTGCTGAAACTGCTGCTTTGGGTCGAACCGAAAAGTAATATAAAAGTTCTCCCGGCATCGGGCACCACACTTCTGGCTGATGACTTGATGCCATCCCGAACCGCTCCTTTCGGTCGTGAACATGATGAACTTGATGCAGTTCGGATTCCTATCCTCGATGTGAGCAGTGTCGTCGTTTGCCTTGGACATGTTCTGGGCGAAATGTTGTGATTGTTTTGCCAGGGCTTCCGACGACTTCCACTTCAGAGAAATGGTATGATTGGCGTCCAAAATGTAAAACCATCAAAGTGCCAAAAACCAATCCCAAGGTAAAGCCGGCAATGGTGCCAAAAACAGCCGACACATCTCTGCACGGAACCGTGTCTGAAACCATTCTGGCAAGACTTTTCTTACCACTTGCCAGCTCGGAAACTCGAGCCAAATAATCAGAGAGTTTGGGCCTGATGTGGTCACCCCAACAACTGCACAAGGCAGTGGCAGAAACCTACAGAGGCAGCAGACTGGCTGCAATGCATGGACTACAAAGCTAGCCACTGAAAGAAGAGCAGGGCTGGAATCTGTCTGCTTGTTTCTCTGTCTATCCATCTGACTGTCTAGATCTCTGCCTCTCTGCTATCTGCCTAAAATTATCTACCGCTGTGTATCTATCGATCCACCTAAATCCGCCTAAATCCACCTAGCTATTTTTCCGTCTGTCTATCTACATCAATCTGAGATCAAGTATCAATGTACTAATCATCGAATCAATCTATCTATCCATCCATCCATCTATCCATCTATCCATCTATCCATCTATCCATCTATCCATCTATCCATCTATCCATCCATCCATCCATCCATCCATCCATCCATCCATCCATCCATCCATCCATCCATCCATCCATCCATCCATCCATCCATCCATCCATCCATCCATCTCTCCATCTCTCCATCTCTCCATCTACCTATCTATCTATCTATCTATCTACCTATCTATCTATCTATCTATCTATCTATCTATCTATCTATCTATCTATTCTGTGTTCTCTACCTCTCTATTGGAAAAAAGCGAAGCTGTTTTTGGTGCGGTTTTGTTTCGCAAACGTGCTTCGTGCTACAGCTGCATGGGCTTTTTCAACATCTTAAGTTCTAAAAAGGACCCAGGGCGACATTGGTTTCTTTTGTTGTGACTAGCAAATGTGCTGCGCGCTGGAGCCGAATGCTATTCTTACACTGAGCTTTCGCCACAGACCTACCTTTCAACCCCGGAGCAGGTAAGCTATTTGAATCGCATGATTGCGCTTGGTTCCTATCCGTCACACATGCACATCTCTCTTTTGACATCGCTTCTCTGACATCAAACATCCTTTCCAAGTACAACTTTCTATAACTCATTAGACTCATTAGGCAATGGGTCAAAACCCCGTACCCCTTGTTCCCCCACTATTAACCATTGTTTTCCCTATTATTGTTGGTGATTGTGCTCATTATTGGTTGATAAATATTGATCCATAGCCATTAGACTTCCAAACTTTGAGGATCTCCAGCTGCACTTCCAAACGTTGGACAACCAAACCGAACCGCTGGTGGCGGTGCGATACCGGGCAGCCTGCGGGAAGTCTTGGCTCTGCTTCCTGGCCATACCTTGGCCTTGGAAGCCTTGGAAACCTTGGAGCTGCTATCGGAAAGCATTGGCACCGGCGCTGGTGGCTGGTGGCACCATTGGTTAGTGGTAGATTCCAATGGTGTATACCAACAGTGATTCGAATGGCTGATACTGTTGATACTCATCCTTAAGCATTGGTGCTAGTTGATAAGAGGGGATAACCAACAAGAATTGTGGATATACACGAGTATACCGGGTATCTATGGGGCCCTGAGTCATTGGCAACAATCCCAAAAATGGATGGATGAACATCCCAACGAGTGGACTCGTTCGGACGCTCATGAGAAGCTGTCGTGCAGGGTATTGGCCTGCAGCATCCCGCAGCTATATGGCTGGTCATTGACATTTTATCACGGTTAATGAATGCTGGTCAGAAGTCGCCAATCACGGACAACAAGATGGTACGGTGATTAGATTGAATGTGATTCACAATGCGGACAACGTTGAAGAACAGCGGCAGATCGCGGATAACAAGCTGGTGGGCAATGACCAATGAAGGTCAACAAATCAAGATGGATCAAAATGGTTCATGGTGATCGTCAAATGGGTGATGATGGTGGGTAGCGGTCAGTGTGACTGGTTGATAACCCACATTTTCCCTCAAACCTGTGTCTAATTCAGAGAATACCTCCAATTCAAGGAGACATTGAAATTTTGAACAGGTTTTCTCTGCGGCCAGGATGCTTCCGGCAAAACTCCCAAAGATGGGGCTGTTGTAGGTGTGGCACCTGTTGCTGGGGCAAATTCGAGCTACCTTGCATTAACTTGCCCATGTTTATTCACAAGGCACTGTCGTCTGATTGGTTCAGCTTCACGACTGTAGGAAATTCACAAATGCGAGCATCCCGCATGCACACACACACACATGCATGTGTGTGTGCCTTTGAGTGCATACATCGAAAATAGTTGCAATATCAAACATTTCACAAGCATGACCTACCAATGAGCACAACATGCTCATGTTTGGATCGCTCATCATGATCCCTATCCACAGCCGTTGTAAGTTCAGCTCCGTTGGCACCTCTGCACGGGGGCAAAGATGGTAGCTGTGCGCCCGGTGGCTTTCTGACTCCGGGCTTTCCGACCTCCTGGGCGCAGGCTGACCAGCCAAAGACTCGGATCAGTTGCCAGTGGTAGATCATAGATCCACATGAATCAACCAGCACTATTGATTTATGAGATTTTATGAGTATATAGCTGGTGTTTCACCATGTTAATACAGGCTGGCAACGCTGCTAATGCGGATCTAACATTCACAATTGACCCGCGGTGGTTCATACTTTCATCGTGGTTGCTTATGCTTGATGAAGCTTGAATCGAGGGTTTCATGGCCAAAAGCACACCCCGCTCCTCTAGAGAGTGCGACCGGCAAATAGTGCTACCGGCCAGCAATCAGTCAATGAACAGCTATGGCAGAAAAGCATTTCAGAAACCGAACAGCAACACGTCTCTAATTTCACCTCTGTAAACGACATGTTGCCGGTTCGTACGTTGAAGCCTGAAAGGAGCAGAAGGCATTGTGCTTGCAAATGGTGTCAGCCAAATCGTCTATAAGATATGGCTGTGTCAATGATCAAAAATAGCCGATTTGGGAACTATGTGGGGGCTCCCTATCTTCAGAAACGCATATAATTTCCAAGTTTCATCTTGCTGGTAGGGCAGAATACTGTCTCTGAAGCAGGAAAAAGGGTGAAGCACAACGACAATTGAACTGCACTCAGGACGGGTAAAGAATGGTAACGATGGGTATATAAAGACAACAAGATGCAGCACACTCGAAGACTACACTCTTGTGAGTCTCCGAAGCCGAGCAAAGACCAACAAGTCACGATCGGAACTCTCCAGACATCTCCAGACACTCTTCTTGGTATGACATTCCACGCGGGCTCGGCAAGACTCTATTGGAGCGGCACTCTTAGTCACTCTTGCCATCCTATGACGCTCTCTGGTGAGGCAGTCTTGGCAAAATATTGCCATGTCACTTTTGGTTTGAGACTCTCGTGATGAGATTCTTGGAACGACACCTTTGTAATTGAAGAACCCTGGGTATTGCACCCATCTCATGTTTGTTTGTGAAATATTCATTTGACATAATGCTCTTTGAGTGAAACTTCTGGTAGGACTGTCTTGCTATGATATTCTTAGAGTGACACTCTTCTCTTGTGGGGCATTTTTGGGGAAACTCTTGGATGAAACTCCGTGCGTCACTCTTGCGGGATACTCTTGCAAGACATTGTAAGACACTCTTT